>CM076571.1:232185289-232542918 GCA_034641835.2 Pinus albicaulis | reverse complement strand
TGAATCATCCCCCATGGTTGACATCTGTTGGGGTTCCTGTGTTTTGGCAGTTTGGAAATACCAAAAGACTAGACAACATCAAAACCACTTTGGGACCTTAGGATCTAGCCCTCCTAGGTCTAGAGAAGAATCTCTTTGTAAAAGGAAAAGAAATATATGTCTTTGAAATTCAATCTTAAGGTATTAGGCTACTTGTAAGGCACAAAGGTTGTTGTTTTGTTTTGTTTGTTTGTTTGGTTGTTGGGAAACATGAAAGAAGGGTTCAATGTAAGAAAGAGGGTGAACAAAGAAGGAATTCGGCAATGGGGAGATAATTCAAATAAAACTCAAGACCATTGGGCAATGGATTCATAAAAGGGTTTACTTGCAATTCAATATCCAAGGCGTTCAAGTGGGCTAGTCATCTAAAACAAAGGATCTTTAAAGATGATAGTATGGGATGAAATGATAAGGAATGAAGGTGAATGACAAGGAAACATTCCAAAGTGACAACTTAGGAGCTAATCTAAGGACAAGGCATGCCTTAACCGTCTATGACCAAAATCCTAATGAGGCTAACTCTTCAGACAAGAGAAAACATTAAAGGTTTAACACAAAGGTGAAGCCTGAGATCAGAGAAATGATTTGAAATTTCAATGCTTTGACATTCAACTTAAGGGATCTTAGAAAAGCTTAACCGTTAGAAAAGGATCCTAGTGAGACAGAATCAACTCTAATCTCCCAGTATCCCAATTCTTTCAGTTATAACCAGACAAGAACATCTAAGAACAGATTCTTAAATTCACACATTAGTAAGCAGTGATAACGAACTACTATACTGGTTAAATTATCTTGAATTAGTTCTCAGATTGCACAATTAGCAGAAAACATCAAAGATAAGAAGAAAAGGAAGCATTAGGGTACCATGCAAGGGTATATCCTAAGCCAGATTACTGATTTCTTATCAGAGAAATGAAATATGATGAATTACAGAAGGACAACAGAGACAAAGATAGAACACATCACCGCTGCTTTAGATCAGGATCCAATGAAACATGCTTGTCATATTAAAGAGAAACACCAGTCATATACAACATTATCCAATAGCTTGATATTCAATCTGAAATCATCTCCTCAGCCTATTTTAAAACTACGCACACAGAAATATATCTCAAGATAAATAGCTTACAGTCCACGGTAATCCAATCAACAACCTTTACAATGTATTTTTCTTGAGTTCTTATAGCTAAATAGAGGTAGAAGAGGTAGATGGAACTTTAAATGAAACATTAAAATAGAGGAGAAAGAGTGCCTGAGGCCCATTCTGTTTTAATATCCTTGCATTGACTTTCAGTACTCTTTGGATGAAAGAGTGGTCTTCGAAAGGCTGATTATAACTTCAGAGGCATGTTCTTTGATGTAATTTTTGGTTTTCTGTTCTCTGTAGTACTCTGGGGCAAGTAAGGAAGATAAATGAATTTTAGGCCTGCCATACTAGGTAACAAATGCTCTGGCAATCTTAGGACCACTGTCAGGGTGGTGATCATCGCAGGAATGTTGATGGAGAATAAAAATATTATGGGGACTTGTCCTTTCTTAGGAAAGAACCTTCTGCTGATGTGAGACACTAATGTGGCTTGTTTCATGTGCTTTAGGTCTTATTAGGTCTCTTGTATCATTCATAAGGTCTTCAATATGTACATTTTCCCTTTAAACACTGAATTAAGCATTAAATATTCAATAATAGGCTTTAAATCACTTTAAACCTTCACTTATACTCTTTGCTGCTTTTGTTGACTGTCTGTGGATATGTAGGTTCAATGGTGCTAGAGGTTTTGACAGAGTTAAACACTGGTCTTTTAATGAAATATTTCATTTAAAACCTTCCCAAGCATTTTCTCTGCAATTTCTAGCTCTGAAAAATGGCATTCTGCGCCACTGTATTACACTAATAGTGACTGTGTAGAAAAGAACGAATTTCATCATCTGTAACCCTGCAAAACACAATAAACTTGTTAAGAAAAATCCTTGGGAGTGGAGATGGATGCTATGGAGGCCAGTGGGAATGGTGGCACAGTGATGGAAGATAGTGGTTGCAGTGAAGAAAACGGATGGAAACCATGCAGACTGGAGGAGAAATTGGTCTTATGGAGGTCTAGTGAAAAGATGGTTTGGGACCGTTGGATTAGATCTGATGGAGGTAATCGACGGTCAGGATTCACTAGTGGGATTTTTTTTAGAGGGTTAGGCGAAAAAAAATAACTTTAGTGTAAAACACATAAGTTTTAATGTTTCGGTGATTACAAAGGAAAATGGTTAAATCAAATGAAATCGGGGCGATTTGATGGTGGGACTGGAAGGGCAGAGGGTGATTGATCGTGGACAGTTGGATCTCAGGAGGAGATCAACGGTGGAGATTCTCTGACTAAATCATTGGAAGCTTTGATGAAAACATTATGATTGGGGACGCGATGAGACGTGAGTCATTGATCTGGATTAGAACAACGATCAGGATTGAATGAGGGATTATATAAGGGAGGGGTGGTTTTTAGGAGAAAACCATTGTTTTCGTGCGACTTTTGAATGGTTTTGAAATTTTGCTGAAAAAACGAAATATGCCTTGCCACCCGACACGTGTCCTTTTAAAACCTCTTACATCGCGTAAATTTGAAGTGTTAACCTTCGGACAAAGAAATTTTGTGATATGCACCTCAGCCGTTGGATGTAGGACCGGGAGATCTGATGGTGCTAGATAGTGCATGATATGGGAAGATGCTCGGTCGGTAAGGTGGGGAAAAGTTAGCGGTGGTTTTAATGTGGGTCGTCAGATCTGTGTAATGGACGATTGAGAACAAAGGTGGGAGCGCCAATTCTCCAAAGAGAAAGAGGTTATAATAAAAGGGCATAACAAATCCTGGCCGTTGAATCTATGGGATGGACGACGGAGATTTAACATAGAAAGCAGAGGCAAAAGGGACAAGTGAATGGGAAGGGGAGAAAGAGGGCCATTGGATCAATTGGGATGAACGACTGAGATCTAATCGCAATCAGAGAAAGGTAGGGGCCAAAACTCCGAGGTTTTGAACTTGTGATTACGCATGGACCATTGGATCGATGGGAATATCAACGGTGGAGATTTGACTAGAGGGGGAATGACGGGGGGAAAATGAGCGATGCGCAATTTGATCTAGACCATTGGTTCTTGTGGATTCAATGGTCCAGATCAACCGGCGGAGCAATGATGTTGGGTTGTCAGGTTCATCTCCAACCATCAAATCTACTCAAATGGACGGTTGAGATTCAATCAGAGATCGCTAATCGGAGGAAACAAAGTGGTGCTCAAAACTTCTTGCGATTGGCGGTTATGCGAGTTAGTGCAGGCCATCAGATCATTGAGGGATCAATGGTTGGTATGTGATCAGAGGTTGACGAAGAGATGTGGTGGGGTGTGGTGAGACCTAAGTGCTGGCTGTTAGATCTATACAGATCAACGGTTAATATTGCAGTGGAGGCCAATAGAACAAATATTTCTCGCATCAGAAATTTTCAATTAACAAAGGAATTGCGCTCACAGCAAACTTCCAATTATGATTAGTGCCCAAGGGATTAGCGTCTGGTCCTAGCGCCAGTCGTATGCGAAAAAAGGGGCTGAGGGCTAGGCTGAAAGGGGCTTAGCCTGTAATGAGGTAAAAAGTGGGTTTTTGGCCAAAAAATAGAGTTTTTAGGGCTTAGAAAGGGGTTCCGGTAGAGGAACAAAGGGATTTTTTCACCAAATGAAGCGATTCACAAGGTTTTAAAACGGGAATTTGACGGTTTAGAGGGCTAAGGAGGGGATTTTGAGGGATTTTTGGGGAAATTTGAGAAGGGAGAAAAGGGGTGAAAATGGGGAATTTGTAGGGATAAAAGGGAGCAAATGGAGGCTTTCTTGAGCACAATTATTTCACAAACAGTGAGGCTTTTTTAAATGGAAATAACAGTGAGGATCTTTACAAGGGAAAAGACACATAGAGGCTTCAGGAATGAGATATTTTCAGGGGAAATGTATCTCTTGAAGGCTCAGAAACATATTTAGCCACTTGTTTGCTATGTCAAAAATGTATAGGTGGCTAACAGTGGCTCCACATGGGGATGGCATCTTCTTGAAGGTGTTGCGAATCTCAGAAAATAATCTTTGAAGTAGGCCAGATGCCTGGTTCTTTGATCATCCTTTTCTTCTTTTATCAGAAGCCACTAACATGATGAATATTATATTAGCAGAAAACATTCTCCCAAACAATCTACCTACCCATCGTACAGTCCTAACATTTTTTCTTCAAGGTGCATTTAGATTTGCAGACCTTCTTCACAATATATATATATATATATATATATATTAATTAATTAATTAATTAATTTTATTTTATTTAAAACAGAAAACAAAATTAATCTAATTCTACCCTTATTCCTCCATGAAACCAGATTAAACAGTTGGCCTCATAGCTTCTCTACCTAAACTAATATCTGCTAGTATTAAACTATCTAGCAGATTTCTTTCTCTACATTCTACAACAGAAATTTAAAAACAACCAAATAGGATTAGAATATCTGGTTTGTTGTGGGTCCATGGCATAAAGACAGTTGCACATGAACTGAACTTTGCAGAAAATTGGAAGAAAAACGTGAAGGCTTGAAATTGTGAAATTTTGAAGCATCCTTCTTTTCCCTGTGACTCAGGTTTTGAGCTTGTTAGAGTCACCTTTCTTCTTCATTTCAGCTCTGGTTTTGGGCTTGTTAGAGCTGATTCTTATTTCTTTCTTTGTTGGTTTAGGTTTTGGGCATATTAGAACCAGACTTTCCCTTTCTTTGGCTAGCTTGTTTGAGCCATTTTTTTGGAGCTTCAGAGGTTCAGGTTTTGAGCATGTCTGAACCTTTCTCTTCTATCTTTTTTTGAAATATTTTTCTCTCTTTTTTTTTTCAAAATAAAACACAGATATGGTATTTACAATGGAAGTGAAAGCTTTAAACTGGAACTCAGCAGCAGTAATGCTTGAGCATCCTGCCATTGACAGGACCCCCAAACAGATCTGTACCATCTAACTCTTGTAGAAAAAATGCATTTGGACCAATGGCGGATTGGCTGATGTAAGGACCCTGCCACAAACTCTCAAATTTGCCATGTTTTCCTTTGTCCTCTCTCCTAGAGTCCCACTTAAGTAACTTATATCCAATTTTGAAGTCACAGGCCTTTGTTCTCTTATAAAACAACTTTTTTATGGTTTCTTGCACTTTTAGAGCTCTGTTGTAGACTTCTTCTCTTTTCTGCTAGAGATGTATGGTTTGATTTATCCTCCCTACCATGCTGTCCTCTTCTGACTAAATTTCTTGGACTAGTTTTATCACTGGTACCCCTAGGTGGGTAGGAAACATTGTCTCTATTCCATAAACAAGCTGATATGGAGGCATGCCAATGGACTTCTTTGTTGTTAACCTATCAGCCCATAAAGCATGCACTAACTTGTTATGCCATGATTTATTATTCTCTTCAAGCATCTTTTTTATGATGGTCACCAAAATTTTATTTGATGATTCTGCTAGCCCATTTCCCTATGGGTAATAAGCAGTAGAATGACCCAGTGCAATCTGATACCTGTGACAAAAATCAATCACCTTTTTGGACCCAAAAGTAGCAGCATTATCAGTGATAATCTTCCTAGGGCAGCCAAATCTAGAGAGGATGTGGTCTTCAAGGAATTTAATGATGACATAATCTGTGGCATTCCTGGAAGGGATGGCCTCTATCCATTTTGTGAAATATTCTGTGGCTGTGAGAATCCATTTGTGTTGGGCTAATGAAGCAGGATGGATCTCCCCTATGAAATCTAGGCCCCACTGTTGAAAGGGGGCTTCAATAGTTATAGGTTGTAATGGTAAAGGGAGGAGCTTTCTTTTTCCCTAAAAAATCTAGCACTTATGGCAGGAAACTATCATTTTGTGGATATCATTGAAAATGGTGGGCCAGTAATAGCCAACCCTAAGTATTTTGTTAGCAGTGGCTTTCCAGTTTATATGACCTATGTTATCACTCAAATTTTCCTTGAAGTTGTTGGAAGAGGAAAGGGGTCCGAGGTAACCACAAACCAATCTTTAGGTACAGAATCTAGCCAATCTGTACCCAGAGAGGGCTCTCTCTGTAAGTTTTAGCTTTGTTTTGAAATATATTAGGCTAGTTATGAAAGTTCAGGGATTTTGATTTTGTTTGTTTGGGTGATGGAATTCAATAACAGAGGGGTAATGATTTAGTAGTTTTAGTCCATTGGGCTAATGGAGTCAAAGAAAATGGCTTAACTGGATTTGGTTTCTCAACAAAAGATGGCTTCACAGGGCAAGGTAATCAAAATAGGGAACAATCAAAAATCTAAAATGAATGGAATGGGCTTCAAAATAGATGAAGGGAAATTAAGAATCCTTCAACATATTCAAAAGAGGGAAAATTTGAGTGATTTTTAATAAAGAGAAATTAAGAATTCCTTATTAAATAATCAGAATGATTAAACTAGAAAACATGAGCAATTAAGAATTCACTGTTTAAACTAGCTCAGAAGAAAACATTTAGAATAATAACAATTGAAAACAGATTACACTTTAGCAATTTCTGAATTAATCCTTTTTGTTAATTATTCAGACATGAAACACAGATGATATAATAAACCAATATAAAACTTTAAAACATAAGATATAAGACTTATTGATCCTTTTCCCGACTCAAGAATCCTGTGAAATGTCCTTTGCTTCAATTCTTCATCCAGATAGCCATGTGACATTTGTCCAATAGCACTTTATTCCAAAATGATCAATATTACAGCAATGTCTAAGAATCCACCCCTCAATACTCTAATCGAAGGAGTATTTATACAAAAAATTATCAAAAAATATCTCATAACAAATTGAGATATAATCTAGGATGACTCATGAATACGTTACAAGAAAAATAGAGACAGATGGTCTCATAGATAAGGTAAAAGGTAACTAATGTTGTGATGTTCCTTCTTTTTATGAATGTGCTGGAGGCAGGCCCTATGATTTGGCTTGCTGTTGTCTTCACTGGTAATTATGCTTTGACTGCCCTGTTTTACTGATACTCTTTACTCGTTTTGATACTCTTTGACCTCTGTTTATCTTTTTATCCTGACATACTGTGGTAACAATCAAAATTTCATGTAAAGATAATTTTTACAAAAGTTCTAATAATTATTCCCACCATTTGGCTTCTGGTATTCTGGTTCGTTGAAGCTTTCTCAGTGTTTCAAAAGCCTTAGTATATCTGAAGAAAGTAGGCTAAATTGGGAACAAATGATTTACTTCATGTTTGAGATAAAACAAATTTCCAGACTATTATGAAGCATCTTCCCTGTGGGCAATGTTGCTGCTAATGAACTAGTTGAGGAACTGGCCTGATTGTCAGCATGCTTGTCTAATTTCTCAACATAACTCTCAAGGTCCATTACTTTACCTTTTGAAATAGGACTAGGCAATCCTTTATTCAACAGAATATTCAATCTATCTACGAAGGCATTGATTTCTTCTTGCATATCAGAGCATCTTCGTTCTAGATTTTGCATAAGAGTTCTTTTAGTGAAAACTCTTTTTATCTCCAAAATGGTTCCTGTTCTGTCTTGAATGCCAAGTTCTTCAAGTTGATGCTTGTTTTGGGTGTTTAAAAATTGTATGAGTCTACTGGCTTCCTCAGGCATATTGCCTAATTCTTCACTTTCCCTTTGAACTTCCTCCATAGCCAATTTAACTAATTCATTCTGCTCATACATTATTTGAATTGAGGACCAGAAATCATTTATTGATTGGATGATGTTGTCCCAAATAATTTATTTTATTTCCTTTAAAGGTCTCTCCAATGTGAGATATTTCTCCAATGCTTTAATCAGTTTTTCTAACTTGTTGACTTCTCTTGTCTTATCTGCAACACTCATTTTTGAGAGATCATATTTCTGTTCTAAGGTAGTGAGTTGTAACTTTGTCTGCTAGAGCTCTGTCACTTGAAGTTTTAATTCATTCATTGACTTTATCAATTCTTCAGTGCTCAAATTTGAAATATTGCCCTGTGATAATTCTATTGGTTGACCTGTGGTTGCTATACCTATAATGACTCCTGCTGTAGATGTTGGAATATTAGGCTGCTTGTCTTTCAATGCCTTTTCAAGCTCTTTTTCTATTTCATTAAGTTGCTCATTCAGTTTTAAGAGAAAATCCATTAATTCTTCGTCAGAATTTTGCTTTATTACTTCTGTAGTTTGTGGATGTCTTGATGATGGTAACTTCAGTTGTTTTCTCAAAGCTACAATGTCATCATCTTTATTTTTAATCAAAGCTTCTATACCTTTGACATCTTTGGGATTATGTCCTAATCCAATGATTATTTCCTCCAAATTTTTTATCCTGTTGTCTTTAGCCTGAGAAGAGGCTTTTTCAAGCTGTAATTGTGCATTAGTATTTTCCAAAGAATCCTGCAATTGTTGGGTCATCATGGCTTTATCAGTCAGAGTAGAATAAATCATTTCATCTATTTGTTTATGCAGCTCAATTTGATCCAAAGGATGAATATCCTTTGCTAAGACTTCAAAATTAGTTCTGATATAATCTGCAGCTGTTTGAGGCTACTGTACCTTGGGTTTGAAGTGACTCATTACCATTTTTCCTTGCTAGATGTCATAGGTTGACATCAATCTTTGTTGATTCTTAGGAGCCATTTTCAAATATTGATTGTAAACTTGAAGTCTTAGTGGATCATTCCTGGCTTTTGTATTGATAAATGTCTTCTTTATATCTTCTGCATGTTTAATTGGTGGTTTGAAAGAAGATATTTCAACACTCTATTGCCTTTGCAGCTCTTTTCTCTGTAAAGTAGTGGATGTCCCACTAACTGAGCATGTTTGTTGACTATTTTATCTCTGACAATCAGTGGCTTCTTGAATAGATTCTACGTTGGGAAGAGGATTTAATTTTTGTCTTTTAATAGTAGGTTGTTTAGAAGATCCACCAACAGGGGTAGCAGCTTCAGCATCTCTCTTCTTATCTTTTTCTATATTGATAGGAGTTTGTAAAATTGAAATTTCTGGTTTAGTGATCTAAGTAGGAGGAATCTTCATTTGGCCCTGTTCTTTAGAAGTTTCAGGCTGATTTGTCATTGTAAATGTCTTTGTAACTTGTATATTAGCCTCTTTTTCCTTTCCCTTAGATGCTACTGTGGCTAATGCACTGATTTCCTGTAAATTTTGTTGAGAAGTCCCTGCGGAAGAAGGACCAATACTTAGTATCTGCACCTGTCCAAAAGAGTCTAGGTCAAGTATTTTTTCAAGGTCTTTCATTACATTTTCAACATTGACCTGCTCAATATCTTGTTTTATCAATGTTCCTTCCATCCATTCATCCATATTGGCATATTGTTCAATTTCTGGGATTCTATTATGAATATATGGTGACAACTTGTTTTTCATTCTTCTATCACAAATAAAGCTATTTGGGTCATAAGGCACCCAATAGAAACTTTTTTTCAATTTAAGATAGTCTTCTAAAATTCTTTCAGCTTCTTTTCCAGCATCTCTAGAGTTACAAACAAAGGGACCTAATTGGCTCTTAATTCTGAGTTGAACCTTTTTCTTTGCATTACAGAAATGGACTATATCTGAATTGATCATCTGTCTGAAATACTCTAATGCAAAGAGCCTCATTGGTACATATTTTGGCAACTTGAAAGGGCACAACTCACATCCATATATTATGATTTCTGTGTGATTTTGGTATAGGTACCAGTCACCTATCCTATATTGTTTTAAGAGCTGGAGAATTTTCTTGATTTTACTATTGACCCTTGGAGGGGAGATTGCTGTCAACAAGGTGGTTGCAAGGTGTACAAATAGGTCAATAAACTCATTGTAAGAGTAAGGAGAATTAGAGGAATTATGAGTGATTGCAGACCAAAATATGACAGACCTAGGATTTCCTTTAGCATCAAGTTTCTGGACATGGAAAGGAAAATTCTCTGATTGATAGTACAACATAAGATGGTATATAACAGAGGAGTATTTGAACACTCTTTCATTCTCTAATCTCATGAACTAATCATGGATTTTATCAGCAATGTAGGATGCAAAATCATACTTGACAGCAGGGGGTTGTCTAGGGGTAAAAATAGACAACAATACTAGGGTTAACTGGTCAACATATTCACTAGAATTGAAACCCATGATAGAGGATATCATGTTCAAAATAAGCCTACCTTCATGAGTGAAAAATGTATAACCATAGGGGGGAGGGCCTTTAGGCTGATGTTTTTGCAGCATGAAGGTTTGGCAGAGGCGATTTAACTCTTCTGGGGATAAATTGGCAGATTTCTCAAGTAATTCTCCCATGGACATGGGAGTGAGGGCTTGACCAGGTGGAAATTTCAACATTTCGTTTATTGACTGAGCAGTTATGGGGAAAAAGACAGTTTGACTCGGGGACAACACTGCTCGTTGATTGGGATCATAGTTTGCATGGCAGAAATGGATTATTTGAGGAAAAATATGGACTGAGGGGAGAAGGTACATGGGAAGATTGGATTCCCATAATCCAAAAATGTTAGAACCTTTCAAGAAATTATCTCTGCTGTAGCAAAACATTCGAAGAGGATTTTCACTGAGAACTAGGTATTTAATTTGGAAATCTCTGTCTAGTAGAGGCAAATAATCCAAGTCTCTGTGAGGGGCATCTAGGGGTGCGACATTTAGAGCCACAGGAATCTCCATTCCTGGTTCTTGTGGATTCACAAATGAAAATTTTAGGTTTCAATGAAAACAGGCACAAACACAGGTTTTGGGGATGCAATTGCAGTTTTGGGATTTGAGGAATGAACTAACAATCCAATTTGGAACTCTGTTTCAGTGGAAATAAAACAAAAACCTAGATTTTACAAAGTTCAACGGGAATTTTGGGTAAATACCTGTTTTCCGGGGTTTGAACAGTGATTAAATAGGTACTGGTTATGGCGGATGAACTCTGGAATACTGGACTGCAATTCTCTTCAGCAAAGTAACGGTTGGCAGACTTCAATAGTTGATTTTTGAAATTTTTCCAATGGGAGATTGGGTAATGCACAAAATAATGAAAATGACGCGAGTTTTTGTTTTATTTACAAAGTCAAAAGGGTGGCGGGGTTTTTTTATTATTTTGAATGGATGACCTGAGCAAGTACGGAGGATCCATCACAGGGGACAGATGGTAACTGGTTTCCATCACATCGCTTTTGGGGAAAGGTGGTTTTGAGCAGAGGGGCAGCGATTCCATACAATGAACCACGTGTGGCATGGTACGGTTTGGAAAACCGCTTGGCCATCGCGCGTTATCGTTCGGACGCGGATGGCTAGCGATACGGATAATAGCCGTAGATCTTGGATGAGTTGATCGAACGGTTGACAGGACAGGGAGATGATGGGAAATTAATGGCGCAGGCCCAATGCAGTTTAAAGGTTAATTAATCGCATCAGGAGCGATTTGATTGGAGGGTTAGGTTCTTAATTAACCAAGAGGGTTAATTAATTCCTTTTTTTAAAACGCGAAAAGGTGATCGGGAAAATTTCCAAAGGATTTTTACCAGAGTTAAGAATTCGGGTATGAGATGTATTTCGGGATTTTAACTCAGGTTAGGGTTTTAACCTTAGGTTAGGGAGTCGGGCAAGGGGAAAATATACAAGGAGATGGGTTATTTTGAAGTTTGGTTGAACGAAACTTCGGGTTATTTTTTGTTTTAAACACATATAAACATGTTTAAAGATTTTCGAATATTTTTATTATATATTAATTAAATCAAAACGATTTACTTACCATAGGGGGCGGGAATAATATAAAGATATATTTTTAGCCAAAGGGAGTATAATGAGGGTGTTTTATTTAAACATGTGGGGATTAAATACTTTGACTAAAATTATAATAAATGGGTTTTTTTGGTATTTTATATAAAAAGGAGTTATATATAATAGGAGAAGGTCATTTTTTAGGGATTTAAATAATAAGTTAGAAATTAATATGGAAAATGAATGAAGCACTAAGTATAAAACATCAATGTAATGTATTTGACTTATGCTTTCATGAATAGGGTTTTTTATGAAATATTGCATGATTTTACTTAGGAAAAGATTTTTAGAAATGAGTGAATGTCATGATTAATGATTTCAAGTACTTAGGCTTTTCCAATTATTGGGCCAAGGGTCCGGTCCCTCCAAAAGTCAACGAAATGCCTTGAGCCCCTTTAATTTTCAAATGTTTTAGTACTCAGGAGAAATTAGTGAATTTTTAGGGAAAAATGAGAGGGGAAGTTAATAATTTGACTTTGCTTTGCTTGAAATCCTTCCAGTGTAGTGTTTTCCTTTGCACTTGTGATGAAAGTAAATATTTAACACACTTAGAGTCATTATCCATCACATGTAATTCTGCAACATCATCTACTTACCCTACCGAATTTACTCTACCATTTTTCTTCTTTATTAGGGTGCACTTAGACTGGCAAACCCTTATCACACTTTTTCTTTTACATATGGAAATCTATCTAATTCTAACCTTACTACATCCATGGGCTCAGATTAAATTGTTGAGCTCCTTTTATTTACTCTACCTGTCTACTCATTTGCCAAGATTAAACAGTTTGGTCAGATTTTATTCTCTATCTCTAAAACATGAAATTGAAAGATGAACTAGCCAAGATTAAACTGTTTGATTCTGTCACAGAACTGTACATGTGATGTTTATTGCCAATTTTTGTCATTATTATATATATGCATTTAGATTTGCACACTTTCCTTGGCCTTTCTTTTCGTGGGATTCATTTTCTTTTACTTTTTTGGCCATTTTTATTCTTTTTACCCTTTGATTTTTCTTTTAGGGTATACCCTCTTTACATTTTTAAAATTTCTTGATTTTTTTTGATAATATGGAAAACCTTTACAACAAGGAAAGGTATGAACATATTACATAGCCCATCAAGTCAATCATGAAATATGACACCTATTGGTATAGGAGTCTAACACTGGCTCCACTTGGAGATGGCTTGTCCTGGTGAAAAGTCAAGAACAGCAGATCAGTTGCCCTCAGAATGATCTTTGAGTGAACCATGGAATCTTATTTTTCTTGTTGCTTTATTGTATGTATGATAGTAATACTTTTGAAGCTTAGGGCCTTCTCTTCGGGCTTCAACTCCAGCAAGCTACTATCAAATCCAAATTGTGACATTACAAAGGATATAGTATGTACATGTTAAAAGTCATAACATCTTAATAAAAAGGATCAAAGTAATGTTTCAACATTCGACCATTAATTGGTCCATCTTCAGTTTCTGTACCATCCAAGTTTTTCAAAAAATATGTGTTGTTTCCTTGTAAAGCATGGATAATATAAGGTCCTTTCCATAGGAAGTCAAACTTCCCATGTTTTCCTGTATCCTCTCTTTTAGAATCCCATCTTAAGACTTTATTTCCAAGTTGGAAATATTCTGCCTTTGTCCTTTTTTGAAACATATTCTTCAATTTCTCCTGCATTACTTGGGATCTCTGATATACTTCTTCTCTGTTCTGCTGAAAATTGATAGTCTAATTTATTCTCCTTTGAATATCATTAGGTTCAAGTTGAGCTTCTTGAAGCAATTTCATTACAGGAACTCCTAAAGATGAAGGAAAAACAGCTTCCATCCCATAGACTAACTCATAAGGACTAGTCCCAATAGATTTTTGAGTGGTGAGTCTATCTGCCCATAGTGCATTTGTAAGTTTCTTATGCCAATTTTTCTTGTTTTCTTCCAATAATTTCTTAATAATATTGATGAGAATCTTGTTGGAAGATTCAGCCAGTCCATTACCTTGAGGGTAATAGGCTGTGGAATGGCTTAAGGTGATATGATATTTGTTACAGAAACTTATCATCTTCTTAGATTTGAAAGCAGTGGCATTATCAGTTATGATATTTTCAGGACAGCCAAATCTTGATAAAATATTGGTTTCCAGGAATCCTATGATCGTAGTGTCATTGGCTTGTTTGGAAGGAATTTCTTCTATCCATTTGGTAAAATAGTTTGTGGTAGTGAGGATCCATTTGTGTTGGCTAGAAGAAGGAGGATGGATTTCTCCAATGAAGTCCAGGCCCCATTGTTGGAAAGGTTTTTCAGTGGAAATTGGTTTCAGGGGTAAAGGTAATAGTTTTCTCTTGCCTTCAACGATTTGACATTTATGGCAAGCAGTTACAAATTTCTTTACATCAGAAAACAAGGTTGGCCAATAAAATCCAGCTCTTAGGATTTTGTCTGCAGTTGATTTCCAATAAAGGTTTCCACCATAGTCTCCTGCATGGAATTCATCGAGAGCCTTGTCAGCTTCATCTTTTAACAAACAATTCAATAGAATACCATCATGATTTTTCCAAAAGAGAACATTATCTAAAATACAATGCTTTAAAGATGTCATCTTTAAAAACCTTTTCTTTGTTCTGGATAACCCTGGAGGAGCTTGCAGGTTTAACAATACATAAATTATATCAGCATACCAAGGTGAATCTAAGAAGGCCTGACTGATTTGTGTAGTCTCCATCTCCTATTCGTTATCCAGTTCATTAATATCTAGGGCTTGGCAATTTGTTTCTGTCATGAGTTGAGCCAATCCCTGTCCCTTTATGAGATTTGTAGGTTTTATTTCAATATCATACTCTAATATGGTAGCAATCCATTTACCTCTTTTTCCTTCAATTCCATCCTGAGTTAAGATGTCTTTGACAACAACATTTGGTACATAGGCTATCACATGAGAATAAAATATATAGATTCTGAAATATTTAATGGCTTTTACAAGTGCAAAAGCTTGTTTTTCCATGATGTTGTATTTTAATGATGCATCCCTTAGTGTTTTACTAAAAAAGGCTATAGGTTTTTCACATTCTTGATCATCCTTTTGTAATAAAACAGCTGCTACCGTATGTTCTAATGCAAATGAAAATATTATGAAATCTCTATCAAATTGTGGAGCAGTAAGGACCGATGTTCTAGTCAGAGCCATTTTAGTTTCTTCAAATGCTTGTTTGGCTTCTACTGTCCATTTGATACTTGAATCCTTATTTAACATGTTATTGAGCAATCTAATTAATTCAGCTAAACTAGATATGATTCTTCTCAAAAAATTAATTTTTCCTATGAAACCTTCAGGTTCTTTAACATTTCTAGGGTGAGGTATCTGCAATATAGCTTCTATTCTTTCAGGATCAATTTTGATACCATATTTGGAAATGATATGACCCAAGAGTTTACCTTCTTCAATACCAAACAAGGACTTCTTTGGACTCAAAGAAATACCATATTTTCTGCACTTTAGGAATACTTGTCTGAGATGGTCCAAATGCTGCTGATCTGATTTAGAAAAAAAAGTTAAATCATCCAGATATATAACAAGAAAATCATAAATTTCTTTTGCAAATGCAATGTCCATTGCTCTTTGGAAGGTCGCTCCTGCATTTTTAAGTCTGAATGGCATTTTAACATATTTAAATGTGCCCCATGGTGTTGTAAAAGTTGTTTTGTCTTGATCATCAGGATGAACCAGAATCTAGTTGTATCCTGAGAATCCATCTCAAAGAGAAATCCTAGAAGCACCTACTACCCTTTGTAAAATGTGATCCATTTTAGGTAAAGGGTAATTATCCTTCAAAGAAAATTTATTTACATTTCTTAAATCAACACATAATCTCATCTCTCTTGTTTTCTTCCCAGTAGGTACTAAATTAGACACCCACTCTGAAAACCTAATGGGAGCAATTATCCCTGCATCATACATTCTTTTGATTTCTTTTTCAATTGAAGGAAGTAGCACAGGGTTGATTCTTCTAAGTTTCTGTTTAAATGGTTTCTGATTTTCTTTCAGAGGTATTGTATGCTGAATTATACAGGTATCATATGATTTCAAGTCTTCATAACTCCAGGCAAAGACATAATGGAATTCTCTCATTAATTCAACATATTTTTGTTTTTGATCAGGAGACAAAGATTTAGATAACTTTATCATTTTAGGATTTTCTTCAGTTCCCAAATTGTATTCCTCAATATATGCTTTCAATGGTTCCATCTTGGGTTTCTTTGGAATATCATTAGAATCAAAAAGATCTTCTAAAGGAGTTAATCCTTTAGGAAAATGATTATCTTTTAAATTAATGATCTTAGTTTCTTCTTCTATAATCTCCTCAATATCCATTTGTTTGAGATCCTACATGTCTTGTTTGGTAAATGTTGTTGGATGAAGCATTTGAATTGAATTTTCTTCTAAAATGTTTGTTTCTTGTTCATTTATTTGATCAGATTCAATCACTATATCTTCATCTGTGTTACTGTTAGAAAATTCATTTTCTAAAGTCAAGAAGTTGTTAATTTGCTCATTACTTGAAAACACTTGCCAGTTCTTAAAATTATTTGGTATGGCTGGTCTGTGTCTAATCTCAACTGTGAACTGATGATTAGGATCGAATGATAATTTACAGGTGCTAGCAAACATTGCAAGACTATGGGCATGCAAGTTTTGTTTTCTAGGGATCTTTGCAAGTTGAGCCTGTAGAAAAGTGTTTAGAATCTCTACAATTGTCCCTCTATATTCTCTCAGTCTGGGATCGTTTGTCGAAATCTCTCCATTTATCTGTTGAATGATTAAATCAGAATCTCCTATGACAGATACTCTAATTGCTCCTAACTTTTTGACAAGTTTAAGCCCTAACAAAAGAGCTTCATACTCTGCCATATTATTAGTGCATTTAAAGTTTAATCTGTATGCATGACCTTCAGCATGATCATTCTCAAGGTTATGTATCCAAATTCCAGCTCCTACCCCTAATTTGTTTACTAAACCATCAAATTCTAAATGCCAAAGAATTTCATGTACATAATTGGTGTCAGGTGTTTCAAGAACTTTCTTAATAGTGAGATCTGGTTTTTTACTTTCTTCTAGTTTTTCTTGAGTATCTGATGTTTCGTTGTTCTCAGATATTTCCTGGATTTGAACACTAGATTTTTTATTTGCAATTTCTTTTGGTTCTGTTGTTGGAAATTCTAATTCAGTGGGAAGATCAAATTCGGCATTATAAAGAATAAAAGAATCCATATCAGAATGTACTGAGTAGATGGGGAAATTTTTAGGTTTCTCCCGACTACTGACTACATATTTCATCAAGGTTTCTCTGTATAGTCTCTTAGGTTGACCAAACACTAAAATAGTAACATATGACATGTCTAATTGAAGAGATCCTCCAAGTTTTGCACCCCAAGATCTGGACAATAGCATACCATATTTTGGAGGAATATCTGCTACTACTATATCCATCAGAATTGGTTTTGCAGGGTATTGAACCAATGAAACACACAAATCTTTAATTAATCCTAAACATTTCACCTGATTTGAATCAAAATAAAAAAGATCTTTGTATGGTCTAGTGATGTCTAGGTTCAATTTTTCCATTACAGCCTTGGGCATTAGATTGTGAGATGCCCCAGAATCAAGCATGGCATTATGAAGTATTTTATCATGTACGTTCAAACTCACATAGAATGGAGGAGTTCCTCCACTTCCTGGTTTTCCATTTACTTCAGGGCCAAAAAGTAATCTGGGTTGGTCATCAAAAACATTCACTGAATCATCGCTTCCAGTAATATTAAGTGATTTATGGATTTGGCTTCGATAGACATCATGTTTAGCTAATTCAGACAATGGAACAACTATTTTTAATTTGACTATTTTAGCTTCCAGATTAAATGATTTTTCAGTCTGAGTTCTTGTGTTTCGAACAATTGGATTCTCTTTATCTTCCGTGTTTTCAGTATTTTTCTCTTTTTCAGGTATGGGGTTGTGAGCTGAAGTTGTTTCCGAATCAACTTCTGGGGGTTCCTCTACATTTCCTTTGGGAGGACGAGTATTGGAAAGTTGTTTGTTGTTTAGTTTACTATCGGATACATCTTCAATTATTGGGTTATCAAGATTAAGGCCTGATCTAGAAAGAATATGTACAGGGGTAGTATCGATTTTACCTTTGAGGGGTTGTTTTGCAGCTTTCTGTTTGCTTGTTTCTGGGACATCAATCCTTCTGCTCCTCAAATTGTATTGCTTGTGAAATTCATAAATGGTTGTATCCTAACCCTCCTTAAAGTCAAATGATTCTCCTGAACGAGTTTGAAAAGTATCAAGAATATGAGCTTCTTGATCTTCTTGAGTCAAAAAGACTTCTAGTTCGGTCTTGCTTTCAGTAAAGTTTTTTATCTAAGTATTTTCGATTGGTTCTTCAGAATTTGAGGCTTCAATATAATTTTCTTGGAATGGGGGCTTAATATTTTGGTCAGGACCAGTTTTTCCAGTATTTTGATTTTGGTTTCTTCTGATATTTGGATTTCTCATAGGATTGTTCGTTTGACCTTCCCAAGGAGATTTTATTTCAATCGTTTCTACTCTATCTCCTAGTCTTTCCATTCCTTTAATGATAGCATCCAGTTTCTTTTCAAAAGCTGTGGGTTCTTCATTTTAAGGCATTCTCCTTTCAGCTCTAGATCTAGCTCGTTTCTCTATCAGTTTGGCTTCAACACTAACAATTATACTTTGCATCTCTTCTAGAGTCTGAGGAGCTCTTTCCCGAAGTTGATACGCCATATCAGCATCAAATCCATCAGGGAATTTGATTAATACTGAGTCTGGAGGAGGTCTAAGATTTTGGGGAATAGCATTATAAGATTCATTGAATCTGGTGATATAATCTTGCATAGTCTCATTGGGTCCTCTCCTTAATTTTCCAAAGTCAGATAAGATTTGAAGAGGATCTTTTTTATTTTCCCATCTATTTAAAAATGTTCTATAAAGAACTGGTAAGTCAGTAATATTGTTTGTAGAAAGGGACCTAAACCAGGTTCTAACTTCTCTAGTAAGACTTTGGACAAATATTCTCATTCTAACATCATCAGCATCTATTTCATAAATTTCAAAATAATCAGTCATCTTTTTAGTATGTTGTTGTGCAGTGTAAGTACCAGAACCATCAAAAGGTGTGATATTACTTTGGTAGTCTTGGGGTAAAGCAGCTGGATTGGCTGGTAACCTTAAAGGAGCATATCTGTTTGCCATTGGAAGATGTAGTGATGAAATAACAGGTGAGGTTGGTCTATGAGTGATGGGTGGAGGAGTAGAAGGGATAGTTTGAGGAAATTTTGATGAACTTGAAGATGCTGAAGTGATCACAGAAATGTTTGATGTTCCTTCAGAGGTAAATTCAGATTGTATGGAGTTTTGCAAATGTTTATCAAGATGAGAAGAAATAAATTCAAATTGTAAATCTTCGATAAATGTTGGGTCTGGAACCAAATTGGACAACTCAGATTCAGAAAAATTTACAAATAAACATGTTTCAAACTGCTCATCAAAAGGTTCATCCTCTAGATAAAACCACTTTACAGGACAGGATATTGATCTATAAAGAGGCCAAGAACTTGCAGAACTTTCTTGACTTTCCTGTCTCCTAAGAATTTCGGGGATCAAATTCGGATTTTCAAACACAAGCTGAGGAATTGGATCAGGATTAGCCCTGGTGTAATGAGTCCTTTCTGAAGCCAATTTTCTAGATAATTCTCTTTTTAGCTTTTTATGTTTTAAATGGAATGAATAATACAACTTCGATAATCTCTTTAAGAAGTTTTAGATAAAGGATTTAAGTTTTCTTAAAGATTTATTTGACTAGAGGAACTGATTATTTGTCTGAAACCAAAGTTTAGTTCATAAACTATACCAGAGATAGACCGAAGTAGCATTTATTTACTTGTGCAATTGCAGAGCAAGAGCACTTTCAAAGGCTACCTGGCTAACTTTAGGCTCTGTCTGTAGCTTATAAAGAAAACAATAGTAGCAAATAAATTATTCAAGTCCCCAGTGGAGTCGCCACTATGTTATCACTCAGATTTTCCTCGAAGTTGTTGGAAGAGGAAAGGGGTCCGAGGTAACCACAAACCAATCTTTAGGTACAGAATCTATCCAATCTGTACTCAGAGAGAGCTCTCTCTATAGGTTTTAGCTTTGTTTTGAAAGATATTAGGCTATTTATGAAAGTTCAGGGATTTTGATTTTGTTTGTTTGGGTGATGGAATTCAATAGCAGAGGGGTAATGATTGAGTAGTTTTAGTCCATTGGGCTAATGGAGTCAAATAAAATGGCTTAACTGGATTTGGTTTCTCAACAAAATATGGCTTCACAAGGCAAGGTAATCAAAATAGGTAACAATCAAAAATCTAAAATGAATGGAATGGGTTTCAAAAAAGATGAAGGGCAATTAATAATCCTTCAACATATTCTAAAGAGGGAAAATTTGAGTGATTATTAATAAAGAGAAATTAAGAATTCCTTATTAAATAATCAGAATGATTAAACTATAAAATAGGATCAATTAAGAATTCACTGTTTAAACTAGCTCAGAAGAAAACATTTAGAATAATAACAATTGAAAACAGATTACACTTAAGCAATTTCTGAATTAATCCTTTTCATTAATTATTCAGACATGAAACACAGATGATATAATAAACCAATATAAAACTTTAAAACATAAGATAGAAGAGTTATTGATCCTTTTTCCGACTCAAGAATCATGTGAAAAGTCCTTTGCTTCAATTCTTCATCCAGATAGCCATGTGAGATTTGTCCAACAGCACTTTATTCCAAAATGATCAATATTACAGCAATGTCTAAGAATCCACCCCTCAATACTCTAATTGAAGGAGTTTTTATACAAAAAATTACCCAAAAATATCTCATAACAAATTGAGATATAATCTAGGATGACTCATGAATACGTTACAAGAAAAATAGAGACAGATGGTCTCGTAGATAAGGTAAAAGGTAACTGATGTTGTGCTGTTCCTTCTTTTTATGAATGTGCTGGAGGCAGGCCCTATGATTTGGCTTGCTGCTGTCTTCACTGGTAATTATACTTTGACTTCCCTATTTTACTGATACTCTTTACTCGTTCTGATACTCTTTGACCTCTGTTTATCTTTTTATCCTGACGTACTGTGGTAACAAACAAAACTTCATGTAAAGATAATTTTTACAAAAGTTCTAATAATTCTTCCCACCATTTGGCTTCTGGTATTCTGGTCCGTTGAAGCTTTCTCAGTGTTTCATCAGCCTCAGCATATCTGAAGAAAGTAGGCTGAATTGGAAACAAATGCTTTACTTCATGTTCAAGATAAAACAAATTTTCCAGACTATTATGAAGCATCTTCCCTGTGGGAAATGTTGTTGTTGATGAACTAGTTGAGGAACTGGCCTGATTTTCAGCATGCTTGTCCAATTTCTCAACATAACTCTCAAGGTCCATTACTTTACCTTCTGAAATAGGACTAGGCAATCTTTTATTCAACAGAATATTCAATCTATCTACGAAGGCATTGATTTCTTCTTGCATATCAGAGCATCTTCGTTCTAGATTTTGCATAAGAGTTCTTTTAGTGAAAACTCTTTTTATCTCCAAAATGGTTCCTGTTCTATCTTGAATGCCAAGTTCTTCAAGTTGGTGCCTGTTTTTGGTGTTTAAAAATTGTATGAGTCTATTGGCTTCCTTAGGCATATTGCCTAATTCTTCACTTGCCCTTTGAACTTCCTCCATAGCCAATTTAACTAATTCATTCTACTCATACATTATTTGAATTGAGGACCAGACATCATTTATTGACTAGATGATGTTGTCCCAAAGAATTTCTTTTATTTCCTTTAAAGGTCTCTCTAATGTGAAATCTTTCTCCAATTCTTTAACCAGTTTTTCTAACTTGTTGACGTATCTTGTCTTATCTGCAACACTCATTTTTGAGAGTTCATATTTCTATTCTTAGGTAGTGAGTTGTAACTTTGTCTACTAGAGCTCTTTCACTTGAAGTTTCAATTCATTCATTGACTCTATCAATTCTTCAGTGCTCAAATTTGAAATATTGCCCTGTGATAATTCTGTTGGTTGACCTATGGTTGCTACACCTATAATGACTCCTGCTGTAGATGTTGGAATATTAGGCTGCTTGTCTTTCAATGCCTTTTCAAGCTCCTTTTCTGTTTCATTAAGTTTCTCATTCAGTTTTAAGAGCAAATCCATTAATTCTTCCTTAGAATTTTGCTTTATTACTTCTGCAGTTTGTGGATGTCTTGATGCTGGTAACTTCAATTGTTTTCTCAAAGCTGCAATGTCATCATATTTCTTTTTAATCAAAGCTTCTATACCTTTGACATATTTGGGATTATGTCCTAATCCAATGATTATTTCCTCCAAAGTTTTTATCCTGTTGTCTTTAGCCTGAGAAGAGGCTTTTTCAAGCTACAATTGTGCATTAGTATTTTCCAAAGAATCCTGCAATTGCTAGGTCATCATGGCTTTATCAGTCAGAGTAGAATAAATCATTTCACCTATTTGTTTATGTAGCTCAATTTGATCCAAAGGATGAATATCATTTGCTACGACTTCAAAATTAGTTCTGATATAATCTACCGCTATTTGAGGCTGCTGCACCTTGGGTTTGAAGTGACTCATGACCATTTTCCCTTGCTGGATGTCATAGGCTGACATCAATCTTTGTTGATTCTTAGGAGCCATTTTCAAATATGGATTGTAAACTTGAAGTCTTAGTGGATCATTCCTGGCTTTTATATTGATAAATGTCTTCTTTATATCTCTTGCATCTTTAATTGGTGGTTTGAAAGAAGATATTTCAACACTCTGTTGCCTTTGCAACTCTTTTCTCTATAAAGTAGTGGATGTCCCACTAACTGAGCATGTTTGTTGAATGTTTTCGCTCTGACTATCAGTGGCTTCTTGAACAGATTCTACTTCGGGAAGAGGATTTAATTTTTGTCTTTTAATAGTAGGTTGTTTAGAAGATCCACCAACAGGGGTAGCACCTTTAGCATCTCTCATCTTACCTTTTTCTATATTGATAGGAGTTTGTAAAATTGAAATTTCTGGTTCAGTGATCTGAGTAGGAGGAATCTGCATTTGGCCCTGTTCTTTAGAAGTTTCAGGCTGATTTGTCATTGTAAATGTCTTTGTAATTTGTATATCAGCCTCTTCTTCCTTTCCCTTAGATGCTACTGTGGCTAATGCACTGATTTCCTATAAATTTTGTTGATAAGTCCCTGCGGAAGAAGGACCAATACTTGGTATCTGCACCTGTCCAAAAGAGTCTAGGTAAAGTATTTTTTCAAGGTCTTTCATTACATTTTCAACATTGACCTGCTCACTATCTTGTTCTATCAATGTTCCTTCCATCCATTCATCCATATTGGCATATTGTTCAATTTCTGGGATTCTATTATGAATGTATGGTCACAACTTGTTTTTCATCCTTCTATCACAAATAAAGCTATTTGGGTCATAAGGCACCCAATAGAAATTTTTTTGCAATTTAAGATATTCTTCTAAAATTCTTTCAGCTTCTTTTCCAGCATCCCTAGAGTTACAAACAAAGGGACCTAATTGGCTCTTAATTATGAGTTGAGCCTTTTTATTTGCATTACAGAAATGGACTATATCTTAATTGATCATCTGTCTGAAATAATCTAATGCAAAGAGCCTCATTGGTACATATTTTGGCAACTTGAAAGGGCACAACTGACATCCATATATTCTGATTTCTGTGTGATTTTGGTATAGGTACCAGTCACCTATCCTATATTGTTTTGAGAGCTGGAGGATTTTCTTGATTTCACTATTGACCCTTGGAGGGGAGACTCCTATGAACAAGGTGGTTGCAGGGTGTACAAATAGGTCAATAAACTCATTGTAAGAGTAAGGAGAATCAGAGGAATTATGAGTGATTGCAGACCAAAATATATCAGACCTAGAATTTCCTTTAGCATCAAGTTTCTAGACATGGAAAGGAAAATTCTCTGATTGATAGTACAGCCTAAGATGGTATATAACAGAGGAGTACTTGAACAGTCTTTCATTCTCTAATCTCATGAATTGAAGGATTTTGAAGTAACAATGTAGATGCAAAAATTACATTTTACGAATAGTCACAGTAGTAAAAATAATAAATACTAGGGTTAACAATAAATATATTCATTTTAGACTGAAACCCATGATAGAGATATCATGTTCAAATTAAGACCGCCTTCATGAGGAAAAGGTATAACCATATGTAGGCCTTAGTCATGTTCGCAGATGAAGGTCTAAGTAGGGTGCTCGTTGAACTTTCCTGGGGGATAATCAAGGTGCTCAAGTAATTCTCCCATGGACAGGGGAGTGAGGGCTTGACTAGGTGGAAATTGCAACATTTCGTTTATTGACTGAGCAGTTATGGGGAAAACGATAGTTTGACTCGGGGACAAGACTGTTCGTTGATTGGGATCATAGTTTGCATGGTAGAAATGGATTATCTCAGGAAAAATATGGACTGAGGGGAGAAGGTACATGGGAATATTGGATTCCCATAATCCAAAAATGTCAGAACCTTTCAAGTAATTATCTATACAGTAGAAAAACATTCGAAGAGGATTTTCACTGAGAACCAGGTCTTTAATTTGGAAATATTTGTCTGCTAGAGGCAAATAATCCAAGTCTCTATGAGGGGCATTCAGGGGTGCGACATTCAGAGCCACGGGAATCTCCATTCCTGGTTCTTGTGGATTCAGAAATGAAAATTTCGGGTTTGGATGAAAACTGGCACAAACATAGGTTTCGGGGATGCAATTGTAGTTTTGGGATTTGAGGAATGAACTAACAATCCAATTTGGAACTCTGTTTCAGTGGAAATAAAACAAAAACCTAGATTTTACAGATTTCAATGGGAATTTTTGGTAAATACCTATTTTCCGGGGTTTGAACAGTGATTAAACAGGTACTTGTTATGGCGGATGAACTCTGGAATACTGGATTGCAATTCTCTTTAGCAAAGTAACGGTCGGCAGACTTCAACAATTGATTTTTGAAATTTGTTGCATGGGAGACTGGTTAATGCACAAAATAATGAAAACGACATGGGTTTTTGTTTTATTTACAAATTCAAAAGGGTGGCGGGGTTTTTTTATTATTTTTAATGGATGACGTCAGCAGGTATGGAGGATCCGTCACAGGGGACAAGCAGTAAGTGGTTTCCATTGCACTGCTTTTGGGGAAAGGTGGTTTTGAGCAGAGGGGCAGCGATTCCATACAATGAACGATGTGTGGCATGGTATGATTTGGAAAACCGCTTGGCCATCGCGAGTTATCGTTCAGACGTGGATGGCTAGCGATATGGATAATAGCCATACATCTTGGATGAGTTGATCTAATGGTTGACAGGATAGGGAGATGACGGGAAATTAATGGTGCGGGCCCAATGTAGTTTAAAGGTTAATTAATCGCATCGGGAGCGATTTGATTGGAGGGTTACGTTCTTAATTAACCAAGAGGGTTAATTAATTCCTTTTTTTTAAATGCGAAAAGGTGATTGGGAAAATTTCCAAAGGATTTTTACCAGAGTTAAGAATTGGGGTATGAGATGTATATCGGGATTTTAACTCAGGTTAGGGTTTTAACCTTAGGTTAGGGAGTTGGGCAAGGGGAAAATATACAAGGAGATGGGTTATTTTGAAGTTTGGTTGAACTAAACTTCGGGTTATTTTTTGTTTTAAACACATATAAACATGTTTAAAGATTTTCGAATATTTTTATTATATAGTAATTAAATCAAAACGATTTACTTACCATAGGGGGCGGGAATAATATAAAGATATATTTTTAGCCAAAAGGAGTATAATGAGGGTGTTTTATTTAAACATGTGGGGATTAAATACTTTGACTAAAATTATAATAAATGGGTTTTTTGGGTATTTTATATAAAAAGGAGTTATATATAATAGGAGAAGGTCATTTTTTAGGGATTTAAATAATAATTTAGAAATTAATATTGAAAATGAATGAAGCGCTAAGTATAAAACATCAATGTAATGTATTTGACTTATGCTTTTATGAATAGGGTTTTTTATGAAATATTGCACGATTTTCCTAAGTAAAATGTGATTTTACTTAGGAAAAGATTTTTAGAAATGAGTGAATGTAATGATGAATGATTTCAAGTACTTAGGCTTTTCCAATTATTGTGCTGAGGGTCTGGTCCCTCCAAAAGTCAAAGAAATTCCTTGAGCCCCTTTAATTTTCAAATGCCTTAGTACTGAGGGGAAATTGGTGATTTTTTAGGGAAAAATGAGAGGGGAAGTTAATAATTTGACTTTGCTTTGTTTGAAATCCTTCCAGTGTAGTGTCTGCCTTTACACATGTGATGAAAGTAAAGATTTAACACACTTAGAGTCATTATCCATCACATGAAATTCTGCAACATCATCTACCTACCCTACCTACTTTACTCTACCATTTTTCTTCTTTATTAGGGTGCACTTAGACTGGAAAACCCTTATCACACTTTTTCTTTTACATATGGAAATCTATCTAATTCTAACCTTATTACATCCAAGGGCTTAGATTAAACTGTTGAGATCCTTTTATTTACTCTACCTATGTACTCATCTGCCAAGATTAAACAATTTGGTCAGATTTTATTCTCTATCTCTAAAACATGAAATTGAAAGATGAACTAGCCAAGCTTAAACTGTTTGACTGTTCATAAATTGTGGCATAGGATACAAGTTGCATACAATTTTGTTTATTACAGAAGAGAAAAAATTAGTGGAATTTAGACTTGCACACTTTCCTTGGCCTTTATTTTGGTGGGGTTCATTTTCTTTTACTTTTTTGGCCATTTTTATTTTTTTTACCCTTTGATTTTTCTTTTAGGGTATACCCTCTTTACATTTTTTAAATTTTTTGATTTTTTTTGATAATATGGAAAACCTTTACAAAAAGGAAAGGTATGAACATATTACATAGCCCATCAAGTCAATCATGAAATATGACACCTATTGGTATAGGAGTCTAACAACCTCCACACTCTCCTGCATGGAATTCGTGTTTGATTCTCTCTGCATCAGCTTCAGGCAGGCATTTAAGCAGCTGACCATTTTCATTTTTCCAGTATAAACATTCATTTAAAATGCAATAGTTTCTTGCCTTTAACTTCAGAAACCTAGCCTTAGTCTTTGATAAATCAGGAGGAGCATTAAAATTTGTAAGCACATACATGATGTCAGAATACCAAGGAGAGTTTTGAAATTGTTCTTCAATAGTAGGATTAGGCAATCCTTCATGTTCATCCAGGGCATCTACCATGTCTATTTCAAGGGCTTGTAAGTTAGATTCAGTCATCAGTTGAGCTAAGCCCTGACCTTTGATGAGTTTTGTGGGTTTTATTTCTAGGTCATACTCTAGTATTACAACAATCCATTTGCCCCTCTTTCCATCCGGATCCTGGGAAAAAATGTCTTTCACCACTATGTTTGGCACGTAGGCAATGATGTGAGAATGTATAATATACACCCTGAAGTCTTTCAAGGCCTTTACCAAGGCATAGGCCTGTTTTTCCATTATGTTATATTTCAAGGGTGCATCCCTCAGCGCCTTGCTGAAAAAGGCAATAGGTTGTTCCTATCCCTCTAGATTCTTCTGCAACAGGACTGCAGCCACTGTATGATTTGAGGCAAAGGAGAATATAAGGAAGTCTTTTGAAAATTCGGGGCTGATTAGGACTGGTGCCCGGGTAAGTGCAAGTCTAACTAATTCAAAAGATTTTTTGGCCTCTAAAGTCCACTTAACCCCTACATATTTTTTCAACATGTTTTTCATATCTCTGAGGAGCTCAGCTAAGTTGGGAATAAACCTCCTCAAGAAGTTAGTTTTCCCAATAAAGGACTGTAATTCTTTAATGTTTCTTGGGTGGCTAATCTGCAATATTCCCTCATCTCTTTTCGGGTCTATTTTAATCCCCTTCTCTGATATAATATGGCCAAGAAGCTTACCTTCTTGAAGGCCAAATATTGTCTTCTTGGGATTTAAAGATAGACCGAACCTTCTACACTTCTCAAACACTCTTCTCAGATGTTTAAGGTGCTCCTCATCGGATTTGGAGTAGACTATTATGTCATCAAGGTAGATTACGATGAAGTGACCTATTTCCTCTGAAAAGGCTATGTCCATTGCTCTTTGGAAGGCTGCACTAGCATTCATTAGTCCAAAAGGAATTTTCATGTACATGAAAGTGCCCCATGGAGTGGTGAAAGATGTCTTAAGTTGGTCTTCTGGGAGTACTAAAACTTGGTTATACCCTAAAATTTTTTCTAATAGGGAGATCCTTTTTGAGCCAACTACCCTTTGTAGGATGTGTTCCATCTTGGGTAAGGGGTAATTGTCTTTAAGTGAAGCTCTGTTAAGGTTTCTAAAATCAATGCACAGTATGATCTCACCTGTCTTTTTCCTCACAGCTACAAGGTTGGAGACCCAATCAGAAAACCTCACAGACACTATGATTCCTGCCTCATAAATTTTCTTGATTTCCTTTTCAACTAGAGGTAGTTGTACTGGGTTAATCCTACGCAGTTTTTTCCTAAAGAGCTTTTGGTTTTCTTTCAATGGGATCTTGTGCTAGATGATTTCTATATCATAGGATTTTAAGTCCTCATAATTCCAAGCAAAAACATCCACAAACTCTTTAAATAAATCAATGTATTTCTTCTTGATGTGTGCTGGCAAGGGTTTAGCTAATTTAATCATCTTAGGCTTATCCTCGGTGCCTATATTGCATTCTTCAACATCTGATTATGTATGTTTTATGGTGGGTTTATTTGCTACATCTTTAAATTCAAAAAGGTCCTCTAGGGGTGCCAGTCCTCTGGGTATATTCTTGTCTTTGGACTACAGCACCTCTACTTCTTCCTTTTCTGCATTCTTGTATTCTTCAGTTTGACTTCCAAGTTCTTCAGTTAACATGTTTATTTCTACATTATGGGGTGATTTTTATTCATCAAGGGGCTCTTCATTTAGGTAGTTTTCATTAGATTTAGGGTCTAAATCAGAAATTTCAAACTCATTCCTGCCAAGCAGGAAATCCTCTATCTGCTTGTCACCCTCAAAGACCTGCCAATACTTCTCATTATCTGGCACTACAGGCCTATATTTTGTTTGAATGATGATCTGTTTGTCACTAGGTGATTTCTGATATAAACTAGCAATGCAGGCTAATCCATTTGCAATAATGTTCTGGCTCTTAGGAACAAACAAAAGCAAGTATTATACAAAGGTTTTCAATAAATCCATGGCATCATTATTGTATGCCCTCAATCTAGGATGCTTTGCAGTGTACTCCATTCAATTGTTTGATGACTAACTCAGAGTCTCCCTGTACAGCTATCCTTCGAGCTCCTAGTTTTTTCAATAGATTCAATCCTAGGATGAGAGCCTCATACTCTGCAATGTTGTTTGTACATTTAAAGTCCAGTTTGAAGGCATGACTCTCAACATAGTTACTTTCAGTATTGTGTAACCATACTCCAGCTCTTGCATTCTTCCTAGTGCAAGACCCATCAAATTTCATTCTCCATAAAACATTGTATTTAGACTTATTATCATTTTCATCCCTAATGCTGTGTTCACCATTATGTTGTATCATGGGGACTGCACCAAGCTCTGTAGTGTTTTGTTCTTCATGATGTGCATGGAGTTCAGAGTGATGAGTAATATACAGTTTACAGTCTTGGTTTTGTTCACTCTGAGTTTCTGATTCAGTGCACTGTCCAAAGGTTTCTCTCTTGTTTTCCTCTATATATAGAGTGACCATTATGTTAAAATCTATGGCTTCTACTCTGCTATTTAGATCTATGTTTCCTAGCTCTTGTTCATCAGTAAACTCATCATTGTATAGGATAAAGGAATCCAGAATCTGTGTGGACAGAGTAGAGAGGTGAATTTTCAGGTTTCTCAGGGCTGCTAACCATAAAATTCATGTGTGCCACCCTATATAATCTTCTGAGCTGGCTAAAGACAGGGATTGCGGCATATGACCCATCCATCTGCATTGTACCTTGCAGCTTGGCACCCCATGACCTTGATAGCAACATGCCATACTTAGGAGGCACATTTGCCACTATAGCATCCATAACCATGCACTTGGCTTGGATTTGAGTCAAATTCACACAAAGATCTTTGATTAGGCCAAGGCACTTCACCCTGCTAGAGTCAAAGGAATATAAATCCTTGTAAGGTCTGGTTATCTCTAGGTCCAACTTCTCCATAATCACCTTGGGAATTAGGTTGTGTGAAGCCCCAGAGTCATGCATAGCATTATGAAGGATTTTGTCATGGATATTAAGGCTGACATAGAAAGGAGGTATCACCCCCTCCTGAAATTTCCCTTCTATCTTTGGACCGAACAAGAGAGAATGTTGATCATCATTTAAAATGACCGTGTCACTATTTTCTCCTAGATTTAAAGCTCTAAAAATTTACCTTTATACACATCCTGAGTAGCTAACTCAATGAGAGGAACAGAAATTTTGATTTTGGATATCTCACTTTCCAAATTGAAAGGAGATTGACTCTTTGAAAGGCTCAATTCTGTTCTATTGGCTACCATTTTATTGGCAGAGTTAGCTTGCTGATTCTCACTATTTACAATATTTGAAGCTGTTTTATCAGGAGCATTAGCTGCAATGCTAGTGCTGCTAGTTTCTTGGTTTGGTTTATTAGTAGCTTGGCTGTTCTTTTCTTTGTTTTTCCTAGAACTCTCAGCTGTTGATTTGTTACTTTCAACAGTCACTTTAGGAATCTTCTCAGGTCTTTTCTTAATGAAAATCTCAGAGGCTTTTGGCTTGGAAGTGTCTAAGCTCTTTTTGCTTTTGAGTTCATACTGTTCTCTGACCCACATGATGGCATTTTCAAATCCCAACCTATAGTCCTCAGACTCTAACCCTTCCTTATCCTAGTGTGAGTATGAGGCCTGATTATCTTCTGTGGAGTAGGTGTGAATTTGGCTGTCTACTTCCACCATGTTTATTGTGGTTCGCTGTTACTCTTCTATTATCCCCTCATCTTCATCAAGAAAATTCTCTTGAAATGGGGGTATGACTTTTTGATCAGAGTCTCTCTGTCTATTTGGGGGATTGTTTCTCCTAAAGTTTTGGTTCTGGTTTTTATTTTGGTTTCTGTTTTGATTGCTGACTTGGACAACCATTTTCTCCATCATTTTCTCTAGCCTTTCCACATTTTTGGCTAGACTATCATATTTGGGATTAGATGTGGAAGCTGATGTGTCATCCCTATATGTTACCTTCTTCTCAGCCCTCATTCTAGCTCTTTTTTCAGTCTAGTTTGCTTCTACACTTACTGCTCCTTTTTGCATGTCTTCTAATGTGTTGTAATCTCTCTCCCGAAGCTGGTAGGCCATGTCAACATCAAATCCTTCAGGGTACTTCACTAAGGCCATTCCTTGGGGAAGCTTCATGTGTGGTAAAAGAGCATTATAGACACTGTTAAATATAGTAGAATAGTCATGGACACTCTCTCCCTGATTTCTTTTCAGATTTTTGTATTATGCTAGTATTTGGAGAGGGTTACTTTTGACCTCCCATTTTTTTTATGAAATTTTGGTGCAAGGAGGGAAGGTCATTGATGCTATTAGGAGGCAGGCCTTTAAACCATTTCTTCACTTCTCCTCCTAAAATCTGAGCAAGGATTCTCATCTTAATGGTTTCATCTTCAATTTTCATATAGTCAAAGGCGTCTTCCATCCTATCTACATGATGTTGAGCTATGGTAGACTCTTTGCCAGTGAAATGAGGGATTTTTTATTGATAATTGTTGGGTAGTGGAGCCAAAGGCTGTGGTAACACCAAGGGAGCATACCATGCTACCATGATGATGTTCTGTGGAGGTAAAGGATTGGCTTGAGAAGCAGGTATATGGATGACAGGAATGCTAGGACCAGCAACACACTGTTGAGCTGATTTAGGATGAGAGAGGCCCAAGTTTTGAATGAAATGTAAATCAGGAGGTGTAGATGGAGGGGTCTCTCTATCCCTAATGTGCTGACCACTGTGAGATGGTGAATTTGGAAGCTCGAGGTATGTCTGGTCAAAACTACTAAATGACTTAGTTCTAGGTAAATTACTTGGTAATTCTAAGTCACAATGAATATCTGATAGAGCTATAAAGTCTTTTGGGGCTGAATTGGCTCTATGAATGGGTCTCATAATAGTTGGATTTCTAGGGGTGGGAGGTTTCCTAAGAATTTTGTCTCGATTGTCAACTATTTCAGGTGGGTTTGGATTAGGATAAGCTCTAGTATAGATTGTTCTTGAATCTAGTATGTCTGTCTCTTCACCAAGGAGATTAATCCTATGTGTTTCTTCTAATATGGCTGATGTTGTAATGTAAACTGGTCTCCCAGTGGAGTCTTTTGAAAACCAAGATAATCAGCAAGCCTACTAATCACCAGTGGAGTCTTTTAATCATTAAGGAACTGTGGAGTTGCTAGGTGGAGGGTTTAGAATGTTTCAAGGAGTTCTACTGTCCACCATAGTGATTAAATCACCAAATTTAAACTAATATGGTTCTTCCCCAGTGGAGTTGTCATTATGATGGGGTTCTTGTGTTTTGCAAGTTTGGCAATACCAAAAGACAAGACAACATCAAAACCACTTTGGGACCTCAGGATCTAGACCTTCTGGGTCTAGAGAGGGATCTCTCTATAAAAGGCAAAGAAATATATGTCTTTGAAATTCAATCTTAAGGTATTAGACTAGTTGTAAGGCACAAGGGTTGTTGTTTTGTTTTGTTTGTTTTTTTGGTTGTTGGGAAACATGAAAGAAGGGTTCAATGTAAGACAGAGGGTGAACAAAGAAGGAATTCGGAAATGGGGAGATAATTCAAAGAAAAATCAAGACCATTTTGCAATCGAGTCATAAAAGGGTTTACTTGCAATTCAATATCCAAGGCTTTCAAATGGGCTAGTCATCTAAAACAGAGGATCTTTAAAGATGATAGTATGGGATGAAATGATAAGGAATGAAGGTGAATGACAAGGAAACCTTCCAAGGTGACCACTTAGGAGCTAATCTAGGGATAGGGCATGCCTTAACCATCTATGACCAAACTCCTAAAGAGGCTAACTCTTCAGACAAGAGAAAACATTAAAGGTTTAACACAAAGGTGAAGCCTGAGATCAGAGAAAGGCTTTGAACTTTCAATGCTTTGAAATTCAACTTAAGGGATCTTAGAAAAGCTTAACCGTTAGAAAAGGACCCTAGTGAGACAGAATCAACTCTAATCTCCCAGTATCCCAATTCTTTAAGCTATAACCAGACAAGAACATCTAAGGACAGATTCTTAAATTCATACATCAGTAAGCAGTGATAACCAACTACTATACTGGTTAAATGATCTTGAATTAGTTCTTAGATTGCACAATTAGTAGAAAACATCAAAGATAAGAAGAGTAGGAAGCATTAGTGTACCATGCAAGGGTATATCCTAAGCCAGATTACTGATTTCTTATCAGAGAAATGAAATATGATGAATTACAAAAGGAAAACAGAGACAAAGATAAAACACGTCACCGCTGCTTTAAATCAGCATCCAATGAAACATGCTTGTCATATTAAAGAGCAACACTATTCATATACAACATTGTCCAACAACTTGATATTCAGTCTGAAATCATCTCCTCAACCTATTTTACAACTATGCACACAGAACTATATCTCAAGAGAAACAACTTACAATCCATAGTAATTTAATCAACAACCCTTACAGTGTATTTTTCTTGAGTTCTTAGAGCTAAAGAGAGGTAGAAGAGGTAGATAGAACTTTAAATGAAACATTAAAATAGAGGAGAAAGAGTGCTTGAGGCCAATTCCGTTTTAATATCCTTGCATTGACTTTCAGTACTCTTTGGATGAAAGAGTGGTCTTTGACAAGCTGATTATAACTTCAGAGGTATGTTTGTTGATGTACTTTTCGGCTATTTGTACTCTGTAGTACTCTAGGATAAGTAAGGTAGATAAATGAATTTTAGGCCTTCCATACTAGGTAACAAATTCTCTGGAAATCTTAGGACGACTGTCAGGGTGGTGATCTTCTCAGGAACGTTGATGGGGAATAAAAATATTATGGGGACTTGTCCTTTCTTGGGAAAGAACCTTCTTGTGATGTGAGACACTGATCTAGCTTGTTTCATGTGCTTTAGACCTTATTAGGCCTCTTGTATCATTCATAAGGTCTTCAATTTGTACATTCTCCCTTTAAACACTAAATTAAGCATTAAATCTTCAATAATAGGCTTTAAATCACTTTAAACCTTCACTGATACTCTTCGCCGCTTCTGTTGACTGTCTGTGGATATGTAGGTTCAATGGTGCTGGAGGTTTTGAAAGAGTTAAACAGTGGTCTTTTAATGGAATATTTCATTTAAAACCTTCCCAAGCATTTTTTCTGCAATTTCTGGCTCTGAAAAATGGTATTCTGCGCCCCTGTATTACACTAACAGTGACTGTGTAGAAAAGAATGGATTTCACTATCTGTAACCCTACAAAACACAATAAAATTGTTAAGAAAAATCCTTGGGAGTGGAGATGGATGTTATGGAGGCCAGTGGGAATGGTGGCGCAGTGATAGAAGATAGTGGTTGCAGCGAAGAAAACAGATGGAAACCATGTAGACTAGAGGAGAAATTGGTCTAATGGAGGTCTGGTGAAAAGATGGTTTGGGACCATTGGATTAGATCTGATGGAGGTAATCGACGGTCAGGATTCACTGGCAGGATTTCTTTTAGAAGGTTAGGCGAAAGAAATTAACTTTTGTGTAAAACACATAAGTTTTAATGTTTTGGTGATTACAAAGGAAAATGGTTAAATCAAATGAAATCGGGGCAATTTGATGGTGGGACCGGAAGGGTGGAGGGTGATTGATCGTGGACCGTTGGATCTCAGGAGGAGATCAACGGTGGAGATTCTCTGACTAAATCGTTGGAAGCTCTGATGAAAACATTATGATTGGGGACAGGATGAGATGTGAGCCGTTGATCTGGATCAGATCAATGATCGGGATTGAATGAGGGATAATATAAGGGAGGGGCGGATTTTGGGAGAAAACCGCTATTTTCGTGCGACTTTAGAATGGTTTTGAAATTTTGCTGAAAAACACGATATGCCTTACCTCCTGTTAGCCCCTCATGAATTCCTTGTCAAGCAAGTAAGGGGCTAATTTGTTTTATGAGCCTTCAAGGAATGCATTTCCCTTGAAAAACACATCATCCTTGAAGCCTTTTATGTTCCCTGCCTTATATTGTTCCCCTATGCTGTTCTTGAGTAAATAAGCCTTACTGATGATAAAAATTGTACTCCAAAAGGCCTTTATTTTCCCCTTGTACCTCTGCAGAAATCTCCATTTTACCCTTTTTTCCCCTCTGCAAATTCCCCTTTCCATCCCAAAATTTCTCCCTTAGTACTCCTGAATCTCCCCAAAATCCCCTTCAAATTCTACCCTTACCCTTTGTTTGCCCAAATTCCCCTTTTTCCCCCTTATCGTTACCCTTTCCCAATCTTAAAAATTCATTGAAAAAGGCCTTAAAACTCACTTTTTAACTTTATATTAGGGGCTAGCCCCTTTTCCGCAAGCCCCCAACAACTTCCCCACGTGACCCACACCTGGGACCAAGCGTTTAAGCCCCAGGCACTATATCGAATCGAAGCCGTCCGGCAGGCATTTTCCTTTGTAAAGCTGGAAAATTCCGATGTGATTGGATTTTAATAACAAGTCCCACGATGTATTTTGTACTGTTGATCCGTTATCCCGATCTGATGGTTGAGTGCCAATCGCACTCCCGCTCCCAATCACAATCACAACTTTCGTTGCGTCACCCCTTTCTTCCACTACGATTGCGATTTCCCGATTACAGTCTCTGCCGTCGATCTATGATTTGATACAACGGCCAGTGCTCAATCACTCCCATGCCCCCGATCACAATCGCACTTTCTAATCGCTGCCACCTTCTGCCCTTTGCGATTGCGATCCCCCGATCAAATCTCCACCGTTTATTTCCCCCGTTGATCCAACAGTCATCGCTTTCCCATTCTAATTGCATCACAAACTCCAATCGCAATCGCAAATTATGAAATCTACATCCCTCCACCTTCCCTGATTGCGATCTCCCGATGCATTCGTGGCCATCGATCTCCTCCCGAGATCTGACAGTCCTAAAAGAATTTCCCTCCACCCATGCCTGGTCCCACCTCATACGTTCATTTCTGTTGCATTTCGTGCATTTCCTTTGCATTTCCACCAAAGTCTAAACTTTCGTATTTTGCACTAAATTTTGATGTTTCATATTCATTCCACTCATTTTCATAAACCATTCCGTGGAATAATCCCCGCCGTTGATCTTCGTCACCGGACCACGATCAAATGGTCCATGCACCTGTTTCCATCAAAACCCTATTATTTGTTGCTTTCACCTTTTCGCTGCATTTTTCAGCATTGCTCCATTTTAAAACACTGTTTCACCACCGCTGCACTATTTTTCTCTCGTCCTCCATAGCCATTCCCCCTATGCATGGATTTCATAACCAAGTTGCGTGTTTTGCAGGGTTGTCAAATGGTGAAAGCCACCATGATCGCATAGTCTTTAATACAGTGGAAGAACGATAGGACTTGCATTAAAGGAACAGAGTTTAAAATCTGTAAATCTTCTCCTGAGCCATTAAAGCATAGATTTCATAGCCAGAGGAAAACCTGGAAGCGGAAAAATGTATCAGCGGGAAAAGTAGAGTGTTTAGGGCCTGTAATAGAAGATTTTGAGCCTTAAACAAAGTATTTTGTGGCAAAGTACCAGATCAAAGACCCCTTGGATCTCTTAGAAGATCCAATGTACAGAAAACTATGTTATTAGAGTTTCACATCAGTAGATTATTCGTTCCCCTAAAGGACAAAGCACCCATATTATTTCTTTTATTTACCGTGTTCCTCAGAAGATTTCCACCCTAACGGAGCAGTCCTATGTTACCAGAGCATTAGTTATGCAGCATGGCAGACCTCAATCTGTTTTGTTTATTCACCAAAGATACTACAGGGTTCTACAGCCAAAGTACACCGGAGCCATACCGGATGTAAATGGAGGTCGAAGAAGACCATTCTTTTCTCCAGAGAGTACTAGAGATAAATGCGCAGAGTGTAAACAGAATGGGCTTCAGCCCTCTTTCTTTTCTAGGTTTTAATGCTGCATTTGGTTTCCACCTACCTCCTCGGCTCATCTTTCTGCTATAAAACTCATGAAGAAATTCATTGTAAGGGTTGTTGATGAGATATCTGAGAATTGCAGTTGTTTCTCTTGAGGCATGTTCACTGTGTAAAGTTGTAAGATAGGCTGAGGAAGATGCTTTCAATCTAAATTTAAAGCTATTGGAAAATTTTGTACCTGATTGGTGTTGCTCTTAATATGACAAGCACATTTCTTTGGATCCTGATCTAAAGCAGTGGTGATGTTTTTCTGTCTTTGTGTTTTATTTCATTTCATTACATTTCTTCTGGCATGCATTAGAAATTTGGCATAGGATTTACCCTTGTTAGGTACCCTATGTTGCTGCTCTCCCTGCCTTTAATGTTTTCTGCTTAATGTGTTATCTAAGGATAGATTCCAATTGGTTTAACCAGTGTAGTGGATGTTATTGCCTGCTAGCTGATGTATGAATTAATGAATATGTTTCTTAGATGTTCTTGGTAGGAATTAACTGAATGAATTGGGAACACTGGGAGGTTTAGAACTTTGTCTTTATCTCACTAGGATCCTTTTCAATTAGTTAACCTTTCTAAGTTCCCTCAAGTTATTCCATTGAGAGTTTCCTCTGAGTATGTCCAAGCAGGTCTGGAGTTAAATGACCTCTGACCTGATCTATAGACAGAAAGTGGTTTACCCTCCTTCTTTCACCTTCTTTCCTTATTGTTTCATTCCACCTATCATTTTAGGATCCAATGCTTTAGATGACTAGCCCAACTGAAGGCCTGCATGTTGAACAGCAAGTAAACCCTTTCCTGACTCCATTTCCCAATGGTCTTGATGTTCTCTGAAGTATTTCTCCTTTTCCTAAAATCATGTTTGCCCATCCTTGTCTTATATTGAACCCTTCATTCCTAATTCCCAACAACCAAATCAAACAATCAAACATACAAACCTTGTGCCTATAACTAGCCTAATATCTTAAACATTTGAGCTTCAAAGACATATACCTTTGAACTATCATAGAGAGATCCCTCTCTAGACCCAGGAGGGCTAGATCCTAAGGTATGAAAGTGGTTCTAATGTTGTCTCATCTTTTGGTCTTGCCAATCTAGCCAAAACATGGAAACCCCAACATAATGGCGACTCCGCTGGGGAAATTCTATGTATTTACCACCCTACATCACAAGAACCTTAGGAACCCTACAATCTCTGGTTAGGTTGGCAGTAAAACACTTACACTTACCTTCCACTTACCTCTTGTAGTGTTTTACCCCGTACTCTTAGACAGAGTCTGGAAAGGGCCAGGTAGCCTCCGGATCTCATCCTCTTTCAGAGGTGACATATCTGATAAATGCCCTCCTAGTCAATCTCTGGTTAGAGTTTGCTGTGTTTTTGGGATATCCTTGAAAAGAGATATTTCATAAGCACTGTGGTGGATAGTGTACCCCCTAGAACACCCTAAAGCCTCCACCTGGCGACTCCATAGTTCCTAAAAGATCAAAGACTCCACTGGTGATCAGTAGGCCTGTTGATTATCTGGGTTTCACCTACGACTTCACTAGGAGACCAGCCTCCATTACAACATCAACCACAATAGAAGTGACCAGTAGGGTTATGGAAAACAACATTTTGGCTTCAAGGAACATTTATACAAGAGCTTATCCCAACCCAAACCCACCTGAAATAGTTGATAACCCTGAGAGCATCCTCAGAAAATCACCTACACCTATAAGATCAACTATTTCTAGCCACATCTATAGAGCCAATTCTGCACCAGAAGACCTTACAACTTTATCACACTTTCATCTTGACCCAGACCTACCTCATAGATTACCAAGAACTAGGTCATTCAGTGTTCTAAATCAGCTAGACCTTGAGCTTCCTGATTCACCACCTCAAAGTGGTGAACACATTAGGGACAGAGAAACCCCTCCATCCACACCTCCTGATATTCACTTCATTCAAAACTTGGTGCTCTTCCGCCCTAAATCTGCTCTGTAGTCTTTTACTGGTCCTAGTATCCCTATCATCCATATACCAGCTGCTCAAGTTAACCCTTTACCTCATCAGAACATCATTATGGTAGCCTGGTATGCACCTTTGGTTTTACCCCAGCCTCTGGTACCCTTACCCAATGATTATCAATCAAAGATTCTGCACTTCACTGCAAAAGAGTCCACTACAGCTCAGTAACATGTAGATAGGATGGAAGACTCTTTTGACAACATGGAAATTGGTGATGAAACAGTCAAAATGAGAATGTTTGCCTAGAGCTTAGGAGGTGATGTGAAGAAATGTTTCAAAAGCCTACCTCATAATAGTATCCAAGACCTCCCTGCTTTATATCAGACCTTCATAAACAAATGGGAAGTTAAGGTAAACCCTCGCCAACTCCTAGTAGAATACATGAACCTTAAAATAAACGCGGGAGAAAGTGTCCATGATTACTCTACAAGATTTAACAGCATTTACAATGCTCTTCCTCCACATATGAAACCTGCCCAAGGTATGGCCCTTATTAAATACCCTGAAGGCTTTGATGCTGACATGGCCTACCAGCTTAGGGAGAGAGACTACAACACATTGGAGGACATGCAAAAAGGAGCAGTGAGTGTAGAGGCAAACTTGATTGAGAAAAAAGCCAGATTGAGAGCTGAAAAGAGGGTAACATATAGAGATGACAATGTAGCCTCCACATCTGATCCCAATTATGACCGAATATCCAAAAACGTGGAAAGACTACAACAAATGGTAGAAAATATGGTTGTCACAGTGGGTAACCAAAACAGAAACCAAAACCAGAACCAAAACTTTAGAAGGAACAACAACACTCCCAACAAACAAAGAGAATCGGATCAAAAGGTTATTCCCCCATTTCAAGAAAACTTCCTTGATGAAGATGAGGGAATCATAGAAGAGTCTGAGGAGAATACAATAAACATGTTCGAAACCAAGAACTCAATCCATAACTGTGACTCAGAGGAAGATCAACCCTCACCCTCGTATTGGGATGAGGAGTGGTTGGAATTTGAGGATTACAGGTTAGGATTTGAAAATGCCATGATGCAGGTCAGAGAACAATATGAAATCGGAAGCAAAAAGAGTCAAGAAAATTCCAAAGCCAAGACTTCTGAGGTCACCATTAAGAAAAGGCTGGAGAAGACTTCTAAAGTGATTGCTGAAAGTAGCAAACCATCAGCTGAGAGTTCTGGAAAAAACAAAGAAGTAGACAACCAACAAATTGATAAACAAAGCCAACCCACTAGTAGCACTAGCACCGTAGTTAGTGCTCCTGATAGAACAGTCCCTAACCCTGTACATAATGAGAATCCGCAAACTGATTCGGCCACTAAGACAGTGGCTAACAAAACAGAGTTGAGCATTCCAAAGAGTCGGTCCACTTTCAACCTAGAGAGTGAGATTGCAAAGATTAAAATCTCTGTCCCACTTTCTGAGCTGGCCACTCAATATGTATATAAAGGCCAAATTTTGAAAGCATTGAATTTAGGGGAAAACAATGATACTGTAAATCTGAATGATGATCAACCAGCCCTCCTGTTTGGTCTAAATATCGAGGGAAAGTTTCAGGAAGGGGTAGTTCCACCTTTCTATATTAGTCTCAACATTCATGAAAAGATCCTTCACAATGCCATGCATGACTATGGAGAATCACACAATTTAATGCCTAAGGTAGTCATGGAAAAGCTAGGCCTAGAGATAACCCGTCCTTACAAATATTTATATTCATTTGATTCTAGCAGAGTAAAATGCCTTGGCCTAATTAAAGACCTGTGTGTAAGCCTAACCCAGATTCCAGCTAAATGTATGGTCATGGATGTCGTGGTGGTAGATGTGCCACCTAAGTATGGCATGCTATTGTCAAGGTCATGGGGAGCCAAGCTGCAGGGTACAATGCAGATGGATGGGGCATATGACACAATCCCTATTTTTAGCCAACTTAGAAGACTGTACAGGGAGGCACAAATGAAATTCCTGGTTAGTAGCCCTGAAAAGCCTAAAAAAACTCCTCTGTACTCCGTGCACACAGATCTAGACTCTTTCATCTTCTGCAATGATGAATCCTTGGGAGAGCCAGCACCAGAAAGCATAGATACAAGTAGAGGAGTTGAGACCACAGATTTCAACATAATGGCCACTCTAGATTTAGAAGAAAACGAAGAAGGAAACCCTATACAGTACACTGAAACAGAAATTGAGAGTGAACAGAAAATAGAAGGTAAACAGCTAACTAGTCATCCCTCACAAACTCAAACATCACATGAAGAACTAAATAGCCCACAGCCTAGTGCAAACCCTATAACACAAAATAATGGCAAACCCAGCCATAGGGAAGGAAATGATAACAAAACCGAGAGTGAACCCCTGTGGGAGATGAGTTTCGATGGGTCCTGCACAAGAAGCACTGCTAGAGCCGGGGTGTGGCTACATAACACAAAAAGTGATTACTCAGAGAGCCATGCCTGCAACCTGCATTTCAAATGTACCAATAATATTGCAAAGTACGAGGCTCTTATCCTTTGCTTAAATCTCCTGAAGAAATTAGGGGCCCGTAAGATATCCATGCAGGGAGACTCTGAGTTGGTTATAAAACAGGTGAACGGTGAATACACAGCCAAACACCCTAGGTTGAGAGCATATAGGAACGATGCGGTGGATATATTGAAAACATTTGTTAATACGAATTAGTGTTTGTCCCTAGGAGTCGAAACTTCATTGCAAATGGATTAGCTTGCCTGGCTAGTTCATACCCTAAGACTCCAAATGACCAGCAAATCATCATACAGACCAAATTCAGACCTGCAGTGCCGGATAACGAAAAATATTGGCAGGTCTTTGAGGGCGATAAATAGATTGAATATTTCCTGATAGGCAGGAACGAGTTTGAATTTTCTGATTCAGACTCTGTGTCCAATGATAGCTGCCTAAGTGAGGAACCCTCAGATGAGGAAGAACCACCCCGTAACATAGAAATAAACACTTTGAACGAACAAATTGGAAATCCGAACGAAAATTGCGAAAACACGGAAAATGAAGAAGTTGAGGTGCTGCAGGCCAAAGATAAGAACATACCTCGAGGTCTGGCGCCTTTAGAGGACCTTTTTGACTTCGATGATGTAGCAAAAAATCCTACCATAGAGCACGCAGACTCTGATGTCGAAGAATGAAACATAGGCACAGAAGATAGTCCCAAAATGATTAAATTGGCTAAGTCTCTTCCTGCAAACATGAAAAAGAAATAAATTAACCTTTTCAAAGAATTTATTGACGTGTTTGCTTGGAGCTATGAAGACTTAAAGGCTTATGACACGAAAATCATACAACACAAGATACCTTTGAAGGAAAGTCAGAAACCCTTCAGGCAGAAACTTCGTAGAATAAACCCAAAACAATTGCCTGTAGAATAAACCCAAAACAATTGCCTGCAGTTGAAAAGGAGATTAAAAAGATGTATGATGCAGGCATAATATTTCCTGTGAGGTTCTCTGATTGGGTATCGAACTTAGTGGTTGTGAGAAAGAAAATAAGAGAGATCAGCCTGTGCATAGACTTCAGAAATCTTAATAGAGCCTCACTCAAAGACAACTACCCTTTGCCAAAAATGGAACACATCCTTCAGAAGGTAGTAGGCTCAAAAAGGATCTCCTTGTTATATGGTTTTTCATGATACCACCAAGTTTTAGTACTCCTAGAAGATCAACTCAAAACAACTTTTACCACTCCCTAAGGCACCTTTATGTATGTTAAAATTCCCTTTGGACTGATGAACGTTGGTGCAACCTTCCAAAGAGAAATGGACATATATTTTTCAGATGAAATAGGACACTTCATTGTTATCTATTTGGATGACATAATAGTCTACTCCAAGATTGAAGAAGAACACCTAAAACATCTGAGAAAAGTGTTTGAAAAATGTAGAAGGTTTGGTCTGTCATTGAATCCTAAAAGAACTGTATTTGGGCTACAAGAAGGAAAGCTTCTTGGCCACATTATATCCGAAAAGGGAATTAGGATAGACCCACAAAGAGTTGAGGGAATACTACAGATCACACACCCAAGGAACGTTAAAGAATTACAGTCCTTCATTGGGAGAATTAACTTCCTTAGGAGGTTTATTCCCAACCTGGTTGAACACCTTAGGAATATGACTAACATGCTGAAGAAAGGTGTAGGAGTTAAATGGACTGTTGGTGCTAAACAATCTTTTGAATCAGTAAAACTTGCACTCACCCAAGCTCCTGTTCTGATTAGCCCTGATTTCTCAAAGGATTTCCTGATCTTTTCATTTGCCTCTAAGCACACAGTAGCTGTAGTTCTACTGTAGAAAAATCCAGAGGGAATGGAACAGCCAATTGCCTTTTTCAGCAAAGCACTAAGGGATGCACCCTTGAAATACAACATAATGGAAAAATAGGCCTATGCCTTAGTCAAGGCCTTAAAATACTTTAGGGTGTACATATTGCATTCACACACCATAGCTTATGTGCCTAACATAGTGGTCAAAGATATCTTGTCCCAAGACCCAGATGGGAAAAGGGGCAAATGGATTGCTGTGATTTTAGAATATGATCTTGAGATAAAACCCACGAAACTAATCAAAGGGCAGGGCTTAGCTAAATTAATGGCTGAATCAAATCTGCAAGCCCTTGACATTAACATGGTAGCTGCCTTGGATGAGCAGGAAGGATTGCTTGATCGCATTGTTGAGGAGAAGTTTCAGAACTCCCCTTGGTACTCTGATATCCTTTATGTGCTCACCAACCTCAATGCTTCACTTGAACTGTCAAAGACTAAGGCCAAATTCCTAAAACTAAAAGCCAAAAAATATTGCATTCTGAATGAAAATTTATATTGGAAAAATCCAAATGGCCTATTTCTTAAATGTTTGCCTAAGTCTAGAGTAGAAAGGATTAAACAAGAATTCTACGTAGGAGAGTGTGGAGGTCACCTGAACTAGAAAGCCACTGCCAACAAGATACTCAGAGCTGGCTACTATTGGCCTACACTCTTCAATGACATCCATAAGATGATAATTGCCTGCCCTAAATGCCAGATCTTTGAAGGTAGGAGAAAACTCCTCCCCCTCCCTTTACAACCCATCACTGTCGAAGGTCCCTTTATGCAATGGGGCCTAGATTTCATAGGAGAAATTCACCTAGCTTCTTCTGCACAACACAAATGGATCTTAACAGCCACATAATACTTCACTAAGTGGATAGAGGCCATACCTACTAGGAATGCCACAGATTCAGTCATCATTAGGTTCCTAGAAGGTCATATCCTCTCCCGGTTTGGCTGGTCATTCAACTGCCTATTACCCACAAGGTAACGGCTTAGTTGAATCATCAAACAAAATCCTGGTGACCATCATCAAAAAGCTGCTGGAAGAGAACAAAAAGTCATGGAATAACAAGTTAGTGCATGCTTTGTGGGCTAACATGCTTACAACAAAGAAATCCATTGGCATGTCACCATACCAGCTTGTCTATGGAACAGAAGCAGTGTTTCCTACTAGCCTTGGAGTGCCAGTAATCAAACTTGTCCAAGAAATCCATACAGGACAGGACAATATGGTGAGGAGGATAAACCAAAAAATTCATCTCCAGCAAACAAGGGAAGAGGTCTACAACAGAGCTATCAAAGTTCAAGAAAACATAAAGAAGTTTTTTGACAAGAGAACCAAAGCTTCATATTTCAAAATTGGAGACAAAGTTCTGAAGTGGGATTCAAGGAGAGAGGATAAAGGAAAGCACGACAAGTTTGACAGTTTGTGGCAAGGTCCATACATCATCCAGGCCACTGTGGGTCCAAATGCCTTTTTTCTACAAGAATTAGATGGTACAGAGCTGTTTGGGGGTCCTGTCAATGGCAGGATTCTCAAACACTACTTCTGCTGATTTCAAATTTTGAGTTTCCGTTCCCATTGTACATACCATTGCAATGTTTTGTTTTCAAGAAAAGGAGAAAATGTTTCAAAAAAAAGAGAGAAAGGAGAGGTTCAGACATGCTCAAAACATGAACCTTTGAAGTGCAAAATATTGGCTCTAATATGATCAAAACCTAAGCCAAGGAAAGTAAAGATAGCTGGTCCAAACATGCCCAAAACCTAGACCAGCAGAGAAGAAAGAAGAATCAACTCTAACAAGCCCAAAACCAGAGCTGAAATGAAGAAAAGAAAGTGACTTTAACATGCTCAAAACTTGAGTCACAAAGAAAGAAGGATACTTCAAGCTTCAGATTTCAAGCCTTCACAGTTTTTTTTTAATTTTTTTGCAAATTTCTGTCCATGTGCAACTGTCTTTATGCCTTGGGTCTACAACAAACTAGACTGTCTAATCCTAGTTTGACTGTTTTTAAATTTCTGTTGTAGAATGTAGAGAAGAAATGTGCTGGATAGTCTAATCCTAGTAGATATTAGATTAGGTAGAGAAACATGTGAGACCAATAGTCTAATCTGGTCTCATGGAGCAATAAGGGTAGATTTAGAATAGGTTTATTTTTTGTTATAAAAATAAATGATGTGAAGGGTCTGCTAGTTCAAATGCACCCTAGAAGAAAAAATGATAGGATTGTAGGATGGGTAGGTAGATTGTTTGGGAATGTTTTTGCTGATCTATCATATTTGTGGCAGCTCAAAATCAAAGAAGAAAGGTGGCTCAAGTAGCAGGCATCTGGCCTACACCAAAGATTATTTTCTGAATTCTTGACTCCTTCAAGAAGAAGCCATCCCCATGTGGAGCCATTGTTAGCCCCTCATGAATTCCTTGACAAACAAGTAAGGGGCTAATTTGTTTTATGAGCCTTCAAGGAATGCATTTCCCTTGAAAAACACATCATCCTTGAAGCCTTTTATGTTCCCTGCCTTATATTTTTCCCCTCTGCTGTTCTTGAGTAAATAAGCCTTACTGATGATAAAAATTGTACTCCAAAAGGCCTTTATTTGCCCCTTGTAGCTCTGCAGAACTCTCCATTTTACCCTTTTTTCCCCTCTACAAAGTCCCCTTTCCATCCCAAAATTTCTCCCTTAGTACTCCTGAATCTCCCCAAAATCCCCTTCAAATTCTACCCTTACCCTTTGTTTGGCTAAATTCTCCTTTTTCCCCCTTATCGTTACCCTTTTCCAATCTTAAAAATTCATTGAAAAATGCCCAAAAACCTACTTTTTAACTTTATATTAGGGCCTAGCCCCTTTACCGCAAGCCCCCAACCACTTCCCAACGTGACCCGCACCCGGGACCAAGCGTTTAAGCCCCAGGCGCTATATCACAATCGAAGTTGCCAGGCGGGCGTTTTCCTTTGTAATGCTGGAAAATTCCGATGTGATTGGATTTTAATAACAAGTCCCGTGATGTATTTTGTACCATTGATCCATTATCCTGATCTGACAGTTGAGCGCCAATCACACTCCTACTCCCAATCGCAATCGCAACTTTCGTTGCGTCACCCCTTTGTTCCACTGCGATTGCGATTTCCCGATTACAGTCTCCGCTGTCGATCTATGATTTGATCCAACGGCCAGCGCTCAATCGCTCCCATGCCCCTTATCGCAATCACACTTTCCAATCGCTGCCACCTTTTTCCCTTTGCGATTGCGATCCCTCGATCAAATCTCCGCCGTTGATTCCCCCCGTTGATCCAACGGTCATCTCTTTCCCATTCCAATCGGATCGTAAACTCCAATCGCAATCGAAAATTATAAAATGTGCATCCCTCCTCCTTCCCCGATTGTGATCTCCCAATGCATTTGTGGCCGTCGATCTCCTCCCGAGATCCAAAGGTCCTAAAAGAATCGCCCTCCACCCATGCCGGGTCCCACCTCATACGTTCATTTACGTTGCATTTCGTGCATTTTCTTTGCATTTCCACCAAAGTCTAAACTTTCGTATTTTGCACTAAAGTTTAATATTTCATATTCATTCCGCTCATTTTCATAAACCATTCCGTGGAATAATCCCCACCGTTGATCTTCATCACCGGACCACGATCAAATGGTCCATGCACCTTTTTCCATCAAAACCCTATTATTTGTTGTTTTCACCTTTTCACTGAATTTTTCACCATTGTTCCATTTAAAAACATTGTTTCACCACCGCCGCGCTATTTTTCTCCCTTCCTCCATAGCCATTCCCCCTATGCATGGATTTCATAACCAAGTTGCGTGTTTTGCAGGGTTGTCAAATGGTGAAAGCCGCCATGGTCTCACAGTCTTTAATACAATGGCAGAACGACAGGACTTGCATTAAAGGAACAGAGTTTAAACTCTATAAATCTTCTCCAGAGCCATTAAAGCGTAGATTTCGGAGCCAGAGGCAAACCTGGAAGCGACAAAGAGTATCAACGTGAAAAGAAAAGTGTTTAGGGACTGTAATAGAATATTTTGAGCCTTAAACCAAGTATTTCGAGGCAAAGTACCAGATCGAAGACCCCTTGGATCTCTTAGAAGGTCCAATGCACAGAAAACTATGTTATCTAGGTTTCACATCAGCAAATTATTCGTTCCCCTAAAGGAGAAAGCACCCATATTATTTCTTTTATTTACCGTGTTCCTCAGAAGATTTCCACCCTGAAGGAGCAGTCCTATGCTACCAGAGCATTATTTATGCAGCATGGCAGACCTTAATATTTTTTGTTTATTCACCAAAGGTACTACAGGGTTCTACAACCAAAGTACACCAGAGCCATATCGGATGTAAATGGAAGCCGAAGAAGACCATTATTTTCTCCAGAGAGTACCAGAGATAAATGCGCAAAGTGTAAACAGAATGGACTTCAGCCCTCTTTATTTTCCATGTTTTAATGCTGCATTTGGTTTCCACCTACCTCCTCGGCTCATATTTCTGCTAAAAATTCATGAAGAAACTCATTGTAAAGGTTGTTGATGAGATATCTGAGAATTGCAGCTATTTCTCTTGAGGCATGTTCATTGTGTAAAGTTGTAATATAGGCTAAGGAAGATGCTTTCAATCTGAATTTCAAGCTATTGGAAAATGCTGTACCTGATTGGTGTTGCTCTTAATATGAAAAGCACATTTCTTTGGATCCTGATCTAAAGCAGTGGTGATGCTTTTCTGTCTTTGTGTTTTATTTCATTTCATTACATTTTTTCTGGCACACATCAGAAATTTGGCATAGGATTTACCCTTGTTAGGTACCCTATGTTGCTGCTCTCCCTGCCTTTAATGTTTTCTGCTTAATGTGTTATCTAAGGATAGATTCCAATTGGTTTAACTAGTGTAGTGGATGTTATTGTCTGGTAGCTGATGCATGAATTAATGAATATGTTTCTTAGATGTTCTTGGTAGGAATTAACTGAATGAATTGGGAACACTGGGAGGTTTAGAACTCTGTCTTTATCTCACTAGGATCCTTTTCAATTAGTTAACCTTTCTAAGTTCCCTCAAGTTATTCCATTGAGAGTTGCCTCTGAGTATGTCCAAGCAGGTCTGGAGTTAAATGACCTCTGACTTGATCTATAGACAGAAAGTGGTTTACCCTCCTTCTTTCACCTTCTTTCCTTATTGTTTCATTCCACCTATCATTTTAGGATCCAATGCTTTAGATGACTAGCCCAACTGAAAGCCTGCATGTTGAACAACAAGTAAACCATTTACTGACTCCATTTCCCAATGGTCTTGATGTTCTATGAAGTATTTCTCCTTTGCCTAAAATCCTCTTTGCCCATCCTTGTCTTATATTGAACCCTTCATTCCTGATTCCCAACAACCAAATCAAACAATCAAACATACAAACCTTGTGCCTATAACTAGCCTAATATCTTAAACATTTGAGCTTCAAAGACATATACCTTTGAACTATCATAGAGAGATCCCTCTCTGGACCCAGGAGGGCTAGATACCGAGGTATAAAAGTGGTTCTGATGTTGTCTCATCTTTTGGTCTTGCCAATCTGGCCAAAACATGGGAACCCCGACACTGCCAAACACATGTCCTTTTAAAACCGCTTACATCGCGTAAATTTGAAGTGTTAACCTTTGGACACAGAAATTACGCGACATGCAGCTCAGCCATCGGATGTAGGACCGGGAGATCTAACGGTGCTGGATAGTGCACGATATGGGAAGATGCGCGGTCGGTAAGGTGGGGAAAATTCAGCTGTGCTTTTAATGTGGGCCATCAGATCTGTGTAACGGATGGTTGAGATCAGAGGTGGGAGTGCCAATGCTCTAAAGGGAAAGAGGTTATAATAAAAGGGTGGAACAAATCCTAGCCATCAGATCTACGGGATGGACGGCGAAGATTTAACATAGAAAGTAGAGGCAAAAGGGGCAAGTGAATGGGCAGGGAGAAAGAGGGCCGTTGGATCAATCGGGATGAACGGCTAAGATCTAATTGCAATTGGAGAAAGGCAAGGGCAAAACTCCGAGGATTTGAACTTGCGATTATGCGTGGACCGTTGGATCGAAAAGAAGATCAACGGTGGAGATTTTACCAAAGGGGGAATGACGGGGGGAAAATGAGCGGAGCGCGATTTGATTTGGGCCATTGGTTCTTGTGGATTCAATGGTCTAGATAAACTGGCAAAGCAATGATGTTGGGCTGTTGGGTTCATCTCCAACCGTCGGATCTACACAAATGGACGGTTGAGATTCAATCAGAGATCGCCAATCAGAGGAAACAAAGTGGCACTTAAAACTTCTTGTGATTGGCGGTTATGCAAGTTAGCGCAGGCCGTCGGATCATTGAGGGATCAACGGTGGGTATGCGATCGAAGTTTAACGAAGAGATGTGGTGGGGTGCAGTGAGACCTAAGCACTAGCCGTTAGATCTATACAGATCAATGGTTAATATCGCAGTGGAATCCAATAGAATAAATATTTCTCACATCGGAAATTTTCAATTAACAAAGGAAATGCGCTCACAGTAAACTTCTGATTACGATTAGCGCCCAAGGGCTTAGCGCTTGGTCTTGGCGTCGGTTGTATGTGGAAAAAGGGGCTGAGGGCTAGGCCAAAAGGGGCTTAGCCTGTAATGAGGTAAAAAGTTGGTTTTTGGCCAAAAAACAGAGTTTTCAAGGCTTAGAAAGGGGTTCAGGTAGAGGAACAAAGGGATTTTTTCACCAAATGAAGGGATTCACAAGGTTTTAAAAGGGGAATTTTATCGTTTAGAGGGATAAGGAGGGGATTTTGAGGGTTTTTTGGGGAAATTTGTGAAGGGAGAAAAGGGGTGAAAATGGGGAATTTGCAAGGATAAAAGGGAGCAAATGGAGGCTTTCTTGAGCACAATTTTTTCAAAAACAGTGAGGCTTTTTTAAATGGAAATAGCAGTGAGGATCTTTACAAGGGCAAAGACACATAGAGGCTTCAAGAATGAGAGATTTTCAGGGGAAATGTATCACTTGAAGGCTCAGAAACATATTTAGCGACCTGTTTCCTATGTCAAAAATTTATAGGTGGCTAACAACATCATCATCTTAAATCCTATTGGTTGTTATAAAGTTTTTTTTGTTTGTACATTTTTCTTACGAGGTCCATTTTAGACCTCAAAATTCCACTAATGTTAGGTCCCCCAGCTTGCATGCAGTCTAACAACAGAGGGCACTAATCCTTGGTGTGGCCCGACACCCTACATCTTATGCACAAAATATATGGGCTAGCTTCTTTCCCCACTCCTTCCACAAATTCTGGATTTCTAGGTGCATTGCCTCCAACTGGCCCTGGATCTGTTGCACCCCAAACTGGGTATCGTCCCTTGGCACAACTTCTAGCTTCATGGCAACTTCCAGGGCTTTTTCTTGCATATCAATCGTCTGTTGACCCATAGGTCTATGCAGGTGTGGTAATAGCATGGAAAAGAACCATTACTTGTGTTTTCTATTCTCATACTTAAATTCTCCATCCTTAATAACTTTCTTCAGCTGTTGATTAGCCTCCCATACAAACTCTGTAGGTCCTTGTTTAAAATATTTCAAGTCAATCACAAGTTGAGCGTAGGACTTAGGCTTTCGAAACTGTTGTTTTAAGGCATCCTTAATTTCCTGTATTGATGGATCTGCATGCTGGCCAACGTACCCCATGAGCCAATGCAAGACCCTTCCCTCAAAGGCTAGGGATAACTGCACCCTTTTTATAGCATCATTAGCAACATTCTGCGCAGTCGATATCGATTCCTCTATGAACCAAAATTGGTCCATGTCTTCATCCCCCGCACCCTTAAAGGTGGGTAGCTTCATGTGTGTGGCCATATCGTCTTCCAATGGTGGCGGAGGGGTAGGAGAGTTCTTGCCCTTATGCTGATTTGACAGTGGTGTAACCAGGCAACTAGTTTCTACATGTGTAGGCGGCTCTCTTAAGGGACTATAGACAGATTTTTCCCCTTCTTGATTGTAGTATTTACCACTTCGTGTCATACTTCTGCTCTGATCGGAGGTCATTCACTTGGTGTTTCTACACATAATACCTTTTTTGCATAATAGCATTTTAATGAGTAGCGGCAACGTTTGCAAGAACTTACCTTGGAATCCCTTGAAGAACCTCCGCTCAGTTTCAGAATAAGATATGAATTGATCAACTGTGAATTCTGTTACAAATCCTCCTAGCACACTACCCACCCAGTGATCTACAGTCCAAGTGATTTTGTTATCAACCTTCTCCAATTGTTGGATTGATTCAGGAGTCTACTGCGTAACCCGATCGTCTTTCCAACAAGTCTAGAACTCCACTAACCTTTCTAGCCACTTCCGTAGTTCATGTGCAAAAGTTACAAATAAGATTTCATATACCTCTGTAAAGATATACTTGTTCCTCCACTTTTCAGTAGTCAGCTTTGTGTTGCGATTCTCTTTTATGGAAAATTCCTAAATCTATTTTTTGAACCAATCTTCAAGCTTAGGTTTTCAGGCCACCAATGACCTCATGGCATTACTCGATCTTTCTTTCAAAATGCTCCCGATCTCGGCAACAAAACTATTTGTTGGCTTGAGGGGTCCTAACCTAGGTTTGGATTTAAGGTTTGCCAACAAACCCCTATACTATTGGCCCTTTCGGGAACGACCTACTTGCGCAAGCCAAGGTCTCACCCGAAGTAGTATGGGAGGATGCTGGAACCAGGTTTCCACACCCTGAGAGAAAGAGAGTTAATTGAGGTAGCCCTGTTAAGATCTATCAGATTTGCATAGAAGTTTTATCGCAGAGCCTTTAAGAGTATATTTTGCAGAATGTGAAGCTCATAAACCCATAGATAGCATGTAAACATAAATAAAGCAACTATTATTAATCAGATCTTAGTAATACCTTCGTATCCATGTGCGCAAAAATATTTATCAACAGGCAGAATCACTGCAACACAAACACAGCTAGTTCTATAACACAGAGATACATTAGCAGATTTCTCCTTCATTAACATTCAAAACCCACTTACAGACCCGATTCCCAACCCGCGCACACAACCAGTGGGGTCCACACACATCAAGATTGAGGATCTCCACGACACAGCTAGCAGGAGTCCTTACCCAATACAATCCAAAAAATAGATCTCAACAATTTGCAACTAGCATAAATCGTACTTAGTCTCCCTCTAGACTCAATCTATCCAACTATTTATATCATCATAGCCTGCGCTATCCTAGGGTCCGCAAACCGTGGTTTATAGAATCTTGGTCTACCCTTTGACCCATTACAATATATTGGGGGCTTTGACCCACCCCAAAGCCTCTATGCTAGAGTAATTATTACAAAATTTATATCAAAAATGTAGCTGGGGGACCCTGTTCCAACACTGATTAAATTCTCTCATCACCCTCACCCTCTAGGTCAAGCTCTTTAGTTGAACCCATAGGAAGTACTCACTTTGATCTACTTGTACAAATATTATGCAAACCCATGCTCTTATATATATATATATATATATATATATATATATATATGTCAATAGGTTTTGCTACAATATCATAGACCACTACTATGACTAATAAAAAATGTGCAAAAAATAACTAAAACTCTTATTTATCAAACACAATCACAACTTATTCTTATATTCTTAAAAATCTTAATTATGTAAAAATAATGACACCTAAACTTAATTATTTCAAGATTAATTTTTTCCTAATTAATTGAACTTTTAACATTGCACCATAAACATTTGTCATAATTGAGTATGTCCCTGCTCAACTTGGAGTTGACAAGTGGCCCTCTTAAAATAAAAATAAAATATTCTCTAAATAGAAAATAAATGTGGGCTATAATAAAAAAAAGAAAAAAAGAATGAGAGACTTATAATTGAGTGGATGTATAAGTATGTTAGTGCTCAACATGGAGTTGCCACATGCCTCTATTAAAATAAAAAAAATATTCTCTAAATAGAAAAGCAATGTAGGCTATAATAAAAAGAGAAAGTGAACTATAGTAAAAAAGAAAAAAGAATATGCTACTCATGTTTAATTAGTTTTCCATATGACCTAATATAATTTCATGTAAAAAAATCAGAATTAAAAAAAATATGTGGGTTAGATGTTTACATTTACACTTAAAAAAAATATTTTAAAACTTGATCTAAATAAATTATTTGAGGATCTAAGTTAACTAAATTATATTGATATCATATTAATATATATCAATATATAGAAAAAAATGCTAAAAAAAATATTTGAATGTTGTATATAATAAAATATTTAAATGTTGTCTATAGTAGAATATCCAATATGAATTATAGCATACAAAAATACAATTTAAACAATGAGAAATTATATATTATATCTTACAGTCTAAAATAAGTTTACACTCACAAAAATTAAAATTAATCTCAGTTAATTCATGTTAAATCTGTCCTTAAAATAAATCTATGCTAGTTTAATTTTACATCACTCACATTTATCATAATATATTTCTGATAACTAACGCAAAACTTTACATTTAATTTAATTCATATTAAAGATGTTAGACATGAGAGGAGAGGGTTCTGGCTCTAATCATCTTGTATGCTTAATCTTCCAACAACTGTTATGAAGTAGATCGTTTCCTCAGTCATGTGATCTTTATCCCATTCTGCTGTTTGGTTCCTCCCATGTGTTTCTGCCCCTTAGAGAGTGATATTTTGGCTGCTGTGTGAAGCATTCTTGGCTTCTCTATAGCTATGATGATTACTAGAGGTTTATTTGAGTATGTGATGCAGTATAAGGTGGAGAAAGTTTTTACGACCCAACGAAAGGGATTGGACTGTTTATCAAATTTGGTTAAATTTAACCTCACTATTTTGTTTATTAATTTCACTACCTAGCTATTTGTATTGTCAATATTATATTATTGAAATTTTATAAATTCAAGGTTTTAAAAATTTCTACTAAATTTTATTAAACAGAGCATTTCTTCTATTAATTCAAAATTGAAACACTTGACCGCATTCCCATTCCCATGTCTCTTTTATTTTTAAAGTTATACGGTCTCTTTAATTCACTCCCATGTCTCTTTTACTTTTAAAGTTATATTATCATACGTTTTCATAATTACTTGGACTTTAAACTTTAAGGTATATTCTTTTATTATATTAAAACATTTTTAAGAAACATTTAGCATATTAAAACAGTTAAGAGGAATTAAGAAACGAAATGTGACGATTAAGAAGAGCGGGTTATATCGGGCACCATCTTCTATGCTTATGTGATCTTCCAACAACTATTGTGAAGTAGACTGTTTTCTGAAGTCGCCGTTTTTATTTTCCAGTCTTAACCCAGGCTGCTATTTGGACTCTCCCATCTGCAGAAAGTTTTGCAGCTCCCCGGAAGCAGAAACGTAGTTGTAATAAGAGAGAGAAAAGTAATCTCTGCACCAAAATTGTTTTAATAAAATGTCCAGCCATTCAAGGTTAGCGTCTGCACACTTTGATGCCGAGATTCATATCGACAGTGATGATGAACGGACGTTGCCGCAGGATGCAGAGCCTAACTCCGAGGGTGATGATAGAAGGATGTCGCAGCAGAGGCAAGTGATACCGCGAAGATGGATCAGCGAAATTGAATGGACTAATTATGTTCAAGGGGATCTCGGTGTTCGTCGCAGACAGTCATCCGACGTGGCCATATTTAGAGCTCCGAACTTCCTGAAAAACAAAAAAAGAGATTATTATGTTCCTCAAAGAGTTTCGTTGGGTCCACTTCATCACGGAAGTGCAATGGACAATCACAAGGGAACAGCCCTCCGTAGAATGATGAAGAGATGCAATGTAAATGTTGTAGATAACATGGATTTCGCCAATCGTGCAATGGGTGAGATCCTGAAGCTGGAGAATAAAATCAGGGACAGCTACGAAGAAAATATCGATTGCAATGGAGAGACCCTCGCTCGGATGCTATGTTTGGATGGTTGCTTCCTTCTCGAAGTATTGAGAACTCTGAGTGAGGAAAAACCCTCCACTAGAGAGGAGGCGGAGAACTGCTATGACCCTATTTTTGGGAAAAATAAGCTAAGCTATGCTGCATCCGATATAGTGGACGACATTATGATCCTGGAAAATCAAATTCCCTTGATCATTATCCGAAAGCTACTAGAATTGGAGCACAACTCAGCCGTTGAAGCCCAGAAGTATTTGAATAAGCTGATGGGAGACATATCAGATTGCTTCAACCCTTTCGACAATACAAATATACATAAAGAGGAACCAGCTGAACAAGAAGTTCATCTTTTGGGTTACTTGCACACCGTCATTGCATTTCCACATTTCAAACAGGATGAGCGCGGAGATGAAGGTAAGTGTAGCATCCTCATTCACTGTTGTAGTAGAATGCTTCGAGACAGAAACAAAGCAGGGGATGGCGTCGCAAGGATCCCTCATGCAGTAGAATTAAGAAATGCCGGGATCAAATTTAAAGAATCCGATGGTGGCATCAACGACATTAAGTTTGACGAGAACAGCGCCACAATTTTCCTTCCTCCGATCTCTATCATGGATCCGACAGAGAGAGTGTTCCGTAACTTGATCGCTTATGAAATGTGTAAGCCATTTGAAAGAAATTACGTGAGTTCTTACGTGAGTCTCATGAACAACTTGATCGACACGGAGGAAGACGTGGCTGTGATGAGAAGAATGGGCGTCCTGTCAAACTGGATCGGGAGTGACAAAGAGGTTGCCGACCTTTTCAATGGTCTAGGCAAGGAACTCGTCATCAGTGTGAATGATCACTTCAAAGAACTGAAACAAAATGTCAGTGCGCACTACAGAAATAAATTCAAGGTGCAGTTTGCAGAGCTTGCGAGGGATCATTTCTCATCGCCGTGGAAAGCTTTAGCTTTGGTGGGGGCAATTGTTGTGCTGGTGCTCACCGCGCTGCAAACGATCTACACTATGAAGTAGCCCGTTCGCTGTTTTTATCCGTGCCTGTTAAACAAGTTTAAGTGATTTGTACCCAGGTTCGTACTAGCCAGTAATAAAATTTCTATGATGATATATCACCAGCTTTATAAGTTTGGTAGCTTTTTTACATAGTTAAGTAATTTGTATTCATTCAGTATCGGACACGCTGCTTTATGCTGGCGTTGAAGTGATTTGTACTAGGTCCGCAAAGTAAGTATCAAAATTTGTATGATGCTGTATCTCCATCTTTCGCAACCATTCTCCTTTCGTAGACATTTTGAGATCCATTCTCCAGAGGCTCATTCTACAATCTAGGCCGTATGGTAGAGGCTCATTCTACAATTCAGGTTGTATTGTAGAGGCTCATTCTCCAGAGGCTCAAGATGCTGTATTATTTTTTAGCTCCAGTGATTACGAGAGACATGTATGTGTATGTATGTCATTTTCTAAAAAAAGATAATAAAAATATTTTTTTTGCTTATGTCTGTCCAAAAAATCAAAAAATAAGAGATATAATTTTATAGAGATAAAACATCCAATGTGAATCATCACTAAAATATTTTAACATTAATTAATATAAAATAGCTGAATACACATGCTACTTAATCTTTATAATATTCAAAAATGCAACTTAAACAATTAAAAATTACATATTAATTTTTGCACTCTAAAATAAGTTTGTAACAAAAAATATTTGATTCCCGATCTATGCTAGTAGGCACATATTAATACAAATATTTACATGTGGTTCTCATAATTCTTTTTAATTATCAGATATTATGTGGTGATAAATTTAAGTTAAATATGTAATTTTTAAAAAATTGATCACCAAAAATAATTATGATTAATTAAAAATGATTATATAATTTAAAAAATAAGTAAATTATATAATATATATTTTATCATAATTATGATTATTTAAAATGATTATATAATTTAAAAAATAAAAAAGATTATATGATATATAGTTTATAATAATTATGATTATTTAAAAAAATTATATAATATATATTTTTTTTGTTAATTAGGTTTAATTTTTTTCGGTGTTTGTTGAAATTTTTTATGTTATTAATGATGGGGGAGTATTCACTCTAAATTTTCTGGATAAATTAAATTAGAAAATATAGCTTTCTTACAAAAATGTTGTTGTCTTTTCTATTTAAATTCTATTCCCCAAATAACATGTTAAAATCATATCTTCAAGCCTTGTTGCATGGTTTTGAGCCCCATGAAATATCTTATATAAGTTGGAGGGTTAAATGAATTTTTATGTGGAAAAAAAATTATTATCCGTGAATTAACTAGTTATTTTTTCAAAATCTTCACAATAATATTGTTATACCCAATAAATAATATCTGATCCCTTGTTAATCAACCAAAGATTAATAAGTCCTAATTTGCACATGTTCTCATAAACATCCACATGTTCCTTTTAAACTATCCTTGACACCTTTTGAATGGCCATATAAACTTGCGTGGTCATTTTCCAACTAATCAACCAAAGGTTAATAGGTCATAATTTTCCCACGTGAGTTTCTAGAGGACTATAAGGCACATTTCATAATACAGAGTGAAGCATGATTAAGAGTAAAGAAGTCCCAATAAGTAATAACAACGAGGATAAGGGGGATGGCCTTGTTGGTTTATAGTACAAAGAGTGATGTGAAAATAAGATATGTTACATAAGTTTTCTTTGAGTCCTTTGGGTGGGCTGAAAATAAAGAAGATTGCCAACAACTAACTAAATTGAAATATTCTTCCATCAAAATACCTTCACTCACTGAGATATTTTGAAATTGATTTTTTCCATAGCTATCACATTCTTATTTTTGTGATTACTTGAGGCTCCAATATGATTTTTCTTTCCTTCTCAAGTTCTGGCAATATAGTTTGAACTGGGAGCATGCCACCTATAATTATCTTTAAGCATGAAACAGGGGAGCGGAGTAGCTCAAATTGTGATAAGTACAAGAGAAAAATCAAAATAGGGGGTTTATGGACACATTGAAGAATGTCGTAGATTCATTGAAAAATATGTGAGCACTAAGAAGTTTTATTGGTGCAGAGAAACAATTGGAATTACTTCCATGGATTGTTGATCATGTACTCTCTTATAACCTCCTATATGAAAAGAAAACAAGAAGTGGGAAACTTTTGGCTATGTGGTATACTATTTGCATGATTAGCCTTATTTACACCCCAGTTCCTCACGAGGGGGGTTTCCCTACCCCATATAATTAGTGGTGTGGGGGGTACAAGGGGTGACGACACGAAATCATTGAGAGATATAGAAAAAGCATTCTGGTTTTCCTAGTTTTGGGTATCTAGGGTAAAATCTTTGTGCAAATAGTGTTTTTGCTATTGAGTTTTTTTATGTTTTATATTGAGAATCTATTTGTATGATTTATCTAATAAGGGTTAAAACCTACATTATCAAGTGTTTTCATGCATCAACAAACAAATAAAAGAGAGGAAAAAAATATTTATTTTTAAGTAGATAAACATGATATGCATGTAGGCAGATAATATTAATGATAGGATAAATGAAAATAATATCGGTAACCTATCCACATAGATAAATGGATTATAATAATTTTTTTTATTTTATAGTTTGTTATGGAAAACTACAATTTTCAAAACTTTAATAATCAATTGGGAACTATCAACAAGAAACATGGATGAAAACAATGGATCTTTATTCAAGTAGGTAGGTGGCAATAGTAATCACAACCTATTGACTGATAAACAATGTACAAATAAATAAACCATATCAATCTACCACCTAAGTGGGAATAATCTTTAAGAACATGTGTTTTCTCCTTGGAGGTCAGAAGTTAAATTTTAGAGTGGGGTAGGGTATTTAAATGTAACAATATATTATTTGTAGTTATTAATGTGGAACTAGCAAGGTACTGACACTCTAATTCTTACTTACATGCTACAGATAAAGGGATGAATTACATTTCTTCAAAATACCCTGATACCCCCTAAATAAAACATGTCCATGAATTAATAGTACATATTAGTTGATCTATAAAAAAATTCAAATCCATGAAGTCATAAGCTACATCAACACAACCATACCTCCTAAACCATGATTGCTTCATAAACCATTTAACCTTGCCATCAATTACAAATTCATATAGAATATATTATAGGTTGCATAAAAGACATTCAAAACACATTTGATCTTCTATTGGAAATTGTCCTTTTATAAAATAAAAAAAAAAAATCAAGAATTCCAACAAAATGTAACACAATAGTATTATAATTGTTTCATAGAGGATACAAAATTATTAAATATTTTCTAGCAAATAGTATCATAGCATTCCTAAAAAATATCCTTTATTAAATATTTTCTAGCAAATAATATCATATCATTTCTCAAAAATGTCTTTAATCAGTGCAAAATTCCCAAAGCTATATCATTCATAATAATTGAAATTTCCAACTACAAACTCAAATTCAAATATTTGAAAACAAATTACAAAAACTTAATCATTAAAGCATACCTTCACTTATGTATAAAAAAAACAACCAAACCACAACACATGTCACAACAATCATAACAAAGAAAAAATCACGTATATGAAGTTTATATGTTGATCACTTAATATTTATGAGGATGATGTTTTAATAGCATCATCTTCATTATCCTTACCTAAATTTGACTATACCTTAAATAAGAGATCATTACACATTCTATGAGCCTCCATATGACACAATTATTATGACATAACATTTATGTATGATAAATGATAAAAGATTATTAATAATGATTCTTTTTTATTACTTAATATTTATGTGGATGATGTTTTACTAACATCATATTCATTATCCTCACCTAAAACTGACTATACCTTAAATAATAGATCATTACACATTTTATGAACCTCCATATGACATAATTATTATGACATAACATTCATGTATGATAAATGATCAAACTTTATTAACAAGACTACATAGCTAGTGTTCCATGCTACTTGGTGTAATTATTAAACTTTGAATATAGTTAAATTAGAGTAAAACACAATAAAGATATACATGAAGGGAAAATAATGTGTTTTTTTAGTAGCCATAGAATACTGCTACGTTTGCATTCTATTTGATGGTGTTTTCCCTTCAAAGTTTCTAATCTTGTGCATACCCCATCTTGAAACTAAAACAACTTTTTTGCTAAGATTGACTTTAAATGTTTCACTGTATGTCATGTGTAAAGAAAATTAAAGCAACAATTTTTTCAATATATGGATGTTAAGGAATATATGGTTCTCCCTTAGGCCAGCCGACCTACATTCACACATTCACGTCGGCCTCCCTCCAAACAGATGTGTCCTTTCAAATTCTGCAAACCACTATAAATATGTGGACAAAATTTTCATTTCAGAGATAGAATTTCGTATATTCATCTCTGAGATTTTTGGATGGGCAGAATAGAAAGTGGTTCAGATTTCTAATTGCAGTGAAGATAGTTTGTAGTTAAAGAAGAAAGGGAAACAATGAATATTTTTTAATGCGTTCGAAATCTACAAGACAACGTGGACAATGGCATAATTATTTTGAACTAACTGTGTATACTCCTTGGGCTTCATAATTGAACTGTGATGACCCCTGTGACTCAGAATATGTATTGTTTCTGAATTTTGGCAGCTCTACCTTTATATCTTGACTATGTCATAACACTGTTATTTCTATGCCTCGTGAAGGAGACTACAACAGCAGCTCGGATAATTTTGTGGTAAATAAGAAGCTTTACCTCAGACTGTGCTAGAACTTGTACTGTCATATAACTGCCTGTGGGTAGAGTCATGGTAAAATCCAAACTATATTTCAATATTTGGATTTGTGTAGAGCTCGGCCATTCACTCAGACTTTGGGACAAAGAACAGTCATAAAGGCTCGGACCTATACATGAATCGAACCGGTAAATATTGCATCTCGGATTCATATTTATGTGGGATAATACGAGTTCATATCTCTGTCTCGGTCCTGTAACAACGACTCTCTCATCCTTATAACAAATGCAGAGGCTCAGACTCATATTTCAGACCTGTGATAAATTTGATCTCGTGGAGACTTTTTGAAGGATTAAAAAAAATTTGTGGAGCTGTGGTGATACTCTATTTCAGACACATTCTTTCAAGAAGACTGAGTTTATCTCTTCAATTTTTTGTTTGCAATTTACAGAACATACAAGATTTTTTTTGTTTGCATTTTACAGAACATACAAGATTTATTTTATGTTTGCGATTTATGGAACATACCAGATCTTAACGATGGCGGACGATGGCAATCAGCTCGACCAGACACACAGCAGCTCGACCAGCACACAGCAGATACTCACCAATCAGCTCGACCAGCAGCAACGCGGCAATCAGCAACAGACCAGCAACAACGCGGCAATCAACAACAGACCAGCAAAAACAGCGCGCCAACAATGAAAACAGTAACCTTACTACTTTCGCGGGCGGTTTATATATAAAAACGAGTTCGGCCGAACTTGAAAGTTCGGCCGAACTCATAGTTCGGCTGAACTTCTAAATAAGTTCGGCCGAACTCCTATTGCCGGTTTTCCAAACCTCTGGCAAAAATTCTGTTTGCTTCGTCGTCACTGTGTCGTCAATCTAAACGGACTCAACAGTTCGGCCGAACTATTTAATAAAGTTCGGCCGAACTATTATTGAGTTCGGCCGAACTTTATATAATGTTCGGCCGAACTATTGCCGAAAAAAAATTTCGGCACCCGATTCTCACAAAAGTGTAACCCAGCTTCACGTTTCCGCCCACTCAGTATTTTTCTGATAATATAATGAAATATTGTTGACTAACAAAAAAAAAAGTCTAATCTAATGAACCTTGATGTTTGGTATCTAGTATGTAATGGCTACACTAAGATTCCTCCATCAGACGAGGAAGTGCAAAAGAACTGTAAGGAATTCAATGACATATTTTTTAGCATAGTTGATTCAACATTAAATAAGGTTATTCACCTTACAACTGCAACGAAAGTGTTGGATAAGCTACAAGAAATCCATGAAGAAATCCCAAAGGAATATTACTCATCAAGAAAACTACCAGGTAATCATATCCCTAACAATGCGTCAAAAAGTGAACATGATGATAAATAACCCTTGTAATGATTGATGGAGTTACTGATTCAAAAGACGACAGGTTAGAAGAAATTTATGATCTTATAAAAAAACTTGATATTTCTTTGAAAAACATTGTTAACCTTAAAGATAAGTTGCAGGAATATCATAACAAGGATCATATTAAATCAATAAACACTGTTACTGATGAAATAGGTAACCGCACTGTTACCTATTTTTTTTTGGTAGCATAGAAAGTACCCGATTTTGAAAAGTGGTGATGCAGAATCACCCCCTTTTTTTTTTTGTGCACATTTTTTATACTCTAATATTTTTATTTATGAAGTATGAATATTTGTTTTAAAATGTTAGTGATTTTCATGTTAATTTTGAAACATATTGATGCAGCATCAACTTTTTTTTTTTAGAGCAGTGATTTTCATGCTAATTTTGAAACGTATTGATGCAGCATCAACCTTTTTTTTTTTAGAGTGGTGATTTTCATGTTGGTAATAAAACACAAAACTTAGATAAAAAATATATATATAAAACAATAAAAAAACCAATAAAAATGTAAAAAAATTTGAAATTAACTCGTAAAAATAAAAAATTTAAACAAAAATAAATAAATAAAACAAAAAAAAACAAAAATATTCTAAAATTATATCAAAAGAAATGACAAAATTAAAAAAAAAACACATAATTTAAAGAAAAAAAACAAAATTAACCAAAAAAAATTAAAAAAAAAAAAACATCAAAAACATTTTTTTCTAAGTTATTAAAAAAAACCATATAATTAAAAAAATAAAAAATTTAATAGAAAATTTAAAAAAAAAAAAAATTACAAAATTAAAATTTAGATAAAAAAATAAAATACAAACAAAAAAATAATTACATTGAAAATCAAAATAATAATAATAATAATAATAAGAAAAAAAATACAATTTTTAAAATTAACCAAAAAATCAAATTGAAAAAAAAAAAAACAAAATTTAAAATTGAAAAAGAAAATTAAAATAAACGAATTAAAATAAATAAAAAAACTCTCATTAAAAAACAAAAAAGAATGAAAAAAACCACGTGCAAATAATTAAAAAACAAATATCCATAAATTTACTATTTTTTTTTTTTAAGGAAACAATTTATAAATTTTAAAAATGAGAAACTAAATAAACTAAAAGATTAAAAACAAAAATTAAATTAAATTAAAATTTAATAAATTTAATAAATAAATTTTAAGTTTTAAAAAATAATTAATCTAAAATATTAAATTTAAAAACAAAATTAAAAAAAGAAAAAAATTAAAACAAGTTAAATTTAAAATAAAACATTTTGAATTAAAAATAAATAAATAAATTTTTTGAATTTAAAAAAAAATAAAAAAAAAGAATTTTTTGATCGTGGTGGCACCAGCAATCGGCCTCCCGCCCAGGTGGCGGCGGGCGCCATGGCCGAGCGGAGGCCCCGCATGCGGCTCTCCAAGCTTGCCCGGCGGCCGACCTCTGCCACCACGAAGGAGGAGCATTCGGGAGAAATCGCCCTCCGCGGTGGCGGGTCCCGGGAATCGCCCTCACCGCCCGGCGAGAGGGCGGGTCCAGGGGTGCCTCCGCGGCGGAGGAGACGATTCGAGATCACCCCTCCTGCAGCGGGAAAGCGATTCCCGGGTAGCCCTCAGAGGCGGGTGGAGTCAGGTTCCGGAGATAAGCCCTCCCGGTTGTGGAGGGCGGGTCCAGGGAGAGCCGGTCGGAATCGCCCTCGGCGGTGGGAGTGGTTCTGAGACCCGGCCTCCCATTGCGGAGGCCGATTCCGAGGTCGGCCTCAGCCGGGAAGGGCGATTCGAGGATCGACCTCCGCCGGCGGAGGGGCGATTCTCGGTGCCCTCCCGCCACGGCCAGGTTCCCGAGAATCGGGGAGCTCGACCTCTCGCGGGGAGAAGGCGATTCACGGAATCGGCCCTCCCGCGCGGGGAGGGCGATTCCCGAAATCGGCGTCCCCACCCGAGGTCGGCGGCGGAGGGCGGCCCCTTGGCGGGCGAGGGGCGTGCATGCGGCCTCTGCCCACCCGGTCGGCCTGCGCCTTACGCCCTGAGCGGGGCCGATTGGTGGAGCCACCAGGATCAAAAATTCTTTTTTTTTTTTTTTTTAATATTTTTTTTAATTTGATTTTTTTTTTAATTCAAAAGATTTAAAATTATTTTTTTAATTTAATTTTTATATTTGAAATTTAATTTGTTTTAATTTTTTTTTTCTTTTATTTTTATTTTTATTTAATTTTATTCTTTTTTTGTTTTTAATTTTTTTTTCCTAAATTTTGTTAATAATTTTTATTAAATTTTGTATTTTTTTTTATTTAATTGATTTTTTTTTTTTAATTTCATATAATTTTTTTATTATTAAATTTTATGTTTAGTATTTTCATTTAATTTTTTAAAATTTCATAAATTTTGTATTTTTTTTAAAATTTATTTGAATTTAATATTTTTTTTTAATTTTTTAATTTTTTATTATTATTTTTCTAATTACATAAAATTTTTATATTTTTTTTTTATTTCAATTAAAATTGTGTATTTAAAATTAGATTTTTTTTTTTAAATTAATCTTAATATTTTCAAGTTAATTTGTTTTTATTTTATTTTTTATTTAATATATTTTATTCAATTTATTTTTTTTAATTTTTCATTTTTAATTGATTTTTAAAATTTTTTAACTTGTTTTTTTTTTCCTTACATTTAAAATTTATTCTTTATTTCAAAATTTATTTGTCTATTCATTTATTTATTATTATTTTTTTTTTAAATATAATTTGTTAGTTTAATATTAACATTTCTTTTAATTTAATAAAATTTAATATACATATTTTTAATTTAAGTTTATATATATATATATATATATATATATATATATATATATATATATTATTTTTTAAAATTTATTTGTTTTTTTAATATATATTTTTTATTAATTTTTGTTTCAAAGTTTTAAATTTATTAAAATTTAATATATTTCTTTAAATTTAACTTTTTATTTTAAAATTAATTTTTTTATTTTTTTTAAATTTAATAAACATTTTCTTTTTCTTTTTTAAATTTAATTTCTATATTTTATTTTTTATAATTTCCTTCCTTTTTTAACTTGTTTTTTTTTTTTTAATTTAATATTTTTATTTTGTTTTTATTTTTATTTTTTATTTCTATATATTTTGAAATTTTAATCTTTAATTTTTATTTTTTATTTTTTTATTTTTTTCTTAAATTTTAGGTTTTTTTTTAATGTTTGAATTAAAATTTTTATTTTGTTTTTATTTTTATTTTTTTATTCCTATATATTTTTAAATTTTAAGCTTTAAAATATTTTTATTTTTTTCTTAAATTTTAGGTTTTTTTTCATGTTTGAATTTTAAAAATTAAAAAATGTTATTTTTATTTTTAAAAATGTCAAAAATATGACATAATTTTTTTTTTTTTTGTTATTCCAGCATCAACTGGTTTTGTTTTGAGGGTGTTTTTTCAATCCTTTTTTCAAGAAACAATTTTTATTTTAGCATAATTTTATAAAATGTTGAAATTTGACCTTAAAAGAAAACCAAGTGCATTCTGGAATACACTTTTTTTGTTTTTGGGGTGTTTTTTCATGTTTTTTGAGTCTTTTTGGGCTGGAGTTCTCATTTTGAGGTCAGGTTACCTATTTCATCGGTAACAGTGTTAATAAATGTTGTTCTGGAATCTAAACAATATTGTTAAGGTATTGAAGCTAAGAACGTCTCTCTAAAAACACATCTTAAAAAATCAGATAAGAAGAATGAAGAACTAATTCAAGCATTTAAGGAACAAGAAAATGGGCTGAAAGAATAGATTCTCAAATTAAAGGAACAAGTAGAAGAAGGAAGAAGGGTTGAAGAAGGAATGAAGAAGCAATATCTAGAAAAAAAAACAATATCAAAGAATGAAGGTTGAGGTAAACATTTTAAAAGGTGAATTAGAAGAAAAAGATAAACAAATGAAATTTCAATATACTACTAAGATTCTGGATAATATTCTTAGTAGTCAAAGGTCTACTGTTATTAAATCTAGTCTTGGCTATCATGACACTATTAAAGGTGGATTTAGTTCACAAGCTAGTGCTAAGAATCCAAAGGATAATAATGCAAAACTTCAAGTCTTTAACAAAGAGATAAGATGCCAACCCGATCAACAACCAAGAATAATGAATCCTTAAAGGAAATCATTTTCTCCTAACTATAGTAGTGTCAGTCGATTCTATCCTATGATAAAAAAATGTTGAATGCTTTATATGTCATAATTATGGACGTGTTGCAGCCAATTGCAGAAGAAGATTGTTTTAGTCTCAAGAAAATAGTCGCTCCACTAAAATATCATCAAATTCTAGGTACTTAGGTTTCTTTAAGGGATATTGTTTTTCTTGCAACATATTTGGTCACAAAGTTATTTATTGCAATAGAAGGAACATGAGACAAAAATATGATGATTCCTTTGCTCCCTTTCCTGGTCATATAAAATGTTATGCATGTAACATGTTTCGTCATGTAGCAAAATAATGTAGGAACAAATCAATGAATCACAACAAACAACATGGTAAGAAATTAGAGAAGAATATTGATGAAAAAGGGACTAAAAAATATTGGTGCACAAACATTCATATTAATAAGAAGAAAGGATAAGAACATATAATATGTGGCATTGCTCTCTTCTCGTTTGAGAATGAATATGAATGGTACATAGACAACGGATGCTCTTATCACATTACTGGAGATAAAATTAAGATGAAGTCTCTCAGGAAAAACCAAGATGAAAAAGTTATTCTTTCAAATAGTGCCCCAACAAAGGTTCTTGGAAAAGGTAGAGCCAAAATTAATAAACATAGAAGAGCAGTTGATACTTTATTAGTTCAAGGGCTAAAGAAAAATATTCTAAGTGTAGGTAAAATGGAAGATAAAGGAAATGTAATTGTGTTCACATCAACTAAATAAAAAGTCATAGATGAAGAATCTGGATTGATCATAACAAGAGGGTATAGAAACCAAGAAAAAATATATGTGTTTAAAGAACTGAATTGTCGTAGACATGAGGAGGATTCAGACTCAGAGTAAAAGAAGATTGACCCTACTATAGTCCATTTCTTTTAAGTCTTACTACTCTTAGTAAATGCAAAAGTAATGTGAGGTACCTGATCTCATGAGAACAAAAGATGATTATCAGGTCCTTAGGATCACTGATGTATAAGTTTAGGGGGAGAAATACATATGTTGATGATGATTCCCATGGTTTTATTGATAGTCATGTTAGTTATATTACTAACAGTCCATCTGATATAATAAAATTATAAAAGTATAGACAAAATAATCTCAAGAGGGGCTCTAGCTATGAAAATTCAACATTTCACCTTCTGTACACAGATATTATGTAAGATAGTCACATATATATGAGAGATATGATTTAGAGAGTCACATATGTTTCTCTATGGTGAAGAAACAATGGGACAAACTCATGGAAAAGTTCTGATATACTTTAGTTACTTCTTATTTGGGTTGTAGGTTCTGGAATTGGTTGATTACAGTCTGATTATGCTATTTAGAAGTGGTTTTGTTTATGATTTATTGCAATATGAAATTTCTACTTTGGTGCCTTTTGTTTGATTTACTCATTGATGAAGTTACTTTGATGTCCTTACTGATGTATGAGTTGATATGATTATACATGACAATAAACTGTTCGCACATGTTCAGGGGGAGCATTTTCTATGCTTCTAATAGTGCATTGTTGGCATTATGTTTGAGAATTCCTTGGTATATAATGATGCTTATCATTAGTGATGATTATGAAGATACTCATGTTGCTGACTTTTTTTGATGATGATGTTGCTATCATGAATGATGGCTATGGCGTTGTTGTTGGTCCTTGCACATGATACATGTACATGTTATGATGAAAATGGTATGTTTCTAGAAGATTATGGGTCTAAGCATGAAGATTATGGGTAGAATATTATGGTATCATAGGGATGAGTATTTGATGATGATGAATTGCAGAACAAGATCTTATGGATGATTAATTACGTTGCATGATAATAAAGTAGTATTTCTTCTTGCATGAAGAATTTAGGCCAAGAGAATGATGGTGTTGCAGGTTTCATGAAGACATGGTTATTGATATACTACTGCTACATCTGTTGGATGATACTTAGAGACATGGCATATTTAGTTACATATTGATGATGTTGATGAATGATGCTACATTTCCTTATCTTACTTTATGATGATATGAGCTATTCTCACATATTTTATTGATGGGTGTAAAGATATGTTGTTGTGTTGCAAAAGTTTTTATATGACTTGGATGAACATGGATTGAGTCTCTTCTTACAAAGGGAATAGGGAAAGTTGTCATTGATAAGTTCAAAAAGATAATTTATACGAAACAATCTTATGTTATTGATGTTGCATACTTAGTCACAGGTTGATATTGGAACAACATAACTTCTTGATGTTGTTGAAAGTGTTGTTGTCGTATGCTTATGATATAGATCCTGCATGGTATATGATGGTTTCTAAAGACTATCTTAATCTTGCTACCTCACTATTGAGATATTTGGTCTTGATTATAAATTTCATTTGATATGAAGGTCATAGAAAGACCTATGATGTAATAATCGTAATATTAAGTCATGTATGGACTATTAGGGTCAAGTCAATTATGTATGCAATCCCATGTTTGGGATTTTATGTAATGTGGAGTCAAATATGTAACCCCACCACGTTGGAAGATTGGTCAATATGATTCATTGGTGATAGGAAAGGTCATGTATGGTTACCTCTTCATAAAATTCAGTGTGTGCTCAAGGGGATAAGTCTACAAGCTAGTACACATGTGACAGAGAGTTTGGAAAACTTCATAGCAGTTCAGAGATAGAGGAATGATGAAGGTGATGTTTTGAGAAGTACATATGGGTTCTATGAGGAAAAGCCACATACATACTTGGGTATAGAGAAGAAATAGCACATACAGTTTCTGCACCATGGTATTCTAAATACCAGGGGCCTTTATTATTACCTTGGCTTTATGATATCAATCCCTTGGGTTTATAATCATGGTCAACCATTTTCCAATGTCGAATTGTGACAAATTTTGTCTCAATAGGAAAATCAATCATGGTCAACCATTGTCAACCATGGTTAGCGATGCCCAATCTTGGTTATTCATGGTCAACCATGGTGGTAACCATGGTCTAACATCGCATTCCAACAAACATTGTCTCAATACGAAAATCAGTCATGGTTGACCATTATTGATTTAATTTGTTTTACTATATAATAAAATTAATTAATTAATTATTATTAAATAAAAATAAATAAATATAATAATTATTATTATTTAATTAATATGAAAATTAATATATATTTAAAATAAATAATATCTATATTGTTAGATCTTACACTTTTGTGATCCCTAATGCTAAAGATATGTCTTTCAAATTAATCACGTTAAAATTATTTATATTTTTCAATAAATAATATTATATTTTTTCAATGGTATTATTGAAAAATATAATATTATTTATAAAACAAGTGAACTAAATAATTATTGATGATGATGATGATGATGATTAACGTCTAATGTAGCCTATATGACCTAAAGAAAGGAAAAAAAAATCTAAGTTTGATTCTTCGAAATCTTGTTTCTATGATCAAAGATATTTAAAGAAATAAGCGCTCCAATACCGCTTTATATAAATAAATGATTATTCATTAATTATTATTATTTTTTAATAAATTATTAATTAAATATGATATAATAATAATAACAATAATAATAAAATTAATTATTATTTAATTAAATTATTTATTATTATTTAAATAATATTAATTGACAACAATAACCATATTAGTCAATGAAAAAAATGTTAAAAATAATAATTATTTACTAATAACAATAATTATTTTAAAATGATTATAACAATCTTTAATTAATAATAATAATATTAAAAGTAATTTTATTTAAATAGTTTTTTTTTAATATTATTAACTTTATTTTTATATATTTATTTTGAATATTAATATTATTAATAATGTTAATCTATATCATTGAGGTTTATAGGTATTGTGCAAGTGATTGATATAAGCCTTCAGTCTATATCAACCACATTTATTAATGTGGTTATGCTAATAATTATTAATATGGTTTATAATGTCTTACACCTAATTATTATTAATATGGTTGATAATATCATATGCCTAATTATTATTAATATGATTAATATAAGTTTATCTCTCTATATCAACCACATCTAATAATGTAGTTGTAGATGTGATTGATATATCATTATCAACACATATCAAATACAATTATTAATGTAGTTATTAATATGATTGTAATAGTATACTTCCCAATGAAAAAGAATATCATATGCCTAATTATGATTAATATAAGTTTATCTCTCTATATCAACCACATCTAATAATGTAGTTGTAGATGTGATTGATATATCATTATCAACACATATCAAATACAATTATTAATGTAGTTATTAATATGATTGTAATAGTATACTTCCCAATGAAAAAGAATATCATATGCCTAATTATTATTAATATAAGTTTATCTCTCTATATCAACCACATCTAATAATGTAGTTGTAGATGTGATTGATATATCATTATCAACACATATCAAATACAATTATTATGTAGTTGTAGATGTGATTGATATATCATTATCAACACATATCAAATACAATTATTAATATAATTATTAATAGTATACTTCCCAATGAAAAAGAATGGCTCCTAAAACATGTCAGAGGTCAGTAGGCAATGCTTATTTCTTAAACTATACAAAATAGGCCCAACCATATTTATTATCCTCTAACCCAGAAAATATGTATGGCCAGGTCCCTAAGAAATGGTTACTAAAACAAGTACGTGTAGAACGAAAAGACATGGTTCCTAAAATAGGTCCCAACATGTACCATATAATTAGCTGTACAAAAACACTGATTGCTAGCCATGGTACGGTTGTCATATTATTACCAAAGGAATAAAGCTGCTTCGATCATCTGTGGCTGTTCAAATCATTAAATCGTCCCTACCCGTCACGGTCCTTTTGTTGCCCATGGCTTTCATTATACTTTGTCCTCAACGGTGCGACAGAACAAATAATGGAAAGAGATGTATCAATCGTCGTTGTCTTTGTGTTGCAGAGGGCATTCATTCCTTTATGCAGGGCATTGAAGTGACAAATTTTAGGTTAAATTCACCTAAGCGTGTTGAGATCATAATTTCTTTTCGTGGTTTGAGATTCCAACCAGAATTTTTATAGAAATTTCAGCCTGTTGCATCCGTGACCCGTCGCCTACTTGGCAAGATTCCAGGCAATTCTTTTTCCTTGTCAATCAATTTTTTCCTAATAGAGTGTAGGCATCATGGCGTTATTAATAATTATTGGCATAGGTTTAAAAAAAAAAATTGTAATTTTTATTTATTTAAATAAAATTTTAAATATAAAATATTATTTAAATTTTATAATTTTACTAATTAATAATTATTTTATTAATAAAATAAGTAATTTTGTATATATTATTCACTATTTAACAATTATTTCATTAAAAAAATAAAAAAAATCAGCATGTAATATGTATGTTCCCCTATTTAAATACCACAAAAGCCAATATATAACATGTATGTTCCCCTATTTAAATACCACAAAAGCCAATATATAACATGTATCTTCCCAAACTTAAACCAGGTAGCTGAGGATACGAAATGTGTGCTATACCAGAGCTCCTTCTACTTGATTCTAATAATTAATATTATAATTATAATATTTTTATATTTTATTTTTTAATTTTAATAAATTTCAAAATTTATAAAATTGTTAGATTACCTCAAAGTAAAATTTCACCAATAATTCTGTCAAACCTGAAGCGGGAGGATGGGAAAAATTTCAAATCTATGGCACTCGTACAGAACTTATTAACTATTTTTGGTATGACTGAAGAAATACGTGTGAAATCCGTCTTGTTTATTTACTTATTAATTGTTTTCAACGGAATAATAAAATTCTAGATGAAGAGAATCAACGCTTTGAATTTAATTTCAATTGTAAATAAAGCGAACCAATGCTTTGACATTAATTTCTTCAAGGGCGGTGAGGTCGCTTTTCTTTCTGTGTGAATCAGTGGGATTGGGTCTAAAAACGAAGAACATTCGCAATTCATTTATCGGTGTTTAACATTATCGTACCTTTTTAAACAAAGGGGTCCGCAAAATATGTTTGGAAAAGTTAAAAAGTCTTAAAGGCTAGACTATTTGATATTTTCATTTGAAATTGGGAAAAGTCTTAAAGGCTAGACTATTTGATATTTTCATTTGAAATTGGGCGATATATTTTTGTTTGTAGAGTGCAATCCTTCATTAATTTAAAAGGAGCTTTTTAAATATATAATTAAAGTCAACACTTTAAAATAAATATAAATTAATAAAGATTTTATAAATTATAGAATTCAAATTTATCCTCACTAATTTTAGAACAACAAAACTATATATATATGCTCAATCTAAAAATCTAATGATTACACTTTGTCTATTACTCTCATAATAACATAAAATAATATTATATTTTAACATAATTATTATCATAAAATAAAATTTTAATTAAATATTTATTTTCATTTTGGTGCATAAAATTATATTTTAACATATTTATTATCATAAAATAAAATTTTATTTAAATATTAATTTATTTTTTACTATTTTCATTTCATGTATAATTTAATATACATAAATAAATTGATATATTTATTCATAATTTAGTTTTCAAATCCATAGTGTTGATTCATCACGAGTTATTATTTTGCACTTGTTTTTTTAGTTCTTTTGGGAAATAAATTGATGAAGTCGATAGCCCATATTTTGAATGGTAATAATGGGATTATGGAGTGCAAGGGGATTTTAATCTTTGGTCAAGGTCAACCCATTCTTTGGAATATATCACATCTTTGCACATGTTTTCGACAATCATGTAATATTTTCAGCTACCAAAGACCAACTTGAATTATTTTCTGAGCAGTTGTGTCCCCTTAATAGTGGCCTCCAGATCCCCCTCTGTGGGATTCATCGATAATCACTTCTTTTTCATCTTCCAGGACACATCTTTGAAGTACTTCATCAATTCCTAGTTTGTATAATTGATCATTTATCAATGTATATGATGTCTCTTTGATCGCTAATATCTTTTTATTTTTTCCTGATACCCCTTTTGGTACTTTTCATGTATGCATCAGATAGATCATCATTAATGTCTGAAAAATCCTCTTGTAATTCTAGTCGGGATAGATGATCAGGGTCAACGTTGCTTTTACTAGGTCAGAGAACAACTTCAAACTCAAACTCTTGAAACAAGAGTAGCCATCAATAAATGCTTCCCTGGTGAACTGGTTTATTTACAAGGTATTTTAATGCTTGGTCATCCGTGTAAAATATGAATGGATTTGCTAAAAGGTAGTGTTGAAATTTCTGCAAGGCAAATCTCATTTCTAAAGCTTCATATTTTTTTGTCGAATAATTTCATTCTTCTTATTGAGCTTTTGACTCACATAAGAGTTTGGATGGTCTATTAATTCATCGTCGGGATGTGCTAAGATTGCCCTGACTGCATCATTTGAGGAATCAAAACGAACATGAAATTGTTTAGACCATTTTGAAAAATCGAGGATTGGTGCCTCCACCAACTTCCTTTTTAATATTTGGAATGATTCATCACATTAGTTAGACCAAATAAAATGGGAGTCTTTCTTTAAATTTTTTTGAATTGGAAATGTTATGTCGAAATAATGCCAGATAAATCTTTTATAGTATGATGTATGTCCTAAGAATATTTTAATTTTCTTTTGATTTACTAGGGTATTTAAATCTAAAATTACCTTGATTTTTTCCATATCGACTTTAATTCCATCCTTTGAAACAACATGGCCTAATAGTATTCTAATTGGCATTGTGAAGATACATTTTTTTATATTTAGGCATAATTATATCTCTCTGCATATTTCGAGCATTAGTCTTATCCATTGAATATGATCCTTTAATAACGCGTAGACTGTTGAGTCGTCAAAATAAATAGCCATGGTTTTATAAATATATTTCTAAAATGCTTTAACAACGATTCTTGAAAATATTGTCGATGCATTTTTTTATTATGAATGGCATCACTCTGTAGGCGAAGGATAAATTTAGTAACAAATGTTATTTTTTTCGATCTTCTTCTACTATGGATACTTGTTTATATCGTGAAAACCCATCTGTAAAAGAGTAACATTCATGACCCATGAATTCATTGATAATCTCGTCGGCAAAGGGGTTCAAGAATGGATTACTAACTGTTAGTTTGTTTAATCCTCGATAATCAACACAAATACTTAATCTTGTCGGATTATGCTTATTCGGTTGAACGACCATAGGGATTTTCCATTCTGATGTTTCTATGGGAAATATAATACTAGTGGAAAGCATTCCCTCTATTTATTTTTGTGCATTGGGTTTATGCTTATTTGTTAATTTGTATGGTCTCTTATTTATTGGCTTAGCTCCAGGAATAAGGTTGATCTTCATTTCTCCCTTTTCCTTGAATAACTCTTTTAAGTCCTTATAGTATTGAGAAAATACTTCTTGATACTCTTTGAGTAAGTCGACAAATTCTGCAATTTGTTTCTCCGACCAATATTCGCCTACTCAAGCAATTTTTGGTTGGTCGTAATTTGATATGTCTACTTCTTGTATTTTGATTTCTGCATCCATCTAGTCACGTGCTTTTGATTCGTAAGTGGTTGTTCCCTGACTTTTACTTCTTGGTAGAATGGCATAAAGCCTAACTTATCTGGTTTCATTATACCTTGTTGAGCCACTTTGTATTCTAATTGGATTTTCTTGTGGTTTTCAGGAAAAAGAAGCGCACCTGCTAAAAGTAAGAGAAACACATTTGCATATTTGAAATAGCACAATTCTAACCAGTGGGCTTTGGAAGTGTATTGTTGTAAGCCCTAACATAGTTAGAACAAACCACACAGGTAGGAAATAAATCACACATATAGAAATAAATGAAATGACTAATATTTGCTAAGATGATTCTTATTTTTATTGAGACCAAAAAATGTTAGCATTGTGTTGAATGTATTTACTCAACAACATAAATGACTGCAAACCTATCTGAAAAGTAAGAATTCCAAATTATAAATAAAGATGAATAATCAATTGTGTAAAAATTGATACATAAATAAAAACAACCATGCTCAAATACTTAATTACACAAATAAATAAGTAAACACTACGATAAATTAAATTGATACATAAATAAAGACAACCATGCTCAAATATTTAATTACATAAATAAATGAAAAAACACAACCATAAATTAATTACATAAGTAAATTCTACGCGAATAGATAACTCAAGAATTAAATTACATAACCAGAAAAAAGAACTACCTAAAGTACACAACACCATATTCTAATAGAGTAGGCCCTACTTCCATACAAAATAGATTAATTTAATTAACTAAGGTAATTAAAAGAAAGTAATATTTCTTAAACATGTAAAGGAAATAAGTATTAATAAAATAAATAAATTAAATTAACTAACCTAATCATAAGTTATATAAATTATACATTCCAATTAAAGTGAGAGCTTAATAATTAAATTATTTCATTCTGATTCATAAATTGCGCTAAAAATATTCCCATGGAATAAAAAGAGGAATTCCTTTTACACATACTTTTTGTTTAAAAATAAAATAACAACCAATAAATGAGATTCAAATGTTTCTCATATGGTTTGCTAACAATTAGCCAAAAATAACTCTGTTTCCATAAGTTTGCCATGTGGTTTGCTAATAATTGGCAAAAAATAAATGAATCATATATAACTACAAAATACTTATCAGAAACTTAGCTAATCATGTTTAATATTGATCCAAATTGAAATAATGGAACAACTATGTAACAACATCAATTCAATTTTATGATTTGCTCAAGGTTATGTTGACTCGTGGTTTCCTTGTCAACTATTAATTCCAAAAGTTGTAGAACAAGAGTTGCAACAGTAGGTTGTGGCACCAAAGTTACAATGGTTAGTTACGACACAAGAGTAAACATTATTGGATTCGAGTGACCTCAAGGAGGAGGCTTGAGAAGTTTGAGAATAGTGAGGACCAAGAGAGAATATAGAGAGTAAGAGAAATTTTTGGTTGGAAATAAATCAGGGAGGAAATCACTTCCAAGTGCGGAATAAATTGTCTCTCGAGTCCCCAGTGGCTAGAGGGTGGATATGGTGATTCTTTGAAAATACCTAAGGGCTGGGGTGGAGGAATTATTAGTCGAAAAATTCTTTGAGCATTTCTAGATGGCTTCCTTGTTGTATGTTTTATTTTACTATGGTTTTGGAGTCCCGAAGTTGGTGTTGAGTTTTCAACGTTGGAGATAATGAATCTCTAGATTCCTTCTCTATTTTATTTTTTACAACTCAGTTGGAGAGTGGAGGAGAAAAGGTCCCTAGATTCCTTGGAGAAATTAAATTTTATGTTTGAAATCTTGGGAAAATAGCCCCTCAGTATTTGGAATTTGGCTCAAGAGTGATAGATGTAAGTGAGAACTGGATGCAACTATCTATCCTTGGGTGGAGAGTCATTGTAGCAAAATTAGTTTCCCAAAATTTCACATGATTTGGATTGGAACATTATATTTGTTTTCGCCCATCTCAATGCTTTCAGAGTGCAAAAATTGGAGGAATAAGCTCACATGACCATTTTTATCGGCGGGACATAGTTTGGAAAATAGCATATGAAACATTCACAGAGCATTCTGAGGCATCAAATGAAGTTTTTTGGGGGTAAAACCTTGTCACATTAGTGCCACACCATTTGTTTTTCATATTTTACACATAGAGACCTTTCCAATGGAAAAAATCGCATCAATCAGAGTCCATATTCAAAAGTTATGCCACTCAGAAGTTGGCCTTCTTTTTTTCACCACCATAATTTGAGAGGATGCCACATTTTTATGCAACCAACTCACAAAATAGAAGAAAAACTTGATCAACGACTTATAAATTAGCCTCTTCGAGGGGGAAACCTCCTTTACATTACATAAATGAACAATTCTTGGATGATTCAAATGACAAAAACCTACCTTTTATATATAGGTGTCTAAGGGGTCCCATTATAATTAGAGCCTACATAACATTAATAATGTAAGGGAACAAAAATAAAAATAGTGGGCTTGTATGGGGCACAATAATAACACTAAGGGTTGTAGTAACAATAATAGTAAGGGGCTACACTAGTATTATAGGGATCTAGCATGCCCCTTTCCTTCAAAAAATTGTTGTCCTCAATGCCTGAGTAGTTATGGATTCTTTTGTATAAAATTTTCATCCTCCCATGTGTAATCTTCAATGGGTAAGTTCTTCCACTTGATGAGATACTTTGAAATTGATTGATCTCGTAGCTGTCGAGTTCTTGTTTCCGTGACTACTTCAGGTTCCAATATGATTTTTCCTTCCTCGTCAAGTTCTGGTAATATTGTTTGAACTGGGATTTTGTGACCTATAACCTTATTTAAGCATGAAACATGGAAAACTAGGTGCACTCGAGAAGATGCCAGAAGCTCCAATTTGTATGCCATAGTACCAATCTTTTGCAACACCTTGTAAGGACCACCGTACTTTGGCGATAATTTATTATCCTTCTTAACTTGCTTGAGGGACGTTTATTTGTATGGCTGTAGCCGTAAAAATACCCAATCACCTACATCAAAACTTCTTTCGCTGCGATGTTGAGCTGCTTGTTGTTTCATTTAATTCTACGCCAAAATTAGGTTATCCTTGAAGAGTTGGAGAACTTGTTTTTTATGCTCGATGTGATCTTCCACTGCTTGAAACTTATAATTTCATCATAAATATGATGTGATGGACAGTGGATGATATCCATAAAGCACCATAAATGGGGTCATTTTTGCTGCAATGTGGAAGGAAGTGTTATAACATCATTCAGCCAGAGGTAACCATTTGACCCTTTATATTTGTTTATCAAATACAAAGTAACAAATATATCCCTCCAAACATTTTTTCACTATATCAATTTTACCATCAGATTGAGGATGATGATCTATGAGCTAGTTGAGTACCCAGACAAGAAAATAATTCCATCCAAAAATTTCTAGTGAAAATGGGATCTTTGTCGCTTACAATAATCTTTGGGTTTCCATATAGATTTTGAATTGTTTCCATAAATGTAGTAGCAACTGTGTTGGATGTAAATGGATAAGATAATGCACAAAAGTGTGCATACTTGGTAAGTCTATCAACTACAACCATGATGACACTCTTTCCTTGGTACTTGGGTAAACCTATGATAAATTCCATTGAAACCTCATCCCAACATTGACTTAGAATGGATAAAAGTTGTAGCAGACCCGGGAAATTAACTGTCTCAACTTTATTTTTTGGCAGACCAAACATTCTGCCAAAAAATTTTAATATCAGATTTAAGGACATCTCAAAAAAAACTTTCTTCACCTTGTGGTAAGTTTTCAAAAATCTCGAGTGTCCTCCTAAGGGAGAGGTGTGCAATTCCAAAATAATATTTTGTTTTAACTGAGACTTATTACAAATATATAAGCGATCTTTGTACCATAATGAATCACTTTTCCAGCTAAATGTATCAGATGTATTGGGATCTTCTTGCAACCTTTGAATTAGTGTCCACACTTCTTTGTCATTCATCCACTCATCCCTTGCTTTGGTTACCCAATTTGGTTGGATAATGGAAATGGCACAAATAAATGCTTCCACGTCCCCATCCTTTCTTGAGAGTACATTTGCAACAACATTTCACTTCCCTTTTTTGTGTTCAAATTCAACAAGAAAAGGCACCACATACTAGTGTGGGATTCCAGTCACACATGAGTGGGGAATTCAGTGACACATTAGTGCTAAATATGGGCGTCTAATTTTTAAATAAATTGGACAATAAATTGTAGTCTTATCTCATAACCACTTGTAATAGTTAACTAAGTGTGATAGACTTAGTTAGCTCAAGAATTTCAAGTTGAGTGTTAAAGGTGACGCATGTAGAGTGATTATATTATTCACAAGGTCTAGTTGTAGTTGTAGCACTAGTGTGGTGTGAGTGCAATCAGTTAACTCAAATTAATTGAGTTAAAATCAGTTTAAATAGTTCTAACTGAGTGATGAGCTAGTGTAAGGTCAAGTGAATTAAAATACATTTAATTTACAATTAGTGATCTACCAAGTAACTGATGATTCACTATTAATAGTTGCATGCTTTTCAATTCTGATAATGACCTAGTTGAGACAAAGGTTAAAGGTAAGTAAACTATTAGTTTTATTATTAGCGAATTTCCCAAGCACAATTATAAAGCCATAGGATCCCCATGATGTATTTCACAGTCAAGGAAGGTTGGAATTCCTATTTAATAGGAATTATTTCTCCTAGGGATTGCGTGAGCAAGGCAGTCCGAAGGTGGGAAGGAAATTGGCTATGTATTGGTCCAATTTTGCCTAGATCAGTGTGAGATGATTGGAAGACTGTATGAGGTTCTTGTGAGCACACATGCATTATATTGTTTCATGATTCCTTGGCTAACTATACAATAAATATGGAGGGGTTTTTAGCAGTTTCTTTCCCCAGGAATATCTTGTGTTGTGTGATTGATTTACTTCTTTCTCTTACTTGCATGTGATTGAGCGATCGTGATTTATATTACGCAAATATTATAGAAGGATTCAATATTTTTTTTTAGTACATTGCATGATCGGATTAAATCCATTGATTTAATTTCCACATGGTATCAGAGCACTAGGAATCACAATAGTGGAGAATAAATTGAGTTTTTGTTGAACAATATTCAAATTTGCACATAGATTCTTTGGAACTAAAAGCTAACCAGGATTCTTTCACGGGCTTGAGACTCGAATATGCACTGAATGGAAATTTGAACTATATTTTATGGAGGGATAGGATGGAGGCAGTATTGGAGGATAATGGGTTGAAGGAGTTCATTGACATTGATATTCCTAAACCTAATAAGGCAGATGCTACGCAACATGAAGTATGGACGAATAATGTCACAAAGGTGAGGAGGATCTTATCAGAGAGAGTTCAAGATCATATTTTATCGAGTCTCCATGGCAAGGCGAATCCATATGCTATGTGGAAGGCCTTGACAGATCTGTTTCAAAGCAGAAGTGACCACAGAAAATTGGCACTCGAGGACAAGCTTAGGAAAATCGAAATGGATAAGGGCGACACAATCCAAAAATACTTGACCAAGTTCACTCAATGTCGAGATGAGCTTGGAAGTGTTGGGATTACTATAGGTGATGATGACTTGGTGAACCTAGAACTTCTAGGCCTTCCCAAGGGATAGCATAGTTACCAGGACTCTGTGAATGGGAGGGAGAGGTTACCAGATTGGGAGTGACTATGGTCAGATTTGGTACAAGCATAATTTCAGCAGAATACCAGAGATGGATCCTCATCCAAGACTGATGATGAGGAAAATTGTGCCTTGGCTAGTAAGGAAAATAAGGGGAAGGGGAAGAAGTCCTATTCCAAATATGAGACTAGAAAGGAAGGCAAGAAGCATGAAATGTCAAAGGTGAAATGTTTTCACTGTCATGATCATGGACATTATGCCACAAATTGTCTACCAAAGAAGAAGAACAACAAGAAGGCTTCGAGAGCTGCAGTGGGTGAATCTTTGGCCTCATAGTTTGAGTTGGACTTCTCTCTTATTGCATGGATGGTGTCAACTTTGATGGGATATATGTGGTACCAGGATTGTAGGGCATATTTCTACATGACGGGAAACAAAGAACTCTTTAGTAGCTTGGAGGAGAAGGATCTTCATATGCATATTGAGATGGGTGATGACGGGAGGTATAGAGCTACTAGGATTGGTACAGTTACTTTCCAGAGACATTCAGGTAAACCTTCATATTAAAATATGGCATGCATGTACCACGCTTGAAAAATAATTTAGTTTCAGTTTCTATGTTAGAGGATCTTGGATATGATGTGGTTTTCAGTGAAGGAAAGGAATTCCTTCGTCACAAAGCCATAGGACAGGTAAATAATATTGGGGTTCATGTGAAGAACCTTTACAAACTTGATGTAGATGGTTTTGTAGAATTGAGCAGTAAAGCAAGGGAGGTGGTGAGTCAGGATACATGTGAGTTATGGCACATGAGATTGGGCCATCTACACCACAGTGCTTTGAGGATCATGCAACATATTCCTACAGGTCTTCCAAAGGGTACTCTTGTGCATATAGATACATGAAAGGGATGTACCATGGGGAAGTATACAAAGGCCACCTTTCATGAGAAGGAGAACTGAGCAGCGGTAATGCTTGAGAGAGTTCACTCAAATGTGTGTGGACCATTCTCTACAGCTTCCACAGAAAAGCACAAGTATTATGTGATTTTTTTTATGATTTTTCTAGAAAGTGTTGGATCTTCTTTCTACAGAAGAAAGATTAGACATTCTCCAAGTTTTGTGAGTTCCAAGCACTAGTAACAAAAGGTACATGGAATAAGGTGAAGGCTCTAAGGAGTGACAATGGTGGTGAGTATATCTCTAATGAATTCAAGGACTTCTGCGCCAAAGAAGTAATTTAGAGAGAATTGATTTCACCTCATAACCCACAACAGAATGGGGTTGTAGAAATAAAGAAAAGAACAATTGTGGAAGTAGCATGAGCTATGTTACATGATCAAGGCCTACCCTTGCATCTGCAGGCAGAGGCATATAACACAACAGTATTTGTGCAGAACCATAGTCCCCATCGGATACTTGGCACATGAGTATACCATAAGAGGATTTTTCAAGTAAGAAACTAAATGTTTCATATTTTAAAAATTTTGGCTCATCTGTCTATTGCCATGTGACCAAAGATTCTAGGAAGAAGTTAGAACCAACAACAGAGGTTGGGATATTTTTGGAGTGCACTTATACTCCCCACAACTATCAGTTGTATTTTTCGGCTAACAAGATGAAAGTTGTTAGGAGAGATGTTAATTTTTATGAGGAGAAAGCCATGTGATTTTCCCTTGAGAGGGAGCTTGACTTGCATGTAGATGAAGAACTCTTAATTCCAAAGGATGAACCTCAGGATGTGGAGCAGCCACAAGCAGAGGATCATGGAGTGGCAGAAACCACTCATGCAAAGCCATCCACCAGAAATGGTAGGAAGAGCACCAGAGAGGCTGACAGATTGATGCTAGATGCGACAGAGCATGTAGGTGCACCTACATCATAGAGTAGGCAAAGAAGGTCCCTAGACAAGTATACTAGAAACATGGCTCTTATGAGTGAGTGTATTGTGATAGAACCATCCTCTTTTGAGGAAGCAGTGTAGTAGCCAACATGGTTTGATGCCATGGTTGAGGAGTATGGTTCCATTATCAAAAATAGTGCATGGGAAGTGGTCCCAAGACGAGTGGGTAATTCAATGGTTAGATCCAGGTGGATCTACAAGGTAAAGCAAGCAGTAGATGGGAGTGTGGAGAAATACAAGGCTATATTTGTGGCCCAAGGATTCTCAAAGATAGAGGGGATTGACTATGAGAATACTTTTTCACCTGTTGCAAGGTACTCATCCATTAGATCCATCCTTGAACTCTCAGCGCAGATGGGGTGGAAGATACATCAAATGGATGTAAAGACAAACTTTCTAAATGGAGTTATTGAGGAAGAATGTACATTGAGCAACCATAAGGTTTTGAGACCTTTGACAAGGAGTCACATGTGTGCAAACCCAAGAGAGCATTGTATGGGCTTAAGCAAGCACCTCATGCTTGGTACACCAGGAATGACATCTATTTCACTAGGTTGGGCTTCAAAAAGAGTAAAGAAGATGCGAACCTATATCATATTGTTGTTAATAGTAAGATTTTGATTATTGTACTTTATGTTGATGATATTATACTCACAGGTGATGAGCACCTCATAACTTCTTGTAAAGAGGATCTTGAAAGAGAGTTTGAGATGAAGGACATGGGTCTCTTGCACTATTTCCTTGGCTTGAAAATATGGTGAAGATATGGGGAGCTATTTTTATCTTAGGGAAGAATGCCAAGGAGATTCTGAGGAAGTTTCACATGGAGGGCAGTAAACCCATGGAGAATCCTCTTGCAGGAAACTGGAGGAAGGATGATGCTACTTCAGGAGAGGTAGTGGATGATACTGTTTATAGGCAACTTGTGGGTTCACCTATGTATTTGGTGAACACACGACTAGACATATGCTACGTAGTTAACCAGCTTAGTCAAGTTATGGTAAAGCCTACCAAGCTCTTTTAGGAGGTGGGGAAGCATGTTGTGAGATATCTCATCGTCACTACAGAGCATGGATTATGGTACAGACAGACAGAGTGAGTGAAGCTTCAAGGCTTCACCGATGTAGATTAGGCAGGTAGTCCACCAGACAGGAAGATCACATCAGGGGGCATCTTCAACATAGGAACAATATTAGTTCTTGGTACACTAAGAATCAGAGATCAGTTGCACTCAGTTCAACCGAGGCAAAGTAAATGGTAGCTAGTCAGGCTACATACGAGGCCATCTAGATGAGGAAGATACTTGTTGGTTTATTTGGTCATCAGATGGATTTGACAGTATACATTGTGATAAAGAGAGTTGCATAAAACTCTCGGTTAATCTAGTATTCCATGACAGGTCCAAGCATATTGACATTTTCTACCACCATGTCAGAGATTGTGTTCAGAGGTGCATTATGTTGTTGCAGTACATTCCCACAGAAGATAAGGATGTAGATATATTGACGAAGGTGCATGTGAAGAAAAAATTTGAATACCACAGAGGCAGGATCGGGGTAGCTGATAATCCCTTTCTTGTTGTGAGGGAGTGTTGAAATTCAACAAGAAAATGCACCACATACTAGTGTGGGATTCCAGTCACACATTAGTGAGGAATTTAGTGACACATTAGTGCTAAATGTGGGCATCCAATTTTTAAATAAATTGGACAATAAATTGTAACCTTATCTCATAACATAAGTGTGATAGACTAAGTTAGCTCAAGAATTTAAAGTTGAGGGTCAAAGGTGAGTCATGTAGAGAGATTATATTATTCACAAGGTCCAGTTACAATTGTAGCACTAGTGTGGTATGATTGCAATCAGTTAACTTAAATTAATTGAGTTGAAATCAGTTTAACTATTTATAACTGAGTGATGAGCTAGTGGAAGGTCAAGTGAATTAAAATACATTTAATTCATAAGTAGTGATCTACCAAGTAACTGATGATTCACTATTAATAGCTGCATGCATGTCAATTCTGATGATGACCCAGTTGAAACAAAGGTTAGAGGTAAGTAAAATATCAGTTGTATTATCTCTAAATTGGTCTTGATGGGCTACTCCCCCAGACATCTTAGAGTAACTCTTTCAAACTAACTTTTGACTAAGGATTAGCCTCTTCAGCCTGAGAGGGCTCTCTCAACTTATCAAAGGATTTACTCAATTAGGTCTTAAAACAGATGGATAACTATGTGAATGTCTTAGTGTATCCGATTGTAGGTGAAAAATGAGAAATATTCAACTACCATTGGGCTTATGGAGTTAGTAAAAGGAATTCAATGGCAAGCATTTCTACTTATGTAAACTGAGGCTTTTTCTGTTTCAATGATAGAACAACACTAACACTTGGGAATAATCAATAACTCAATGCTAAAAGGAAGTCAGAGCATGTATGACATGAATTATGATTAATTTAACATCAAAATTACTGGAGGAAAGAAATAAAAGAAACACATAAACTCATTGAAACATATCAAGAATCTCAGGTGAAGGAGGAAATAGTCACTATCTGTCTATAACTGATATGAAAAAATTTACAATAGTAGCTGTGTAAAATCATTCTCCAACCCTTTCTCATTCAATTTTTTATTTATAAATAGACCCTTTTAGCTTACATTGGATCTGCCCAGCTGGCTATATCATCAAACCATGACTTTGACACATAATCATAACTAAAAAATACTTTTTTGTAACATAAAAAGACACCTATCCATTTAAGACTTACTCTCCTAATAGGAATCTATTTACATTTATTTCCTCCACTTCTCTAATAGTGGGAAAATTACATAAATAGTGATAAGATGCTTGAGTAGTATTTCTCCATGACCAAGACATGAATGTACCCCCAAGAATTTAGGAACAACTGTCCTATTTTCTAGGAAAGGATTATCATAATCTAGAACTTTTTCTTCATGTTTATTTGTATGAATGACACACATGCCAAGTAATGGATGTCTACTAGGATGGCTAAATGTCTGTTTGGATGCCTCCATGTGGTTGGATGGTCTTCCATATTACTTTCAAACCTTAAAAAACTCTTTTAAAGCACCTCGCTGCAAAACAGAGCATCTTTAGGCAGTTTCGTAGTGAAATTTCGTAGCGTGCCCATTTCTACCGTTTAACCTTCTCTTATGCTACCTCTATTGGTAAAAAAGTGTTTTTCAAGTTAAAATAGCTAAACACCATCAAATTCCCTCCTTGGACCTTCATAAAACTGATTTTAAAGACAAAAAACAGTCTTCAGAAATTTTGTAACGAATTTTAGCCCTCAAGCCTAGAGCTCGATATGAAACTACCTGATATGGATGAAATTGCAAATTTGTTAGTTTTCTGCATAAATTAACCTTCCAACCCAAAAATGGTGTCACCTGCAAGCTGCAAACCTAAGCAAAAATGTTTTGGATCAACTTCTCAGTCCTTGGGTGCTTCATCTTCATTGACAACAGGTTGTGCTTCAGGCTCATCTACCAATCTCATTTTTAGTCCTCTTCTCTTTAGTTCATCTTGAATCACGTCCATTAGTTCTTCCAACTCTTTGACCTATACTTTGAGATTTTTCCTCTCATACTGTAACAAAAAATTCCTTTTCTTTGTGATTTTGACCACCCTCCTCAAGGGAAGGCTTCTCTTCAACATCTTGTTTTCATTTGACAAACTCCTATCATACTTATCGAGCTGGTGCTTCATCTCTTTCTCAAAATCATCCATTAGTTTTCTATCCACTTTGGCTTCTTTTAATTCCAGCTTCACTTCAATTACCTCTTCCCTGGCCTCTCTTAATTGTTCTTGCAGAATTTTTACTTCAGTCTTTTCTTCAACATGTTCTTTCCATTTTCTCTATACAAAGACTTCTTCTGCTGCTGGGGATATCTATGATATTCTCTGGCTGCTTACCTTCACTGACCTTTTTTTATCCTTTTATTTTCATGGCATCCTTTGCAATCTGTGACCTGGTCATTGGCTTCCTTGGCTGGAAAATGAAGTCAGCATCCTCTCCTACAAAATCCGATTTCTTGATAGACTTACTTTTCTTCAATTTTCTTCCATCACCTTCAATGTCTTATGCATGTACTATTGGGGATTATTCAATATATGTTTCCTAGAGGATATATTCTAGGTTTCCTTTGGAAAATTTTTAGCTCCTTGTTACCCTCTTGCTGCTTTGTTTGCTAATTCTCTGTTTTTTCTTAGCAGTTGATGGCTAAGGGATATTAGTCTCTTACATGGGTTCAACTTCAATATCCATTGGTTATACAGGAGGTTGTCCTCCTTCTTCATCAATCTCTTCCGTTACAGCTAGAGATGGAGTAGTTTTTGGTTTTGAAACTTTCTTTGGAGTTACAACATCTACTTCATATCCTCTCATAAAAAGAAAAGAGGCCCAATATCTATTTAACCTTTTCAATTCCTCCAGTACTAAATTTTTGATCTCACCATGGTGAAAATTTGATGTTTCACTACCCTCTGCCTTGACCTAGAATTTATCTGACATCTTTCCCAAACTTTTATATAAAAATAAAGGTAGGTCAAGTGGTTTCTTACCAATAAAATGCAGAAGGAGTCTAAAATGATAAGAATAAACCACGTGGAATCTCCTTTCGCAGGTGAATATTTTTGGACCACCAACATTAGATTTACATAATTATCTTTCATATAACCCACGGGGATGCCATTTTTCATGTCATCTCCTCTGTGCTCATGTTTGAGAAACTCTTCACAGCCTTGCATTCTGAATTTTTTTCCTTTGAACCATTCTTCACCACCTCTGGGAAATTATGTAGCTTGGGAGATGACATCTAGTGACACTGTGAGATTCAAAACTCCAACTTTTGATGTTGTCCCTGAAAAATTTGTTGCAAAGTATTTGGATACCTAGACATGGAAACCTTGCAGTTTTTTACAAAACTGTAGGAAACCTACCTTCCTGAAAGCCTCCATAGTATTGACATCTTCATTTAGCAGCTTCAAATCCATAGGCTCATACCTTACGGAATAACCACCCTTATTTTTGTTCCTCTTCGATGTCATTGATCCTTTATATTTCTCGCTGCCTCCTTGCTTATGACACCTGCAGAATCAAAATTGAATAGAAACTTTCTTTGCATGGTGAACCAACTCTCGAACAATGACACTGAGATGCTTTTCATGCAAGAATTGGATGGTGAATAACAAAGAGCAGCTTGGGGGTAAGGTTTAAAAGGTATTTTGACAATTTGAGGGGAAAATATGACACATGTGATCATAAGAGACAATGATTACAAAAGATACGACCTTGCATGCTTGGGAATTATGATAACTAACTCGCATGACCTCACCTTTGTCTTCATCCATAAAAATTCGACACCTCACACCGCTCTGTCACTCTTTGCAGGAAAAAGCCCAGTTTCATAGCAAAAACCATTTAACTGCTGACAGATTCGCTACAGAACTTTTTGGGAGTTTTGTAGTGAAATCTACTAATTTTCCATATAATTCGCTACAAAACTGTGTAAAAATGAAAAGTGTAATACCTTTTTTATTTAAAAGTATGGGAATGAAAACTAAATGGTATGAAGTAGACTTGATTGATATGACAAGGCTCGAGGTGGGTTTAGATTTAGGTTAGACATTACCACATGTAAATTTTTCAAAAATTTCAAGAAACTAACTATGACAGAATATGAACCTAGGTGAATGACATGTAGAACCCTATCAACAAAAGTGTTAAGACTAGTTAGTGATAACAAGGTGTATTATTAGCAAATTTCCTGAGTGCAATTATAAAGCCACATGATGCCCATGATGGATTGTGCAGTCAAGGAAGGTTGGAATTCCTATTTAATAGGAATTATGGTTCCTAGGGATTGCATGAGAAAGGCAGGTTGAAGGTGGGCAGGAAATTGGCTATGTATTAGTCCATTTTTTCCTAGATCAATGTGAGAAGATTGGTAGAGTGTATGAGGTTATTGTGAGCACACATGCATTGTATTGTTTCATGATTCCTTGGTTGATTATACAATAAATATGGAGGGGTTTTGAGCAGTTTCTTTCCCCAGGAATATCTTGTGTGGGATTGATTTACTTCTTTCTCTTACTTGCATGTGATTGATCGATCATCCTTTATATTCCACAAATATTGTAGAAGGATTCAATATCTTGTTTTAGTACATTGCATGACCGGATTTAATCCATTGGTGTAATTTCTACATTTTGTAGATGATTTCAAAGTCACAACCCAACATCTTTGTGACCCATTTTTGCTGCTCTTCTAAAAATAGTATTTATTCCAAAAAGTATTTAAGGCTATCATGATTTTTTTTTTTTACCTTGAAGTGTCTTCCCATTAGGTAAGGTCGCAATTTCTTTAGTGTGTTTAGCATTGCCAACATTTCCTTCTCATAAATAGCTTTCTGTAAATACTTTCCTTTGATTGGACGACTTTAAAAAGAAATATTTCCTCCTTCATGCATTAAAACAACACCAATTCCATTTTATGAGGCATCACATTCCACAATAAAGTTTTTTGTGAAATCTAGCATAGCTAAGACTGGTGCTTGGCACATTTCCTCTTTTAAGATGTTCAAAGGCCTTAGTTTCTTTTGGAGTCTACGAAAATGCATATTTCTTCAATAAGAGTTGAGGTAGTCAAACCTAACAACTAATAGGTTATTAAGGCTATGTTATAACCATGCCACTAGGAGGAAAAGGGGTTTCATTATTTCGAGTGCATTTGTTCCATGGATAAATAAAAATAGCTAAGAGGGATAAGAGGTAGAGCACAAAAAGTGTATTTTTGCACTATAGCATCCCCCATGCCACAAACCATATTTCTTTGTACTCGAAGCCAATTTCCATACAAAGAAAGAGAGGGGAGTGGCCTCATCTTCCAACAAAAATTTTCTCCCAAAAGGCTTTCCCAGAGCATATATTGTGTCAAATGTGTGTGTGAGATTTTTTTTTTCTTTCTCTATTTTCTACATTATTTTACTTCACATGTGTTCACTATTAACAATAGACCTACAAAACTAGAAATCTAATAAAATAGTAATAATGTAGAATCTTTAGATATTAAACATAATTAATTCAGATTTGTTGTGATGAAATTTCTAGTGGAATATCCATGATAGTTTATGGATCATATTGGTATCAGAGTAGGTATATTTAGGTGTAATGAGGAGAAATACATGGGATCTAGATCGGTTATGTGAAAATTCATAAAACCCTAATCAGGGCCTGTTATCACTCCGCCATATTCCTAAGGCTGAAGAAGGAATCCCAACAGAGGTAACCATAGACCAAGCTTTTGACTTGATAGCTAGCCCTATCAAGTTGGAGAGGGCTCTCTCCAAAAAGGTCACATCCAAGAGGGCTAGAGAAATTAAGGTTTTAAGGCTAGATATTGATTGTAGGAGGTTGTTTTGATTTGATTTTTTTTGGGTTATCACTAGATGAAGAAATTCGGTCAAGGGAGCTAGGTCAGGGAAAATGAGATAGGGTTGCAGGGATCAATGGGGCAAGGTAGGAACATATATTATCACTTAAATATGATTGTGATGGAATGGTGTTGAGACTGGAAAGAAGCTACGAAGAGCATGGGAGACAAATTCTTCCTAGACTCAGGAAAATGGACAAACTATGATGAATTCCCTAAAACAGAGCATGAGCAAGCATGTGTTAAATGAAGTGAACATGAATAAAATACATTCTAACATATGAAACTAAATAAAATACAATGATAAACATAAATACCACAAGTATTCCATAAAATAGTTGCAACTCCTCTTTATTAGTTGTCCAAACTGAGTACAATAGTTCCTTGATCAATAAGCAAACATAAAAATTGATTCCAACCCTTGCTTAGTGTGAAGAAAGGGGCTAAATAGACATCAAAACAAGCTTCTCTCATCCTCAGGGGTCGAATCCATGAGGTGAGAAAGAGATCAACTAATTTATGAACTGAAAACTAAAGTGTAGGATGTTCCAAGTGACTCACTCCTCATTATACTCAAACTAATTCATATTGACTAAAGGATAACTTTACCTAATGAATCTACCCCTAGGTAACTTATCCTTGACAAAATTACATTTACCATGATGAATTACATAGGTAAAAAGACCATTTCTTGAAATAAAATCAAAATTTACAGTGAAAAACCAAAAAACTCAGCAAACTGTCATATGCACCATTTTCATGTCATATGCACCCTCGCTTAAGGTTGTGCACCCTCCATGTTCAAGGCGACATTTTACTGACCTATAGGTGTCAAAATTAGGCCCAAGATGGCTTGTTGGAAATCTCTTCCTATCCTCTTTCATAATATGCCTCAATTTCTAAAAATGATACTCATTTTACCCCTCACAATTTCAATCTCCCAAGACTTCTATGTGCATAGCGCCTAGGCAAAAATATGGGCAGAAACATGATTTTTAGGGTGTTTTTTACCCTTTTCACTGACCAGTTTGACTCAAAAACCTTAGAAAATGTACAGGGTGCATGCCTTCATCATTATAAACCCAATGGTGGTGACCTTTTTCCCAAAAAGTGTCCCTATCATTTGCGCAGCACCCAGGGCCCTGCGCATATGACAACTTTTCTGCTAAATCCTTATTCAAAAAACATAGTCAAACTCAGAATTTGAAAAAAAAGTTTTAAATGCATAAAAATTTGTAAAATAGATGATGATGATCTATCTAGGATTGAAGGGAAGCCTTAGCAAGAATGTCCAACTTTTTCTTTTCCTCCTTGGTCAACTCTTCAATTTTTGCATTGGCACTTTTGAGCTTGACCAATGCAATTTTCTCCTTCAGGGCATAGTTTTTTACCTTTCTCCTCAATAGGTCATTATCTTTATTTTCCTTGGCTATCAGCTTCTCCAAGTTTTGATTGGCTCTATCAAGCCATGGCTCCTTGTTCTCACTGATCACTATGGCAAGCTCCTTATTTAGGGTTAGTTGATCACCAAGCTCAGCTTCCCTTTGCCTCTCTAGAGCTAGAGTTATTTTCAATCCTCTAGTTCTAGGTATCTGTATTGATACCTGTTCTTCTTCATAATCAAGTATTCCATACCTTTCAAGTGTTTCATCTAGCATGACTTTGGCCTTTTGAGCTTGCCTTTCAGGAGTGAAATACTTAACCTCATTAATGACTTGTTTGGTTTTCAATTGGTCATTTTCTTGCTCAAGGAAGTGTATGACATATCTTTCCCTCTCAAGATTAGTTTGAAGCTCCTTAATATTGACATCCTCTGCTTTGATCATTGCATTAGTGGTTTTTTCATTTTCATCTTCATCTAGGTCAACAAGCTGAAATTCCTGCTTGGTTTCATGAGCGTCCTCCTCATCATGAATGATTCGTTCAATGACCTCCTCTTTGCCTTTGTCCACCTGCTATGTTTTTTTAGAAGGCATGGACCCTTCCACTCCATGTAGAGCAAACAAATTCTTGTAGCCTATCTGATAGGTTTTTGGAAATGTCTCAACCTCAACCATACTAGCCCACTTAGGGTCAATATCCTCCATCCTATTGGGTGTTCCACTATCATGACGAAATGGACATGAAGGAGGTGAAGTGCACTAATCAGATGATTATGAATGAGCTATTGGCTAATATGGAGGAATGGAAGTGGATGGATGGGATGATGAAGACACATTTTGTGCATGCTGAGTACGAGGATCTCTGAATATATCATGGGCTATGAAGGTGTCCCATGCAATGTTTAGTTGATTAAGATGGTGGAGGAATATGGTTTTAAATGAGGGAATGATGGAATAGACTTTTCATTTGATGTTCATATTTCCATTTCTGGACAATGAATTCCATCTTATCTATGCTTCAGAAATGGTATTAGGGTATGTTCAAAATCTTTACCATGGTAAAATGCATCAAGAGGTGGATGTGATAAGTATAGAGCCTTAAATATCTACCCTCACATTAAAAGTATTTCATGATTATCTTCATCATCAGTGCATATTTTTCCTGAAGGTGGGAAAAAGGAAAGAACTGCTTTCGCTCATTATTATACCTTGGTTTCAAGAAAGGCTCAAAGTAGTTTTTTTCCAAATCACTCTTTTTGAACCACTTCTCCCCAACATTTGGGATCCCGATGGCAGCTGAAATGGTGGCAGTTGAGATAGTAAAGGTGAATCTAGTTAAAGTGACTTGGTTTTTGTGGAGGTTAGATATGAAGAGCCTGGTCAACCTGGCATGGTTTTGAACCCTCTAAACTTGTTCAAAAAAATCATAACAACCAACATATTTGAAACATGTTACTGTCATTGGAGAGGCTAAAATTTCCCTAGTGTTAGCAGGTTCAAGTCTGAGCACTCTTCCACCTCTATGTGGCCTCCTCTCCTCTGTTTCCTCTCCTTCACTGAATATTATGTTTCATTTCTCTTCTTCCATGGTGTTTTTGTCAATACCCTAGGGATTAGGAATGATAATGTGCGTAAGGTGACATTTTTGGGGATAGGAAATGAGGAAAGGGAAATTTGTGGGAAATAATTTTAGGGATATGAGAAATGGGGGAAGCGAAAAGGAGTGATAGTGTGATGGGAATTGGGATGGGGAATTGGTAATTGGGATGGGGAATTGAGAATTGTGATGGGGAATTTGTAGCCTAGGTAAAAAGAAGCACCTAGGGCTTAGCGTTTTAGGTTTAAAATCTTAGGGATAGGGGTTATACTAATAGAGATTTGGGAATGAGTATTTGCAGTATGGGAAGGGTATGAGAGTGCAAGGGAAATGGGTTTTATGAGTTGTGAGTGTTAGGGAGAAAAACTAGGGTTTTGAGTGGTTAAAACACCAAATTATCAAGAAAATTACAGAACACAAAACAAATAAACTTGAAGGAGGTAAATGATGATGGAAGACACCTTTACGATGGAGGCCCAAATAGCTTTTGTAGAAGTTCTGGAGGTGATTTGGTGAAGTTTGGATGATTTTTTGACTTTATGGACATATGCGCAATGCCTTAAGGCTGTGCGTCCTCTCTTCATATTGTCCGCATCGCCTTAAGTGTAGAAATTTTATAGAATAACTGATATTATTCACTGAGATTATCCTGATCATACACTATTTGATCTTCATCTACAATACATAACCTCTTCTAACATTGATCATCAATTTGCGGAATTATAAACAATCGCATGCGCACATTAAAACATCAAACATTCACACATATAAACACAGTATTTATGGGAAAGCTTAAAGTTGAAAACCCCCAATTATCTATATATTATAATGATAGATTTCATGTAACAATCATAGTACAAAGCTCCTCACAAGCTCTCAGCACTATCTCCCATGCTACACACTACACAAGCTCAGATCTAGCAAAACACATGCTCCAACCTGCTCCACCTATTAGCCTGCCTCTACTGCGCAATCCAAGATGAATAATGATGAGATCCAAGTTCGAATCCCCTTGGTATGTACTGCGCAATCCTCATTGTCATCTCCATCAATGTGTGTGCAAATCTCATGCACCATTATAGTCACAACTGATAGTCACACTTGCTCTTTCACCTACCTCTCCACTGGTCTCCACTGAAACTATCCATGCACTGAAGTTAACTGATGTATTATTTAGTTGATTAATGAGTATTTAATTAGTGAATTAATTAATAATTAATTCACACCACTCTCATTAAAATACCCAGTTAGACTAGATACAATTAGTTCAACTATGTTTAACCTAGTTAAACCTAACACAACTCCATTAACTCTCAATCAACTCCACCAAACCGTCACCCGAGTTTCTAATCAAGTCTCTATGCTACAGTTTCACCAACCCCAGAACAGTGTAATTCTTTCCGCGCTGTATGCCATGGGCATCTAACTGAAGTGCTCCAAGAGGATAAGATAATGTTTAGAGTCCAAATATTATTAAGAGCTAACAATATTCGACATATCTATTTTTAGATTGGCAATCTAAAAATAGATTCTGCCTAGTATGTCTAAAAATAGAAGTCCATATATTTTTCTTGACTTGACCAACCATCCATAAATAGCATCCTGCAACTCATAGACATGATCCTATGTCTAAAAATAGACATAGTCTAAAAATAGACTTTGTGCCAAAACTAGCCTGCAGGCCCACTTAGTGAAGGCGTATTCTTTTCACTAAGCTCATCATCTTGTTGCATTCTCAACACTCCCTCTCAACAAGATATGGATTATCTGCAACCCCTATCCTGCCTCTGTGGTATTCAAATTTTCTCCTGGTGAGCACCTTCATCAAGATATCAACATCCTGATCCTCCGTAGGAATGTGTGAAAGTAACATGACCTTCCGCTGCACACAATCTCTGATATGATGATACCGGATGTCAATGTGTTTATATCTATCATGAAATACTGGATTAACCGAGAGTTTGATGCAACTCTGATTATCACTATATATCACAGTAGGATCCAAGTGTGAGCCGAACAACCCAACCAGGATCTTCTTCATACATATAGCCTCGCATGAAGCCAAAATTGCTGCCATATACTCGGCCTCTGCTGAAATGAGTGCCATGGATCTATGCTTCTTGTTGTACCAAGAAACTGTTGTCGACCCGATACTGAAAATCCCTCCAGATGTGCTCTTTCTGTCTGTTGGGCTCCCTGCCCAATCTGCATCTATGAAGCCACACAGCTTCACCTCATCCGACTGTCTGTACCATAATCCATATCCTGATGTGCCTCTGAGATAATGCAATACATGCTTGCCTGCCTTCCAGAAGAGCTTGGTTGGCTTAACCATCGCTTGTGAAAGCTGGTTAACAGCATAGCATATGTCGGGTCATGTATTGACCAGATACATAAGCGACCCCACCAACTGTCGATAAACAGTGGCATCCAATACCTCCGCCGAAGTAGCATCCTCCTTCCTCCATCCACCAGGAAATGGAGTATCAACAGGCTTGCAGCCATGCATGTTGAACTTCTCCAGTATCTCTCGAGCATACTTACCTTGAGAAACAAACAGTCCATCACTGCGCTGCCAAATTTCCAATCCCAGGAAATAATGAAGGAGGCCCAAGTCCTTCATCTCGAATTCTCTTGCAAGATCCTCCTTGCATGAGAGTATCAACAGCTCATCACCTGTCAAAATCAAATCATCTACATAAAGTACAATGATCAAGAACTTACCCTCCACCACAATCTAGTATAGGTTTGGATTCGCCTCACTCTTGGAGAATCCAAGTCCGGTGAAATAACTGTCTATCTGTGTGTACCAAGCACGAGGTGCTTGTTTCAACTCATACAGTGCTCTCTTGAGCCTGCACACATGCGACTCGCTGCTGAAGATCTCAAAACCTTCAGGCTACTCTATGTACACCTCCTCCTCAATGACTCTGTTGAGGAACGCAGACTTCACATCCATCTGATGAATGTGCCACCCCATCTGCGCTGAGAGAGAAAGAATCATCCGTATGGAAGAATACCTTGCGACAGGTGCAAAGGTCTCCTCATAATCAATTCCCTCAATCTGTGAAAAGCCTCGGGAAACAAATCTTGCCTTGTACTTCTCCACACTCTCGTCAGTCGCCTGCTTCACTTCGTAGATCCATTTCGAACCCACCACTGATTTCCCCTCCGGCCTTGGGACAATATCCCATGCACTGTTTTTGACAATCGAATCATACTCTTCCACCATGGCATCTACCCATGCGGGGTCCTCCACAGCTTCCTCGAAAGAGGATGGCTATGTCACGATACACTTGCTCACAAGAACCATGTATCCAGTGTACCGATCAAGTGACTGTCTCTGTCTGCACTGTGTTGTAGGTGCTCCTACAACCTTCTTTGCATCTTGAGCCAGTCGCTCAGCTTCTGTAGTGCACTTCTGCCCTCTGATGGTTGGCGCTGCATGAGTGGTCTCTTCCACTCCATGAACTTCATCTTGTGGCTGATCCACATCCTCAATCTCATCCTTAGGAACTAATAGCTCCTCCTCTGCATGCAAGTGTGGCTCCCTCTCAAGCGAACACTTCATGGATTTCTCCTCCTAAAATTTGATATCCCGTCACACAACAGTATTGCGACTATCTGGAAAATACACACGATAGTTGTGGGGCGTATCAATGTACCCCAAAAATATCCCAACCTCTGCAGTCGGCTCCAGCTTCTTCCTGGCAACCTTCATCACATGAATGTAAACAGGTGAACCAAAAATTCTCAAATGGGAAATATCAGGCCTCTTACCAGAAAATGCCTCCTCGAGTGTACTCATGCCAAGTATCCTGTGAGGACAATGGTTCTGCACATATACTGCAGTATTGCATGCCTCAGCGCACAAGTGAATAGGTAGGCCTTGATCATGCAACATCACCTGTGCAGCACCCATGATCGTTCTGTTCTTCTGCTCAGCAACCCCATTCTGCCGTGGGTTATGAGGTGCTATGAGCTCTCTTTGAATTCCTTCTACGCTACAAAAGTCCTTGAATTCGTCAAAGATGAAATCACCACCATTTTCGCTCCTAAGAGCCTTCACTTGCTTCCCCGATTCTTTCTCCACCAGTGCTTTGAACTCACAGAACTTTGAGTATGTCTCACTCTTCTTATGCATGAAGAAGATCCAGCTCTTTCGAGAAAAATCATCAAAAAAGATCACATAATACCTGTGCTTTGTTGTCAAAGCTACTGAGAAACGTCCACACACGTCTATGTGAATTCTCTCAAGGATCGTCATGGCGCGACTATCCTTCTCGTGAAAGGTGGCTTTCACAAATTTTCCCAAGGTACATCCCTTGCACTGATCTGACTGTGCAAGAGTACCCTTAGGAAGCCCAGTAGAAATATGGTGTAGTATCTTCAAAGCTCCAGGTGAAGGTGGCCCAATCTCCGGTGCCAAAACTTGCCATCATCCCGACTCACCACTCCTTCTGCCTTGCCTTCCATTGCTGCTCAACCATCTACCTGTAATTGATAAAGGTTCTTAACTTGAACCCCTATCCTCCGAGTCTCACGAGTTGCCTTACTGTGCAGGAAAGCCTTTCCCTTGTCTTCTAACATCGCCACAGAGATAAGATTCTTCTTCAATCCTGGAACATGCATCACTTCCCTTAATACGAAGGGTTTACCAGACTCCCTCTCAAAGGAAATGGTACCGATACTGGTCGCACTGTATCTACCATCATCACCCATCTCGATGTGCACTCAAAGATATTTCTCATCCAGATCAGTAAAAAAATCTCGATCTCCTATCATGTGAAAAGACACACCACTGTCCAAGAACCACACTAAACCCATCACACTTGAGACCAAGCATGCGATCAGTGAAAAATCCAGCTCAAACTGCGAGGCTAAGGCCTCCCCAGTTGCAGATCTAGCAGCCTGCTTATTTTTCTTCTTCTGCAGACAATTTGTGGCATAATGTCCCTGTTGGTGACAGTGAAAGCACTTCACCTTGGACATGTCCTGCTTCTTGCCTTTCGCACTGGATTGAGAAGATTTCTTGCTCTTCCCCTTCTTTTCTTTGGCAGCCAAAGTGCAATTTTCTTCATCAGATGCCTTTGATGAAGATCCGTCCCTAGTACTTTGCCTTATCTCCTCTTGCACAAGATTCGACCAAAGTCGCTCCCATCCTGGAAATTTCTCCCGACCATTGACAGAGTCCTGATAGGAATGCCAACTCTTCAGAAGCCCAAGGAAAGCTAAGCTCACCAAGTCCTCATCATCTAGAGTCACCCCGAAACTTCCCAGCTCATCCCTGCATTAGATGAACTTCGTGAGGTACTTGGGCATACTGTCGCGCCAACTTCCTCTGGTCGCTCTTACTTTGGAATAAATCTATCAAGGCTTTCCACATCAAGAATGAAGAAGCCTTACCATGAAGGCTAGACACTATCTAATCCTTCACGCCCTCCAACAGAATCCTTCGACATTTTTCTGTCTTCTTTTGCCATGTGCCAAGTGCGACAACATCGCTAGAAGTAGGTTTCTGGACTTCTGCATCTATGAACTCCTTCAACCCATTGTAATCTAACACTGCCTCCATTCTGTCCTTCCATGCAATATAATTCGAGCTTCCCTCAAGGGCATACTCCAATCGCAATCCGTTGAAAGACATTTCAACTTTGACACCAAGAAAACACTCCTGCAAATTCGAATTCCACCAGCTCAAAACTCAACCGCTTCAATGTTCTGCAATTGCTCCGATGATCAATATAGCTCTGATACCATGTACAAATTTTATAGAATAATTGATATTATTCACCGAGATTATCCTGATCATACACTATTTGATCTTCATGTACAATACATAACCTCTTCTACCATTGATCATCAATTTGTGGAATTATAAACAATCACATGTGCACATTAAAACATCAAACATTCACACATATAAACACAGTATTTATGGGAAAGCTTAAAGCTGAAAACCCCAAACTATCTGTATATTATAATGATAGATTTCATGTAACAATCATAGTACAAAGCTCCTCACAAGCTCTTAGCACTATCTCCCATGCTACACACTACACAAGCTCAGATCTAGCAAAACACATGCTCCAACCTGCTCCACCTGTTAGCTTGCCTCTACTGCGCAATCCAAGATGAATAATTATGATATCCAAGTTTGAATCCCCTTGGTATGTACTGCACAATCCTCATTAGCATCTCCATCAATGTGTGTACAAATCTCATGAACCAGTATAGTCACAATTGATAGTCACACTTGCTCTTTCACCTACCTCTCCACTGGTCTCCACTGAAACTGTCCATGCACTGAAGTTAACTGATGTATTATTTAGTTGATTAATGAGTATTTAATTAGTGAATTAATTAATAATTAATCCACACCACTCCCACTAGTGTATCAATCAGTTAGACTAGATACAACTAGCTCAACAATGTTTAACTAAGTTAAACTGAACACAACTCCATTAACTCCTCAATCAACTCCACCAAACTCTGTCACCTGATTTCTAACTAAATTCCTCCATGCAATAGCTCCACTAAACCCTAGGAATAGCATAATTCCTTCTGTGAGCTGCATGTGCCACTTCCGGGCATCTAACTAAAGTGCTCCAAGAGGATAAGATAATGTTTAGAGTCCAAATATTATTAAGAGATAATAATATTCGACATATCTATTTTTAGACTGGCAATATAAAAATAGATTCTGCCCAGTATGTCTAAAAATAGAAGTCCATCTATTTTTCCTGACTTGACCAACCATCCATAAATAGCATCCTGCAACTCATAGACATGATCCTATGTCTAAAAATAGACATAGTCTAAAAATAGACTTTGCACCAAAAATAGCCTGCGCGCCCACTTAGTGAAGGCGTCTTCTTTTCACTAAGCTCATCATCTTGTTGCATTCTCAGCAGGATATGCACCCTCTTTTCAAACCATGTGCAGCGCCTTAAGGATATGTGCCCTCTGCTCAAATTTTCTCCAATTTTGCCCAGAAAATCGAAAAATCGTTCTCTTCAAGTGTTTGCTCATTGGAATAGGAGGAAAATGAATTTGAAATTGATGTGTAGGAGTCTTTAACTCTTGAATGAATTTAGATTTAAATCAAAAACCCTTTTTTCCATTGTTTCCTTTCACTTTTTTGACACATTTTCTAATTACCCTTTTCTTTTCACTTTTCTTCTTTGCAGGATGAAGTTGGTGGGGTTTGGCACTTTTTACTTTTAGTTGGTAATCTTTAGTTTGGCATATGTGATTTTAGTTGGAAAACAGGGAAATAACTTATTACATATTATAAGCATAAAATTATATAAAATTTAAAAATCATTTACATCTCTATTTTCATATCAAAATTACAGTTTTGATATGAAAATCAAACTTTAAAATCAAAATTACAACTTTAAAAATATCATATTTACATGCCGATAATCTTCTGCAGATAATAATGAAATGTTTATTGAGTCACTCTCACAACTTTTTCTGACCTTATTGAAAATAAATGTTACATTTTTGGACCTTCAACAATAAAACTTAATGACCTAATGGGACCTTAAATGACCTGACTCCATGGTTGACTTTGACTAACATAATATATAATGAAATGAGATTTTGAAAAGTGTATTTATGCTCAACAAGACATGAAGGTGGGCCAACAAATGTAAAATTTTGAGGGAGAGTGAGGTGTTATTACTTGGACTACCAGCATTGAATCAATTTTTTGCATGACATAATGGAATGATAAAAAAATTCAGAGTGGAACCCCTAAAATGAGCATAAAAAGAGTAATTTTGATCACTGATGGAAGAATGCATATTCTGACACTAACATCAGCCTTATTGGGGATAGAAACTCCTTGGAGGTGTCAAGAACACCACAGACCAAGTGCCTAACCATTGGGCCAATACGGTTAAGAAAAATTCAAACTGAAATGCATGACTAAATACTAACAACTCAGTGACACAAACTGACTTTGAAAATGACTGAAATTGACTTTCGAAAAATGACTCAAGACTTAACTGAATTTTTCTGAGAACTTAACTTCAAATGGTAGAAAATCAATAAAGCTCCATTACCTTCACTTCGGGCTCCTAACTCCAATGCTTTTCCACTTCACACTTGTACGAATATCAAACTGATATATACAATGAGGATGAAAAAAAATCACAATTGCAGATCAAAAAAGATAGTGCTTCAGGAGCCTACCATTAATTGGCCCTCCTAAGCAAATTTTCCCATTCATTTCTTCAAGGAGATATGCATTTTTTCCATGAGTAGTTGCAACCTTAAAATGACTTTTCCATAAATTATTGAACTTCCTGTGCTTACCTTTGTCTTCATTCCTGACATCCCAGCGGAGTACTACATCATCGATCTTGAAATCACCTTGCTTGGTTTTTTTGTCATATATTTGCTTGATCTTCTTATGGAGCTTAGAAGTGCTCTAAAACACTTCTTCTCTTGTCTGTTGCAAGTGAATCATTTGGTTTATTTTGCGTTGTATGTCATTTTCTTCACTTCCCGCTTCTTGCAAAAGTTTCATGACTGGGACAACCAATGAAGAAGGGAAAATTGTATCCACACCCTAAACTACCTAAAATGGAGACATGCCAATGGATTTATTTCTTCTTACCTGATCTACCTATAGTTCATTAATTATATTCTTGTGCCAATTCTTCTTGTTCACATTCAACATCTTTTTGATTATGCTGATCAAACAGTTATTGGAGGACTCTGCCAATCCATTTCCTTGTGGATAATATGATGTAGAATGACCCAAATTAATGTTATACCTATCACAGATTTATGTCATCTTCTTTGATTTGAAAGTTGTTGCGTTATCCGTGATGATCTTACTAGGACAACCAAACCAGGACATGATGTTAGTTTCTAGAAACTAAACTATAACTGAGTCTCTAGCTTGCCTGGTTGGGATCACTGTGATCCTCTTTTTAAAATAGTATATGGAGGTAAGTTTCCATCTATGTTGAGTGGATGTGGGTGGATATATTTCAGCAATAAAATATAAGCCGCATTGCTGGAAAGGGGCTTCAACTGTAATGGGTTGTAATGGTAAAGGAAGAAACTTATGTTTACCTTGGAAAAGTTGGCATTCATGGCAGCTCATGATCGTCTTGTACAAATTTGCAAAAAATGTCGGCCAATAGTAACCTGATGTCAATACTTTTTTGGTCGTGGTATTCCAGTACAAATGACCTCCACAATATCCCTTGTGGAAATCCTTCATAACTTCTTTGGACTCACCTTCAACGAACCAATTGAGTAACACTCCTCCAGGATCCTTCCAGTAGAGTGCACTATCTAGTATGAAATATTTTGAAGCCTTAAGCTTCAAGGACCTTCTCTTACTCTTTAACATGCCCAGAGGAGGGTTCAAATGTTGCAAAACATAAATGATATAAGCATACCATGGAGATGATGAAAAGAGATCGGATACCTGAATAAGACTTACACCTTCTTCATCATTGGACAGTGCTGATATGGCATTGATGTCAAGTGTATATAGATTAGACTTAGCCATGAACTTGGCTAAGCCTTGCCCTTTGATCAAATTGGTTGGCTTGATCTCGAGGTCATATTCTAAGAGCACTTCTATCCACTCACCTCTTCTTCCTTTTGGATTTTTTTGCATGAGTACTTCTTTAACTGTTGAATTTGGAACGTATGCCAAAATATGTGAGTGCAAAATATAAACATAGAAGTCCTTGAGTGCTTTAACCAAAGCCAAGGCATTGTAAAAATTATATACAATATGCATGTATATTATAGGACTCCTTCGATCTAACAATTAAATCCAATGTTAAATACAGAATCCTTCTACTCAATTCTTTGTGGAAATTAAATCGCCAATTGCAAACATATGAACAAAAATCAATTGCACATAACAAGATGTTTTACTGGGAAAGATTAAAGTTAGAAACCCCAACTATCATATATTATGTATATCATGGAATAATGAAACAATCTCCTACAAATCTCAGCTCATAGAGCTCTCAGTACAATATACAATCATGTCACACTGTCATACAAAAATTGGTTCACACATGCACCAATTTACTGCCTCCTAATAGCTTGCCTCCACTGCACAATCCCTGTTGAAGAAGATCCCTAGATGAATTTTATCTTTCCTCGCTTTGACTATGCAATCCTCATTGGAAACTCCAATGTGTGTGTAGATGCATTGAATGCATCACTATAGTCACAACTGATAGTCAAACACACACTTTCACCTATCTCTCTACTGGGTCTCCAGTGGATCTGACATGCAAGTAGTTAACTGTTGTATTTCTTCAGTTGCAAGTAAGACACTACTTGTGAATTAACTAAATAATTAATTCACTCATCTTTCACTAGTGTATCTTTAGTTAAAACTATCTCAACTGAGTTTAACTCACTTAACTGAGTTAAACTAAATAACAACTCCCATAACTATTCTTCCAACAATGTTACAATTGTGTCACACTCAGTTACAATGAAGTCCATCATGCATGAGTCACCAACCAACCTTGCAACTCGTAATTCCTTTAGTTAACTGGTTTGCAACATTATTTAACTGAAATCAAGTGCTGCAAGAGAATAAGTTATTATTTATTTTCTGATTATCATTAAGGGTTAATAATAATCGGCATGCATTCTATTTTTAGATATGCGATCTATAAATAGACTTCGCCCATGTTCTAAAATGTTAGGTCCTTATATTACTAGTATAGTCCCTTATTGTTGTTAGTGTAACCCCCTTATTTTTATTGTTGTACCCCTGTAACCCCCATATTGTTATTATTGTGCCCTTACATTATTATTGTTAGGCCGGCTAGGATTACATTGTGGCCCCACTAGGATTACATTATGGCCCCATGGAATCCTATATATAGAGAGGAGTTTTTTTCATTGTATCATCCAAGAATTATTCATTTATGTAATGTATTCAAGGTTTCCCCCTTGAAGTGGCTATTTCTAAGGCGTTTATCTCTCTTTTCTTCTATTTTTGGAGCTGGTTTTACAACATTTGGTATCAGAGCTTTGCATTCTAGGGTTTTGCTGCTCCAAACAGGTCATCATGGAATTTTCGCTATAAATTTTTTTCTATGAAGGTTTAGAAGCTGGAATATTTAGAGGGTAAAGCCGAAATCCTAAGGAACATCTTCACAAAATTTCAAATCTTGGTTCACAATATTTTAGGAGATCTGATCTGTGAAAGTTAGGGATTTTTGCAGGCTCCTGAATTTAACCTAAATAGGTCATCGTGGAATTTTTGCTATAACATTTTTTCTACGAGTGTTTAGAAGCTGAAATTTTGACAGAGCGAAGAAGAAATCCTGAGGAAAGATGTGGAAAAATCTCAAAGCTACATTCACAATATTTTCAGAGATATGGTCTATGGAAGTTAGGGATGTTTCAGGATCCTGAATTTCATATCAAAGAGGTGACCATGGGAAAATCGTCGTAACTCTCTCTCTGAGCATTGGATTCGAATTCTGTAAACAATGGATGCAATTAAAAGTAATTTAGTTTCTTCTATATCAATTTCACAGCTAAAAGAGGAAATAGTGATATGTGGCAAGTCGTACAAGTTCGCTCTACTGAACCAGTCCATAATTAGGTCATCATAGGAGATTTGGCATAACTTTGTCTTCAAGAATCCAAATCAGGTCAGACATGTGGCATTCGAATGAAGATTTAGAGGGCTACGTCAGGGCTAAATTTCAAATATTTAAGATCCAAAATCACAGAGATAATTCAGTTTCAATATCGAGCTCCTCAAAATCATGAAAAAGGTGTGTATTTTTTTGCAAATTGCATAAGTCTTGTTTGAAAAATCAGTTTTAAGTGATTCCAAAGGCCTATTGAGCATAGATATCAGTATTGGGTTCTAAAATTCCTCCTAAAAAGAATTCAACACCCATTAAGCCCTCAGAGTACTCTACTATGACTCATGAAAATGAAGAATTGCAACATGATCTATCAAAATTACAAAAGCAAGTGCTCCAAAATTTGCTATCGCAAAGAGCAACAAAAAATGAAATGGATTTTTTGAAGAAAAGTGTGGAAGATAAGATGGATAGTTTGAAGAAAGGTGTGGAAGCTACAATGGATGGTTTGAATAATGGTATGGAAGAAAAAATGGATGGTATGGAAGAAAAAATGAAAGGTTTGAAGGAAGACATGGAAGGTTTGAAGGAAGGTTTGCCAAATTTGATACAAGAAATGATTCCTAATGGCGGAAAGATAGTAGAGGAAACTCATGATGAGAACAAAATAAATGTTAATCATGATTTCATAAACTCTAATGTTGGATTAAAGAACCACCATATTCCAAACATGGAGATGAGGAAGTTTGATGGCAAGGATCCTGTAACATGGATACTACAGATGGAGAAATATTTTGATCTCAATAATGTGAAAAAAACACAAAAGGTACGCATTGCAACTTTACATTTAGAAAAAAATACATTTATATCGTATCAATGGATTTTCTCCCATAAAAAAATTGTCACTTGGTCATTTTTTATGGAGGAAATGATAGCACATTATGAGGATACAAAGAGCAACATCTTCTTTAGCCAATTGATAAATCTCAAGCAAAGCATTCAGTGGTGGAGCATATTGAGGACTTCCAAAAATTTAATATAAGGGTAACTAATATTCTAGAGGAACAGAGTGTTTATGTCTTCATAGGTTCTTTAAAGTATAACATCCAAATTGAAGTTTGCGTTTGGGAACCAGATTCAGAGAAGGCATTCAGGTTGGCAAGAAAAATTGAATGTAAAATTATGGAGACAAGGAAGCCTACCAATCACATCTATAAAGATGGAAGTGTTGCTACTCCTAGACTTCCATAACCTACAAGGTTGACACCACAAAAATTGGAAGAAAAAAGAACAAAAGGGCTTTGTTACAGTTGTGATAGAAAATACACTAAAGGTCATAAGTGTGTTGAGAAGAAATTATTTTACATAGATTGTGAAGAGGAGGAAGAAAATGAAGAAGAAACTTAAAAAGAAGAGGATATACACCAGGAAGAAACCCTAGAATACAAAGAAATGAGTCCTACCATATCATGTAATGCATTGGTAGGAATTACCACTCAGCAAACTCTCAAGATAGAAGGACATATCAAGAAGAAAAAGGTAATATTGTTGATTGATTCGGGTAGTACCCATAATTTTATTCATTGTAAGGTAGCCAAGGAATTGAATTGTTTCCTATACCCAGCACCAGAATGTCAAGTGATGGTTGCAAATGGAGGAACTATAAATTTCTCTGGAAAATGCCATAATATCAAGTTATACATGGGGGAATATGTATTGAATAGTCCAATGATTTCCATCCCAATGGAAGGTGATGATGTTGTACTAGGAGTACAATGGTTACAATCTTTGGGGACGGTAGCTTTTAATTTTCAAGAACATTTCTTGAAATTTTTTTCGGAAGGAAAGGAAATCGAATTATGGGGTATCACAAGGAATCCAGGAAAGATAATAAGCTCTGATGTCATGACAAAGGTTCCGAAAAAATAATAACGAGGCATAATTGCACAATTATGCTCATTAGAAGTTCCAACATCAAAATCATATATTTCTCCAGATCTCCAAAAAGTCTGGGACAATCATTCTAAGGTGTTTGATACTCCTAAAGGACTCCCACCTATTCGTGATCATGATCATGTTATTCATTTGATTCCAAGAAGTGTTCCTCCAAACATCCAGCCTTACATATATCCTTATGTCCAAAAGAGTCAAATTGAACATATGATTGCATAAATGTTAGAGGCTGGTATAATTCAACCTAGTCAAATTTCTCTCTCTGCTCCAGCAGTATTGGTGCACAAGAAGGATGGATCATGGCGCATGTGTCTGGATTATAGGGAGATCAATAAGCTCACTATTAAATATAAATTTCCCATTCCTGTGATTGATGAATTATTGGATTAGTTACATGGAGCAATTTATTTTACCAAGTTAGATCTTCGTTCAGGATATCATCAAATTAGGATAAAGACTGAAGATATTCTGAAAAACAACATTTTGAACTCATGAGGGTCATTATGAATTTTTGGTCATGTCTTTTGGCTTTACCAATGCACCTTCTACATTTCAAGGGTTGATGAATTCCATTTTCAAACCCTTCCTTAGAAAATTTGTGCTAGTATTTTTTGTTGATATACTAATCTACAGCAGGTCTTGGAAGGATCATGTTCAACATGTTGACAGGGTGCTCAAACTATTGGAGGAGAAACAATTATATGAAAAAACATACAAATGTTTCTTTGGAGTGCAAGAGGTGGAATATCTACATCATATTGTATCTCACAAGGGTGTTAAGGTAGACCCTAACAAAATTTAAGCCATTAAGGAATGGAAATTCCCCACAACCATAAAGCAGTTGCGCAGATTTCTCGGGTTAATAGGGTATTATCGCAAGTTTGTTAAGAATTATAGGAGAATAGCAGCACCTATAACAACATTATTGAAGAAAGATGCATTTTCATGGACTCCTGAAGCAACTAAGGCCTTTGAACATCTTAAAGAGGCAATGTGCCTAGCACTAGTCTTAGCTACGTCGAACTTCATAAAAACCTTTATTGTGGAATGTGATGCCTCTGGAAAAGGAATTGGTGTTGTTTTAATGCAAGAAGGAATGCCATTTATTTTGAAAGTCATCCAATCAAAGGAAAGTATTTACAGAAGGCTATTTATGAGAAGGAAATGTTGGAAATACTACATGCACTAAAGAAATTGAAACCTTACCTAATGGGAAGACACTTCAAGGTAAAAACTGATCATGATAGTCTTAAACACTTTTTGGAACAAAGACTATCTTCAGAAGAGAAGAAAAAATGGGTCACAAAGATGTTGGGTTATGACTTTGAAATCATATACAAAAAAGGGAAACTAAATGTTGTTGCGGATGCACTCTCAAGAAAGCAGGAAGAGGTGGAAGCATTGCTTTTTTCCATTTCTATTATCCAACCAGATTGGATAACCGAAGCAAGGGATGATTGGAAGAAGGACGAAGAAGTGTGGACACTCATTCAAGAATTGCAGTAAGATCCTAGTACATCTGATACATTTAGTTGGAAAATGATTGTTTATGGTACAAAGATCGCTTATATATTTGCAAGAATTCCCAAGTAAAACAAAAGATTCTTTTGGAATTGCACACTTCTCCTTTATGAGAACACTCGAGATTTTTAAAAATTTACCACGGGGTGAAGAATTTTTTTTTTGGGATGGCCTTAAATCTGATATTCCAAAGTTCATGGCGGAATGTTTGGTTTTCCAGAAAAATAAAGTTGAGAAAATTAAGACCCCGGGTCTTCTACAACTTTTATCCATTCCAAATAAACGTTGGGAGGAGATTTCAATGGATTTTATCACAGGTTTACCAAAGTCCGAAGGAAGGAGTGTAATCATGGTGGTAGTTGATATACTTACCAAGTATGCACACTTTTGTGCATTATCTCATCCATTTAAAGCAAGTACAGTTGCTACTGCATTTATGGAAACAATTCAAAAGCTACATGGAAACCTGAAGATTATTGTAAGTGACAGAGATCCCATTTTTATAGGAAATTTTTGGACGAAATTATTTTCTTGTTTGGGTAATCAAATAGCTCATAGCTCATCTTATCATCCTCAATTCGATGGTCAAATAGAGATATCGAATAAATTTTTGGAAGGATATCTTCGTTGTTTTGTATCTGATAAGCAAGCACAATGGGTCAAGTGGTTACCTCTCACTGAATGGTGGTATAACACTTCCTTCCATACTGCAGCAAAAATTATCCCATTTATGGCACTTTATGGATATCATCCACCATCCATCACATCTTCTTTAAGGGAAAATTCTAGGGTTCAAGCACTGGAGGATCACATCGAGCATCAACAATAAGTTCTCCAACTCTTAGAGGATAACCTAAATTTTTCACAAAATCGAATGAAACAACAGGCAGATCAACATCGTAGTGAGAGAAGTTTTGATGTGGGAGACTAGGTATTTTTATGACTACAACCATACAAAAAAATGTCCCTCAAGCAAGCTAAGAAGGATAATAAATTATCACCAAAGTACTATGGTCCTTACAAGGTGTTGCAAAAAATTGGTACTATGGCATAGAAATTGGAGCTTCCCGCTTCTTTGCGAGTGCATCCAGTTTTCCATGTTTCATGCCTAAAAAAGGTTATAGGGGACAAGCTTCCAGTTTAAACAATATTTCCAGAACTTGATGAGGAAGGAAAAACCATATTGGAACCTGAAGCAGTCATGGAAAAAAGAACTCGACAGCTATGAAATCGATCAATTTCAGAGTATCTCATCAAATGGAAGAACTTACCCACTGAAGATTCTACATGGGAGGATGAGAATTTTATACAAAAGCACTTGGAGCTACTCAAGCATTGAGGACAATAGTTTTTTGAAGGAGAGGAGCATGTTAGGTCCTTATTATTGTTAGCTTAACCCCCTTATTGTTATTGTTGTACCCCTGTAACCCCCATATTGTTATTATTATGCCCTTACATTATTATTGTTAGGTCGGCTAGAATTACATTGTGGCCCCATGGAATAGTATATATAGAGAGGAGGTTTTGTCATTTGTATCATCCAATATTTTTTCATTTATGTAATGCATCGGAGGTTTCCCCCTCGAAGTGGCTATTTCTAAGGCGTTGATCTCTCTTTTATTCTATTTTTGGAGCTAGTTTCACAACATAAAAATAGAAACTCATCTAAAGATAGAATTTTCTCAACCATCTAGAATCAACATCCTACTAATTTTAGAATATGCTCACCATTCTAAAAATAGACATACACCTAAAAATAGCCTGTGGGCCCCACCTAGTGAGGGTACTTAATTTTCACTAGGATCATCATCTTGTTGAATCTCAACACTCCCTCTCAACAAGAAAGGGATTATCCTTCGCCCCGATCCTGTCTCTATGGTATTTGAATTTTCTCTTGGTGATCACCTTCATCAGAATATCTGCATCCTGATCTTCCATAGGAATGGACTGAAGCAACATGATCTTCCGCTGCACACAATCTTTGATATGATGATACTAGATATCTATATGCTTAGATCTATCATGAAACACAAGATTAATCGAGAGTTTAATGCAAATTTGATTATCAAAATGAATCACTGTACGATCTAAATGAGAACCGAACAAATCGACTAGGATCTTCCTCATCCAGATAACCTCACATGCAGCTTGACTTGCTGCCATGTATTCCACTTCCGCTGAAATAAGTGCCACGGATATTTGTTTCCTGCTGTACCAAGAAATAGTTGTAGAGTCGATACTGAAAAACCCTCCTGATGTGCTCTTTCTGTCCGTTGGGCTGCCTGCCCAATCTACATCCGTGAAGTCATGCAACTTCACCTGATCTGTATATCTATACCATAAGCCATAATCTGATGTGCCCCTGAGATATCTCAGGACAAGCTTGCCCGCCTTCCAAAATAGCTTGGTATGCTTAACCATCGCTTCACTAAGCTAGTTCACCACATTGCATATGTTCGGTCTTGTATTAACTAAATACATGAGCAAACCCACCAACTGTCGATAGACAGTAGCATCTAGTACCTCTACTGATGTAGCATCCTCTTTCCTCCAATTTACAGGAAGAGGAGTATCCATGGGTTTGCAGTCCTCCATGTGAAACTTACCGAGTATCTCCTGAGCATACTTTCCTTGAGACACAAATAGTTCACCTTCTCGCTGCCATATTTCCAATCCAAGGAAATAATGAAGGAGACCCATATCCTTCATCTTGAACTCCTTTGAAAGATCCTCCTTGCATGAGTGTATCAGCTGCTCATCATTAGTCAGTATTAAATCATCAACATAAAGAAAAATGATTAAAAGCTTACCCTCCACCAAAATCTGGTATAGGTTTGCATCCGCCTCACTCTTGGTGAAGCCAAGTACAGTGAAATAGCTATTGATTTCAGTGTACCGAGCACGGGGTGCTTTCTTCAACCCATACAACGCTCTTTTGAGTCTGCACACATGCGACTCGCTGCTGAAGATCTCAAATCCTTTAGACTACTTAATGTACACTTCTTCCTCAATGATCCAATTAAGGAACACAGTATTCACATCCATCTAATGAATGTGCCAACCCATCTGTGCTGAGAGAGCAAGGGTGGTCCTGATGGAAGAGTACCATGCGATAGGTGCATAGGTTTCTTATAATAAATCCCTTCAATCTGTGAGAAGCTCCTGGCAACAAATCTTGCCTTATACTTCTCAACACTCCCATCAGCAGCTTGCTTTACCTTGTACATCCATCTTAAACCTACCACTAATTTATCAACCGGCCTTGGAGCAATTTCCCAAGAACTATATCTGAAAATGGAGTCATACTCCTCCACTATTGCATCTACCCATGAAGGCTCCTTCACTACTTCCTGAAAATAATATGGCCCAGTCACAATACATTTTCTCATGAGAGCCATGTATCTAGTGAATCGGTAAGGAGACTATCTTCGTCTGCGCTGTGAAGTAGGGGCTCCTACATTCTATGCCACATTAAGCTTCAGCCTCTCAACTTCTGTGGTATGCCTTCTACCAGTTCTGATGTTTGGCTCTGCGTGAGTGGAATCCTCCACTCCATGATCCTCCTCATGTGGTTGAACCACATATTGAGGCTCATCCTTGGGAACAAGCAGTTCCTCCTCTACATGCAAGTGTATCTCCCTCTCAAGCGACAACTTCATGGATTTCTCCTCATTGAATTTTATATCATATCACACCACATTCATTTGAATGTTTGGAAAATACACACGATAATTATGGGGTGTTTTTGTGTACCTCACAAATATCCAAACTTCTGCAGTCAGCTCTAGCTTCTTCCTGGAATTCTTGGTCTCATGAACATAAACAAATGAGCCAAAAATCTTAAAGTGAGAAACATCTGGTTTCTTAACAGTAAAATATTCTTCAGGTGTACTCATGCCAAGTACTATATGAGGACAATGGTTTTGCACATAAACCATAATTTTGCATGCTTCTGCACACAAGTGCATTGGTAGGCCCTGATCATGCAACATAGCTCGTGCAGCACCCACGATCATTCTATTCTTCCTCTCTGCCACCCCATTCTATTGTGGGTTATGAGGCGCTATGAGTTCTCTTCGAATTCATTCTTTGCTACAGAAGTCTTTAAATTGGTTCGAGATATATTCACCACCATTATCGCTCCACGGAGCCTTCACTTGCTTCCCCAACTCTTTCTCCACCAATGCTTTAAACACACAGAACTTTGAGAATGTTTGATCCTTCTTCTACATGAAGAAGATCCAACATCTACGAGAATAGTCATCAACAAAAATAACATAATACCTATGTTTTGTTGTTTAAGAAACCAAGAATGGTCCACACATGTCTGTGTGTACTCTCTCTAGGATCATTGAAGCATGGTTCTCCTTTTCATGAAAGGTGGTATTCAAAAACTTACCCATAGTACATCCCTTGCACTAATCTATCTATGCAAGTGTACCCTTGGGAAGTCCAATAGAAATCTGCTGCAAAATATTTAGGGTGCCATGGTGAAGATGGCCCAATCTCCTGTGTCATAATCCCTCATCCCATCTCACCACTTCTTCTTCTTTTCCCACCATTTCAAGATAGACATCTACCTTCATATTGTAAATATTCTTAACTTGAATCCCTATCCTCTTGGTTTTACACATTGTTTTATGTCGCAGGAAAGATTTTCCATCGCTGAAAAATAACGTCATAACCTCTGTCCTCCAACATCACGAATAAGACCAAGTTCTTCTTTAGACCTGGAACATGCATAACATATTTCAACAGAAATGGTTTACCTAAATCCCTCTCAAAGGTAATGGTACCAATGCTGGTCACTCTGTATTGTCCATCGTCTCCCATCTCTATATGCATTTAGAGATCTTTCTCGTCCATGTCACTGAAAAGCTCCTTATCTCCCGTCATGTGGAAGGAAGCACCACTATCAAGATCCAATTGCGCTTGAAACCAAGCATGAGATCAAGGAGAAATCAAGTTCAAATTGCGAGGCAAGGGTCTCACCAGCTACAGCTCCAACAACCTTCTTGTTCTTCTTTTTCTGTGGGTAGTTAGTGACGAGATGCCCATGTTCGTGACAATGAAAACACTTCACCTTGGACAAATTCAGCTTCTTGCCTTTAGCGTCGGATTTTGGATGGGATTTATTCCCCTTCCCTTTCCTCTCTTTGGCAGCCAAAGCACAATCCTCTTCATCACCATATTTTGACGAAGAGCCATCCCTCGTACTCCGCTTTATCTCCTCCTGCACTAGATTCGACAAAAATCACTCCCAATCCGACAGTTTCTCCCGCCCATTGACAGAGCCTTGATAACTATGCCAACTATTCAGAAGTCCAAGGAGAGCCAAGGTCACCAAGTCATCATCAGCAACTGTAATTCCCACACTCCCCATCTCATCCCTACATTGGATAAACTTCGTGAGATACTTTGGAATATTGTTGCCCTTCTCCATTTTGATTTTTCTGAGTTTATCTTTTAGTGCCAACTTCCTCTGGTCATTGTTGCTTTGGAAACGATCTATCAAAGCCTTCCACATTGAAAATGGAGTGCCTTTCCCATGAAGGCTTGACACAATATGGTCTTTCGCAACTTCCAACAGAATTCTTCTTGTCTTCGCTACTTTCTTTTTCCAGACATCAAGTAATGAAGTATCCGTCAAAGTCAGCTTAGGAACATTGCTATCGATGAACTCCTTCAAGCCATTATCTTCAAGCACTGCCTCCATCATGTAGTTCAAGCTGCCCTCGAGTGCATACTCCAACCACAACTCATTGAAATCCATTTCAATGTTTACTCAATTGTCGCACCAAGAAATTCTTGTAGCAAATTCGAATTTTTCCACCAACACAACTCAACACTGCTTCAATATTGCAATATTCAGTGATTAACACTGCTCCGATACCATGTAGAAATTATATAAAATATGAATGTATATTACCAGGCTCTCGTGATGTAACAATTAAATTCATTTTTAAATACAAAATCCTTCTACTCAATTCTTTGCGGAAATTAAATCGCTAATTGCAAACATATGAAGAAAAATCAATCACACATAACAAGATGTTTTATCGGGAAAGATTAAAGATAAAAACCCCAACTATCATATATTATGTATATCATGGAATCATGAAACAATATCATACACAGCTCAGCTCATAGAGCTCTCAGTACAATATACAATCATCTCACACTGTCATACAAAAATTGGTTCACACATGCACCAATTTACTACCTCCTGACAACCTGCCTCCACTGCACAATCCCTGCTGAAGAAGATCCCTGAATGAATTCGATCTTGCCTTGATTTGACTATGCAACCCTCATTGGAAACTCTAATGTGTGTGTAGATGCATTGAATGCATCACGATAGTCACAATTGATAGTCAAACACACCCTTTCACCTATCTCTACACTAGATCTCCACTGGATTTGACATGCAAGTAGTTAACTACTGTATTTCTTCAGTTGAAACTAAGGCACTACTTATGAATTAATTAAATAATCAATTCACTCATCTTTCTGTTGTATGGATTAATCTGTCTTGTGGACAAGACCGATCTCCCTAGTACTAAAAGTATCTAGCAACAAACAGCCAAATAGACTAATATTTCTCTAAGCATATATGATCCATGAAAAGCTCTATAAAGGTGTAAAAGACTTACCATTTGTCCAGTGCTTGTTTGAAGTTGTTGTTATCCCTCGCGCGCTTGAAGGAGTTTCGCTGGTAAACCTGCAGTTACAAACAAGCAAAATATTAAATAGCACCTGTATAGAAATCATCATAAACCATGCTTATCATAGTGATCAAGGAATCTATGAAATAAACCATTGATTGAAAGCTTATTGAGAAAAATGAGTATATTTGTATTAATTTCAAAAGAATAAAATCCTTACAACCTAAGCATTGATGTTGCACAGGACTTTCCGGGGTCTGAAGCAGGAGTCTCCTTTACTTTGATAAGCTCTGCACTCCTCCAACCAAGACAAATAGAGGTATGCAATCTCTCCTCACAAAAGTCTTAGTTAACTGAGTCTAAATCTGAACATCACTTAACTTCAAATATTCTAAAAGCTTGAACTCCAAAAACTTAACCCTTTGAGGCTACCCAATGCCTCTTTTTATAGTGGAAAAGAGGAGGTTTTCTGTTCCAAGTATGAAGGGATAGAATCCTCCTTCAAAGGAATAAGCTCCTCACATCAAGGGGTTAGCTCCATAAGGTAAGGGATTCATGCACCTCACAAGAGCGGTTCTGCCACCACAAGATCCATTCTAGAAGCTTCCAGAATTCAATTTTATTGAGCTTTTTGGGATTTACTTGCACCTTTTTAATCTTATAGGGGTCCGCACCTATAACAAAGATAAAGTGCATTCAGGAATGCAGGAAAGCTGAACATTGGGTGCGGGACCGCAGGCAAGATAGCCAGAAAGTGCGAAACCAAAGTTTAGGAGACTTTTAGGAACATTTTCTGATTTTCAAGGCTTGACGTGAGGAACTAATATGTTTAGACGTGCAAAGGGAGAAGTATGAGTGATAATGAGCTCATACAGTTAGCAAAATGTCAAGGTGACAATTTTTAGTGTAACAGATTACCCCCTAAAGTGCAAAGTCTGGAATAGATGAAACTGAAGTCTTTCATATATGAAGAGTGCAGTACTTTATCATTTCAAGGATCATCTTGTGGACACCCCAGTCATAACCTGTAAAAAAATTCAATGCAATATATATATATTATCGCTGAGGTAGGCATTCCCATACTCAGATCAAAACTAACTAATTCAAACTGTTTTGATACAGGAATGATTTTGGGTACATCACAGTATAAACATACGTAGACACAGTATGGATGTAGCCATCTGTTTATGAATAGTCCACTGTATAAATGATAACAAAATTCCTCACAGCCTGGATGGTAGAAACTAGATCCAGGGTCTTGATTTCCGCTTCTCGAACCAGTACGATTCTATCCATGTGAATAAATGTGTCGAAGTCGAACATGGTAGAAACCACTTGATTACCAGTCAATGATGTAAACTGTTAACAAGTGTGAGAGTAACCACCAGTAATGTCAATGGCTCTCAAAGTACTCAGTACAATCCATGAAATGTGAATAAATGAGCTGAAGTCGAACATGTCATGGAATCATTCGATCGAAGGTCAATGATGTAACTTGTCATCGAAAGCGAGAAACCTGCCATTCAGGCATGCAGATTTCAAGGTACTGACGATTTCTAGATCAACTTCCTAGATAATGAGTTGTTGTCGATAGAAAGTGATCCGTCGTAGGAAAACCCACAACACGAAATCATAGATCAAGTTTTGAAGAAATATATTGGCAAGGACTGACTCAGGGATGGTCAAAATAGATGACAAATATTTTGCATATGAACGGTTTATTTGAATTGTCCTCTTGAACACATAACGACACTGCAGATGGCTTGGTGACAATTGACCCAAAGCTAATACCCAGAAACCGGCTGAAAACTTTCAATGAGGTTTGATTAACTGTTAGGCAAAGGATTTACCAACCCAGGTGAACAAAAGTGTCGTGTTCAAGAGTGGTTAACTGGATTTTCGAAAAATTTCAAAATACAACAAACAAGTCCATTTTTCTCTCTTTTCCCCCACCATTTCTGGCAAGTACCTCTTTATTTTTGACAAGATTGAGGAGGATAACATTTGCTCGTTTATAAGCTCATCCTTTGGATGAGTCCAACTTATTTTAAAATTCGAACCCTAAGAAGGAGTGGTTCGTTCCTGTTTGAAATTGAACAGGTCCTTTACTGTTAAATTTTAACGAGTCCAGTATAGGAGAAACTTGGTGTTTTTCAATTTTAGGGAGTCTGAAGAAAAACTTAAGAAAACTCCATGGGTGTACTTTTTCGTAAATTTAGTCTCTCGAGCCCGAAAAAGGATAAAATAATGTGGGAGAGAACTCTATTGACCATAATTAGTCAACATATACCTTTTTCGTAAATAGTCCATTTCAGTCCGTAAAAGGGGTAAACTTATACTGAAGGGACGACCGTTCATTTACTTTAACGAGTTCAAACAATCAAGTGCTCATAAATCTTTTCATTGTTAGAGAGTCTGAAAAGGGCTTAAAAGAGGACTCCAAGGTTTCAATTTTTCGTAAGTTTTAAAGAGTTTGAAAAAGGGATAAAAATGTACTCATGTGGCCGACTTTCAGTTTAATTTACGAGCAGGAAAAGACGGAAAGAACTCGGCATTTTCATGTGTTTTACGAGAATGAAAGATAGAAAAATAATCTCGGGATTCTCATGATTTTAATGAGTCTTGAAAATAACTGAAATTGACTCAAGATAGGTTTCATTTTTACAAAATCTTGAAACAGAGAAAAACTATGCTTCAGAGTGGTTTCATTTTTACACAAGCTTGAAACAGAGAGAAAACTGTGCTTGATGCCCCCTAAGCGTAACTGCTAGAGCGCATTCCCCCGCAGCTTCATTTCATGCAACTAAGTACACTGCTGGTAATTAATAGCTGGATGGAATGAAGGTTCATTTACGAGATCATATGAAAGACCCGACCTAAAACTGTAAGAAAATTATGGAAAAACTGAAATAACTAACCTAAATATATGACTTAACATTTACGAGATCTAGTCAAAGACTCGACTCAATTAGGGGAGTATTTGTTTCATTTTTTAACGAGCTTGACACAGCAAAAGAACTATGCTCATGGCAATGTGTTTCATTTTTTAACGAGGTTGACATAGTAAAAGGAACTTTCCTTGTCTAAATGTTTCATTTTTTAATGAGGTTGACAGAGTAAAAGAAACTATCCTCGTATCTACTTTCTACAATCTACCTATATAACCTACTGATTCATTTTTTAATGAGGTTGACACAGGAAAAGAACTGTCCTCATACCTGATTCATTTTTTAATGAGGTTGACTCAGTAATAGGAACTATCCTCTGACCAACTGATTCATTTTTTAACGAGGTTGACACAGGAAAAGAACTGTCCTCATATCTACTTTCTACAATCTACCTATATAACCTACTGATTCATTTTTTTTAATGAGGTTGACACAGGAAAAGAACTGTCCTCATACCTGATTCATTTTTTAACAAGGTTGACTCAGTAATAGGAACTATCCTCTGACCAATTGATTCATTTTTTAACGAGGTTGACACAGGAAAAGAACTGTCCCCATACCTGATTCATTTTTTTAACGAGGTTGACTCAGTAACAGGAACTTTCCTCATAAAATACTTATTTCTAATCTATCAATCTACTGTCTACAATCTACCTACTGTTTCATTTTTTAATGAGGTTGACACAGGAAAAGAACTGTCCTCATCACCGACTGATTCATTTTTTAATGAGGTTGACTCAGTAAAAGGAACTCTCCTCATAGACACCTGTTTCATTTTTTACCGAGGTTGACACCATAAAAGGAACTATCCTCAGACTCACTGATTCATTTTTTAACGAGGTTGGCACAGTAAAAGGAATTGTCCTTAAACCAACTGATTCATTTTTTAATGAGGTTGACACAGTAAAAGGAACTATCCTCACTCACTGATTCATTTTTTAACGAGGTTGACACAGTAAAAGGAACTATCCTCACCAGCCACTGATTCATTTTTTAATGAGGTTGACACAGTAAAACGAACTATCCTCGGCACCATTGATTCATTTTTTAATGAGGTTAACACAGTAAAAGGAACTATCCTCGGACGACTGATTCATTTTTTAACGAGGTTGACACAGTAAAAAGAATTATCCTCGCACTCACTGATTCATTTTTTAACGAGGTTGACACAGTAAAAGGAACTATCCTTAGACTCTAGATCATGGCTTCCAACTGGAAGAAACACATGTCAATGGACACACCTTGATCATGGCTTCCAAGAGGTTTTCATCAGAAGGAAGAATAGTTCTCTGGAAGGAACACATGTCAAGTGACTCAAAAGGGATAAGAAACTCACGCTCAAATAATCCCATAGAGTGCTCCATGTCAATTACCGGATCTAAGTCAAAAGAAGACGAGCAAACAGTGAGAGGCTCGCTTGCATCGGTAATTGAAAACATGGGACTAGTTGCCACATAATTAACCCGTGGCAGGGTAGATACCACTTGCGTAAGAGGAAAATTCAGGGATGTCAGATTATTGGTAGTCGAATCAAGACTAGGGAACGAAAGCTGGTCTACAATCACAATATTGCCATTGTGAGGGAAAGACATCACGCGAAAGAGTGTTGATACGACAGCTTTCATTGCATAAACATAGTCTTGCCCAAGGAGTAAATTGAAATCCAAGGGACCTCGAACTACCATGAGATCAATACAGACAATTTTACCTTCCAAAGTAATAGAAAACTTAGGAAGGATCCCTAAAGGTTCACTAATGGTTCTGTTAAAAGCTTTCAGATTCTGCGTAATAGGCACAAGTTGAGGGGAACCCAAAGCTTTCCAAGCAGTTAAGGATAAAATACTAACAGAAGCACCTTCATCTACCTGTGTGCGGTGTATGTCCCTACCACCTAACTTCACAATGATTTGGAAAGGGATGGAGAAAGGAAGACGAGGTTCTGTCAGTCTATTCCAATCAAAGGAAAAGACTTCAGCACTTGGAGGGGGTTCTGTAGAAAGAGGTGAAATCCCCCCCGGCATAGAAGAATCAGATGTAACAAGAAGAACCTGAGTGGTACGAAATTCACTCTCTACAGGGAGAATGGAATCGACCGAATGCGAAATTGAATCGACCACTTGATCAACTAATGGATCATCAACCTGAGTGATATGAGTGTCACTCTCCAATGGAAGAGTGGGATCGACTGTACTTGAAATTAGATCAATCACTCCGTCAGTTGACGGTAGGTTGGGAGAAAGTTTACGGTAACCAGTTGGAAATTCTTGTTGTGGAACAATAAGGTTTTCCAACAATTTTGAGGCTTCATCCATGTGAGGGAAAATGTGAGTTTGATGAATCCCTTTGCATAACTTACAAGGAAACCTAACTTTACCCTTTTTCCCAGGAACCTGACTATCACTGGTTGATGGATCAACGGAAAGTTGATGAGATTTTTCTGACCATACTTCCAAGACCTTTGGAATACCGGGAAAATTGATAAGGAAGTGGTCACCCTTACAAAGCTTGCAAGGGTATTTGGGTTTACGATGCATGTTGGAGGTTTCCTCAACACAACTAACACTTACATCCATGGTTGGTTGGTTGACTTCTTTCTTATCTTGCTTCTTCTTCTTCTTCTTCTTCCCTTTCTTCTTCATCGTCACCTGGTTACTAGCGTCAAGTATTTTACCAAGCGAAGAGGAAGAAATGGAGGAAGAAATATTAGGCGAAGAAGGTAAAGGGTCAACATAAGGTTGGTGATGTTTAGATGGTGAACTCTGTTGAGGTGAAGCATCCAGTTGAGGTGGAACAATTGGAGTATTCGGGGCCAACAAAGTTGAAAATAACCATATCGGTAAACCTATTGTAAATCCAGGTAATGACAAAGTAGCCATATAAGGAGGACCAACATTTCCAAAGCAAGGAAAAGTACTAGGAATCTCGTTAAGAGGGGTTCCTTGGTTGGTAAATTCCGGAACAGTTGCCATTATATTCAACTTCGGTGAATTTTATTAACAATTTAAAACTAAAATTAACAATTCACAATTCACACCTAACAATTAAAATTCACAATTCACACCTATGGTCTCTAAAAGTAAAAACAAACAAATTAACACGCGCTATCAAATCTAGGAGTCAAACCACACACAAACAATAACTTCTTGTACTAAAACCACTAGTTGGTGATGAAATCCAACATCGTAGAATTTAATACAGAAAGGGCGGTTGGAACAGTTACACCGACAACCTGCTTAATGAAACAGACTGGCACAAGATTCTTCACAAAACCATCTCGAGTGAAGAAAACCCCCTAGAGAGTCCAAGTGAGTCTAGTCGACGTCTGCTCCAGGTATAGTGAGATCTTTCCTTCACTGTCACCTTGGGAAATAATCTTAAGATAATGGACACTAAGGTTACCAATAGTAACAAATATAACTGGGGGAACAGTCTACGATCCGATTTCACGCGCAAGGGCAGAGTAGCAAGCTCAATCCCCTTGAAGGCACCTCGACATGGTTAATCCGAGGTTTACCGACAAGTGACCCCAGGCTCCTCGACAATGGTTAATCCGAGGTTTACTGTTTGTAATATGTGCAAAATCTTCTATCTTCCCCAATGAAATAGAATTGATTGTCTCAAAGGTTCGGATATGATCTCGTGATTGACTTCTTTAAGAGAAGTGTCCCAGATTATACAAATTACAATTGGATTTATTTCCTACCGCAAGATTTAACTACTTGTTTGTTTTTACTATCTTGGAGAGTTAATTACTCCCTACTCCAAGATACTAGCCTAAGCTATGTTGGTGGAAAGAGCCCTAAAAATGTAAAAATTACTAGATGAATTTTATTAAGCGCTGTGTCATTTAGGATGTTATTACTCAAAGGGTAAATGGATATGAAACCAATGGTGTTATGACCCGAACCAAAACTGAATGCAATTGAATATGATAATGTAATCTTTTCAATTCGATGAATCCTAACTAAAGTAAGGAGAGAGTTTCCATCACTTCCAACAATGCAAAAAATTGATCACTAAGAGAAAATATAACAAATTCTCTAATGCACTAATTTCATTCAAACAAGCATAAAAACAAATTTCATAACAATTTTTTTTTTTTGTATTTTTAAAACAAGCATAAAAACATCTAAATTCAAATCAAAGAAAATTGATCTTAATCTATGATTGATTTTTCAGAATGTAAACTATGCAGTTGTAATCTATGCACAATTCACTTGAAAAGTATGCAAATGTAATATATGCACATTTTTCATTCATATTCTGAAAATGAGAATTCTAATTATGAAAATGTGATCTATGCAAGAGAATTCTCAAACACAATCAAGTGCAAGCTAAGAAAATCGGGTGAGAGTTCCAAAGATCAAAAAGAAAAACACTCAAAGGCGATTAACACTCGTACACAATTTAGCCCCACTCGGTGAATGAGGGGGAATTGTTTTGCAAAAACAAAAGAAAAAAGATGCAAAATTGTGAAAATACTGAGACAAACCTCGAAGTAATGACCAAAGGAAATCAAACTAATAATTTCTCAAAAAAGAGACTCAAAACACCCAATACTACTAAGATTCATTCACAGAAAGCTTTTGACAGAAACAATCATCAATCTGGACAGAAACCAAAAACTCTAAATCAAAATAAAGATAAACTAAAGAAAGAAATCTAAAGTTTTTCCAAAATTTTAACAGGGTCTGCAGGCTTGCAGAAGTAACAGATGCGGTACCGCACTGTTAACTCAAGAAAAGATGTGAAACTGCCCGCAGTGTGCAAAGAAGGCAAAGTGCGGTCCCTGGAAAAATTAGAGAAAAACATAAAAGATCTCAAAATTTTCAAAAAGAAAGAAAACCTAAGCTACCCAGGCAGATGTCTATCAATCAAAAACTAGGAAAAACGTTTCCTCAAATCAAAATAAAACAGAACCAAAAACAACAAGTTCATTCCCCAGTGGAGTCACCAATTTGTTGTATGGATTAATCCGTCTTGCGGACAAGACCGATCTCCCTAGTACTAAAAGTATCTAGCAAAAAACAACCAAATATACTAATCTTTCTCTAAGCATATATGATCCATGAAAAGCTCTATATAGGTGTAAAATACTTACCGTTTGTCCAGTGCTTGTTTGAAGTTGTTGTTATCCCTCGCGTGCTTGAAGGAGTTTCGTTGGTAAACCTGCAGTCAAAAACAAGAAAAATATTACATAGCACCTGTATAGAAATCATCATAAACCATGCTTATCATAGTGATAAAGGAATATATGAAATAAACCATTGATTGAAAGCTTATTGAGAAAAATGAGTATATTTGTATTAATTTCAAAAGAAGAAAATCCTTACAACCTGAACCTTGATGTTGCACAAGACTTTCCGGGGTCCGAAGCAGGAGTCTCCTTTACTTTGATAAGCTCTGCACTCCTCCAACCAAGACAAATAGAGGTATGAAATCTCTCCTCACAAAAGTCTTAGTTAACTGAGTCTAAATCTCAACAACACTTAACTTCAAATATTCTAAAAGCTTGAACTCCCTTTGAGGCTACCCAATGCCTCTTTTTATAGTGGAAAAGAGGAGGTTTTCTGTTCCAAGTATGAAGGGATAGAATCCTCCTTCAAAGGGATAAGATCCTCACATCAAGGGGTTAGCTTCATAAGGTAAGGGATTCATGCACCTCACAAGAGCGGTTCTGCCACTGCAAGATCCATTCTAGAAGCTTCCAGAATTCACTTTTATTGAGCTTTTTGGGATTTACTTGCACCTTTTTAATCTTACAGGGGTCCGCACCTATAACAAAGATAAAGTGCGTTTAGGAACGCAGGAAAGATGAACATTGGGTGCGGGACTGCAGGCAAGATAGCCAGAAAGTGCGACACCAAAGTTTAGGAGACTTTTAGGAACTTTTTCTGATTTTCAAGGCTTGACATGAGGAACTGATATGTTTAGACTTGCAAAGGGAGAAGTATGAGTGATAATGAGCTCATACAGTTAGCAGAATGTCAAGGTGACAATTTTTAGTGTAACACTTTCACTAGTGTATATTTAGTTACAACTAGCACAACTGATTTTAACTCACTTAACTAAGTTAAACTAAATAAAAAATCCCATAAATACTCTTCCAACTCTGCTACAATGGTGTTGCACTCGTTACAACAAAGTCCATCATGCATGAGTCACCAACCAACCTTGCAACTTGTAATTCCTTTAGCTAACTGGTTTTCACATCAGTTAACTGAAATCAAGTGCTCCAAGAGAATAAGTTATTATTTATTGTCTAATTATCATTAAGCGCTAATAATAATCAACATGCATTCTATTTTTAGATATGCGATCTATAAATAGACTTCGCCCATGTTCTAAAAATAGAAACTCGTCTAAAGATAGAATTTTCTCAACCATCTAGAATCAACATCTTGCTAATTTTAGAATATTCTCACCATTCTAAAAATAGACATACACCAAAAAATATCATGCGGGCCCTACCTAGTGAAGGTGCTTAATTTTCACTAGCATCATCATCCCGTTGAATCTCAACATGCATGTTTCTCCATTATATTGTATCGGAGGGCTCCATCCCTTATTGTGCGACTGAAGAATTCTATTGGCAGCTCTGTCCCATATTTTTTCTACATAAGAACTGCTGCCAAATTATACTCAAAAGAAAAAAAATAGAATGAAATCCAGTGAATAATCGAGACTTATAAAAAAAGGAGCAGTCGTCAAAGAAAATTTCACCGAGTTGAATAACTTATGATCATTTTTAGACCATTTTACATCATTCTCCTTCTTAAACATGTTAGTTAACTCTCTAAGATGTTCTTCTAAGTTGGGAATGAACCTACATAGGAAATTCATCCTACCGTTGAATTCTTGGACTTCCTTCTTGTTACGAGGGAAATCAATTTTTTGTATCACTTCAACTCTAGAAGGATCTATTTGTTATTCAGAATTATGATCTACGGATAAATCAAATTCCATAAGTGTGGTGCTAGGCACTTAGAACAATAGATGAAAGACTTTTCTATCACTTTTTCTAAAATAAATAGACACACAAAATGATAGAAGAACCTACTTGTGATCCAAGCGCTTCTTCTTCTCCTTTTGTCACTTTTGTTGTCACCTTCAATCCAACTCAGATTGCCAAATTGATTCCTACAAGAATAAACATAGAACATCAAACAAATTGCAATATACAGATGCCTACTTATCTTAATCACTCAAATCGATTAGATGTGAAACATATATATCATTCAATAATTCATTGCGTGAAAAATAGAAGCATAAACAGATACATATATGGGAAAATGAACAACAATATTTATTAAAGAGTATAATGGGGAGGTTAAAACCAATGATCAATTTGATGCCACCAGCTCCAGCTTCATCCTAGCCTCATCACATCCAACATCACACCAACAACATATCAGTGTTTTCACTCAAACGAGAATCCAACAGCATCTCTTTACCAAAATTCTTCCTTTTTTAGCACTAGGATCTATGCTCAATTTATAGGGAAACTGATGGTAGTTCCTCAATGAATGACTTTCTAATAATAGGCAAGACATGTTTCCAAGTTCAAAGGTGTTAGATGGACTCTTGGATTCTAATTTTGACACATATGGACTCTTCTAGAAGGCACTGGCCATGTGGAGATTCCGGAACAATGAGAATTTCGCTCCCAATTGACCAATGCACCCTTGAATGTGGGGAAGTGCATTGAAGTGCACCCTTGAATGGAGGATACTACATATGAAACATAGTTAGTCCCTTTAGAGGCAGCATTGGTGAGTTCATAAGTGATATAACATATACTTCAAACCTTGGAAATCTCACAATAGAATCCATGAATGATTTGTTCTTCTCTTAGGGCATATAGAAACTGAAATGTAAGGAGATGATAGACCCTATTTCATTGGTCCTGGGGATGATGTCCAGTTTGACCAGGTCATGGGGGGTGATTCCCAAATTGACCTATAATAGTTGTCCTCTAAATCATGAAGTCAAAATAATAATAATAATAATATATTTTGAATGAGATGCTTCATGATGTGATGAGATGGAACTGAAGCGGAGTGGAGACCTCCATCAATATTATAATACATTACACCATGATATTTTCATCTTGATCACAAATTTTTGAGGGAGGCATTCCCATGCTCAGCACATAAACTATCTAATAACATGTACATAGTGCAAAAAGTTGTCTACATTGGAATGTTGCCCAATATAGACATGCCTACAGATATAGACCCATGTTCGGATGATGATCTGTATGTAAGGTCATCGTATAGATGATGTGTACAAAAATCATAAAATCTCATTCCACATGGCTGAAACTAGATCTAGGGTCTTCTTATCTCGTTCACTCGATATTTCAGGTACAAGTCTAGCCATGCGAATATATGCTTTGGAGTCGAACATGGTAAGACATCGTTTGATTACCAACCAATGATGTGAGTTGTTAACAAACATTAGAGAACCACCATTGATGTTAATGGCTCTCAAGGTATTGTAGTACAAATTGCAAGGTGTTAATAGATGATTTGATGTCAAACACCAAAAAGAATATTTCAGTTAAAGGTCCAGAAGCAAGGATCTTGTCGATGCTGTAAAAGGCCTCATGGTACTAGAAGATGATGTTTCTAAGTAAAAATCCTTGAGGATGATTTGATGTCGACAAGAAGCCACTTTATCGTGAAACGGGAGTTACTGATTTCAGAGACCAAATGTGACTTGATATAGAAATGTTCAGGGATGATTGTCATGAAAATGAAGTTTTATGAGTGTTGGAGAAGGATGAGTATTCACTAGATGACTTCTCTTGAACATATCGACGACACTGAGATGAGTTGGCAGCATTAACCCAAAACCGAAGTGAAGGTATGATGAACCATAGGTATGAATGAACCATCAAGAATATTACACAACCCAAACAATCACGATGATGGAGTGAAGTGTCATGTTCAAGAGCGAACTGCTACCGCAAAAGTTCTGTTCACTTTCTCAAATTTCTCTAGTCATTTGTTGACCAGTACCTCTTTATTTTTTAACAAGATTTTTATTTTTTAACAATCTTGAGGAGGATAACATATGCTTTATCTATATAACAACCCTTCGGGTGAATACGCATCGTTATTTAATAATTTAATGAGTTTAGCGATAAATGAAACTCGATTCTTGCCATGATCGACAAGCCCATCATTATTTTATGTTTTAACGAGCCTAAAAACAAGGACAAATTATTCGTTTTCATATTTAGAGGGTTTGAAAAAGAGGACAAAAGAAAAATCCATGATTCATTTTTCGTAAATTTGTCCCTCAGATCCGAAAAAGTGTAAAATAATATCTGTGAAAACCTCCTAGCCATGTTCGACTAAGGTTTTCATTTTTCGTAAATAATATATCTCAGTCCAAAAAAGGGTTAAAATTATACTAAGTAAATGCCATCTCATTCACTTTTACGAAATCGAAAAGTCAAGTGCCCGACAATATTTTCACGTTATCGGAGTCTGAAAAGAGCTAAAAGAAGACTCGAGGGGTTCCTTTTTGTCCATTATCTAAGCTCGAAAAGAGATAAAAGTGCGCTTTAATTCATTTTTCATTTTTATCAAAGCTCGAAAAATAAGGATAAAAGTATTCTTTGTGGTCAAATAATTCTTTAAATAAGTGTGTACGACTAATCTGCTATATCAACTATAAAACTGTTCAGAACAACATCAAATGGATTAAAAGTACATGTTTCATGACAAAAAATGAAAAAAAACCATAGTCACAACAATAAATATGATTTACAAATAATCAAAAGACTAATTAAAAGAGTTTTACTATTCATTTTTACCATTTGAAAGTTACCATTTGCATTTTGGAGCTCTGAACCTGTTTTTGCCCCTGAATTTCAGCTGGTGATTGCGATCGATTCTGTGGATGGTTTTCCTCACCATTTGATCCAGGTTGGTGCCATAAACCTCTTATTTCCTTCAGTAGTATTTTTTTCTTCATTTTATTGCATTTTTTTTTATGGATTTGGGCTCCTTAGGGTAAATTTATTTTGAAAACAGGGCAATGCACCTTTGAATGTCGAAAGGTGCATTGAAATGCATTGGAAATGAAGGCCAGATGCACTGCAATGCACTGTCCCTTGACTAGGGATGCGTTGGGCGCAATTTACATTTTTTTTCTTTGCAGTGTGCCCAAATTTTAGCTAGTTTTTTGCATGAAATGGGTCCTTATGAGCCTTACGGTTGTGTTTCAAGGATTCAACGAACCAAAATGACAATTACTTGGAGGGAAAGAGAACATGAGGAACAAAACATGATTTCTGTAAATGATCCAGGTACTGTAAGAGCCCTTAGAGACTGTGAGTTGCTGAAGTACTTTAGATTATCTAGTATGAGGCAACATATGGAACTTTTTGACCTCCTTGTTCATGCATGGGATCCAACGATTGAGGAATTTCATGTTAGGTACAAATTGGTCCCAATTTTAGTAGAGGATATCTATTTTCTCATAGGCTTGTTGAGGAGAGGCCTACCCATTTCTCTCTTAGGGTCTACTCTCGGAGGAGAGACTCTGAGAGACTATATATTGCAGTATTGCAATCCAGGGACAGAGTTTAGCATGGATGGGGAAATAAACATCTGTGACGTTCGTGATTTTCCATTGAGAACCATCTTATTCACGATCAAAAATCTTGTTGGTACTGCTACACTACACATAGCAAACATATCTTACATGTAGTATGCACTAGAGTGCATGGAACCAAAAGTTTTCAATTGGGCTGAAGATGTACTCTTTCAAATGAAAGAAAAACTGAGCAAGGCAAAGGGAGGAAGGAAGAAAAATTTCAACTATGGTTCGATCCTCATTTCTTTTTCCTTAGATCAGATTCCATTGATGTAGCCTCAGCATGTGATGCTGGGTATATCTAACCCTAGATTTCCAAGGATGCAGAGATGGGTAGAACTGATGGAAAGACATGCTGGTCAATCAACCATCATGTTTTTGACTACATTATTCACCTGGTTCAAGCGACATATTATCACCATCGATGACTATGCATATGCAGGCATCGACTTTCGAAGAGATCCAGATTTAGCTTTACCAAAAGGCGCTCAGTGGGGTGCAATTGGTAAGAATTTTTTGACCATGTTTTTTAATTTTTCTAAGGTTTATAATTTTTTTTGTATTTTGATGTTTTCCTAATACTAAAATAAACTTTTGATGTAATGCAGATGTAGGTCGAGTTTGACTAGTGGGATAGACAGAGTAGGGAGAGGATATGCCATGAAAAAGGGCTTTCGGGAGAGCAGTCCTTCAGGATTTGGATATGGCTGAGACTCTTGTTGAGATTTAGCAGCACATATAGGGGTTGACCTTCAGGATTTCAGATTTCCGTATCGAAGAGTTACCCATGTGACTGCAACACCATACTATTGGTGTTTCTAACCGCTGGATTTAGTTACTACCTAGGATAGCTAGATCAGTAGCATGTTATCATGTGCACCAATAGTTTAATTTTTGACATGTTGCATACATTTTGAGATCATATGACCCATGTGTCTTGGGCACAAATTTTGTAAAAACCTATAACTATCTATCTATTTGTTTTCAGTGTTTTCCTATGTTTATTGCACAATCCTATTCAATTATGTGAATGTATATTTACATGTGTTGCAAATGTCTGTTTATAATATAATTCGCTAAAGAATCAGTTAATGTGTAAAACTTTCTGGAAATGTGTTGATATTGAATGAAATCAAAATGTCTTTCCAAAATTTGAACTCTTAGGAACATAAGATGCATTTTTGGATTTCTGACAAGATAAACACTAGCAAATTGCAATACCACAAGTTGTGAATCTAGCCTAATGATGATTTGGTTAATACCAAATGAAATGGAATCAAAGAGAAGTTCGATCAATGTGCTATACTCAGCAATATTGTTTTTATATCGACTGATACAAATCCCTTGAAAAATCACTAACTCATTGTTCGGAGTGAAAATAGCCCACGCTGTAGAGGATGGATTTTGCTACTACAACTAGCACCATCAACATACCCAACGAATGGTTCCAAATATTCAGGCACTTGCGATGAAATGTAAAGCAGATTAATAACTTCAAGAAAACTCTAGAAAACAAAACTAAGACAGTAAATGCAAATCAACAACATATATACAATATAATACAAAAAATTACTATGCTCATGATTAAGCATAGTAATTTTTTAGATGCAACCCATTTTGGGGTTGTGCCAATGGAATTCCGTTTTAATCTACCAACTCATAGGAACCCTTAGCAAGAACTGTTTTGAAAATATAGGGGCTAGCCATAATGGCTCAAATTTCCCTGTACCTATTACATCATCTTCCTGATCGTAAAGAAGGACCAGGTCACCCTTTGAGAAAATGCGAGGTTGGACATGCTTGTCATATTGTGCCTTTATACGTCTCTTATGCGCTTCTTTGGCTAATTGGGCTTCACAATGTGTTTCATCAAGATGGATGAGGTTAAAAAGACACACTTCTTTAGTAGAGATGTCAGGTAACAAGTTGATTGCAAGTTTTAACGATGATATTTCACATTGGATTGGCAAGATAACTTCCAGACCATACACTAATTGAAAGGGAGTAAATTCGGTTGCGTTTTTCACCAAGGTTTGGTATGCCCACAAAACTGAGTATGGGATTAAATTCCAATTTCATTTATGAACTCATATCATTCATTGAAGCATTCATTTAAGAATCGTGTTAATAGCCTCAACTTGTCCATTTGATTGTGGATAATAAGGAGCAAAACTATCATGTGATAGTCCTAATTTGGCAGTCAACTCATTCATCATATGATTGTGAAAATGTGAACCATGATATGTGACTATAGCCTGTGGGACCCCAAATCGTGAAATGACATGATTAAAGAAAAACAATTCAGTTGGTTGTCCTTTGTTGTTGAATGTAGGCATCGCTTTGGCCCACTTTGTAAAGTCGGCTACTGCAACAATAATATGACCATGCCCCTCGGACGAATGAGGGTTATAGGTCGTGAATTCAATGCCCCATCTTGAAAATGGTCCCACAGAGACAACAGGATGCATTGGCGTTGGCGGTTTGCAGATTTTACGACCATATACCTGGCGTGCATGACAAATTCTGACCGCAAGGATGCAGTCGCGAAATATGGTAGGTCAAAGGTAAGCAGTGCGGAGTATCTTCTGCGTGGTAGCGTATCCAGACAAGTGTCTACCACAAGCCCCAGCATGACAATCATTTAAAACCTTTTTGGCATCCTCATGAGTGAGGCACCTTCTTAAAATTGTATCGACACCACGACAATAAAGTGTACCACCGACGATCAGATAATCTTTGGCTTGGTATCGAATACATTGTTGGTCAGAGCAAGAGGTATCAAGCCAAAAATTCTGGGTCTGGAGATAGATGATAAAATCCACATACCAAGGATCAGATGATCCGATCAGAAATAGAGACTCATCAGGGATAGATGGTTCTGATGTAGTAGCAGTACTATCAGAGGGAAGGTCACAGAGAAGCTCAGGAAAAACTAAAGACTTATTTTACTTGGATTTGATGAATTCCAAATCAAATTCCTGCAAAATGAAAATCCATTTTGAATATTGTCCTCCCAGCAATTGATGTGATAAGATGTAAGTCATGGGGTTACAATCCGAAATGATAATGGTCTTCTGGAACAGGATATAGTGGTGAAATATTTGGACAGGTTGAAGAGCCGCGAAGGAAATATTCTCTACGTATGAATACTTCACTTCCATATCATTGAGATTATGACTCAAATAATAGATCATATTTTATATCCCATTTTCTACTTGGACAAATACCATAGCAAGTTTCATATCAGCCGTGGCAATATATAAGAAATAATCACTCTGATAATTAGGGGGATACATTAATGATGCCCAGACAAGTATATCCTTGACAACATCAAAAAAATCTTGCACAACCTTATCCAAATGGAAGGGAATCCCCTTTTTCAAGAGCCGAGTAAATGCTTTAGCCATTTCGGCGTAGTTGGGTATGAACCTCCTTAGGAAGTTAGCCCTTCCCTGAAGTTTCTGTAACTGAAGTAAATTTGATGGCGCATGAAAATCAAGAATGGCCTGGACCTTCAATGGGTCGATTTGAATTCCTTCTTTTGAGATGAAGAATCCTAGAAAACGACCAGAACCAACACAAAACATACATTAATGTGGATTGAGACATATTTTTTAGTGTTGGTAGCGTAAAAATATAGCTCTCAAATGCATCGAGTGATCATTCCAGTTTTGTGAATGTGTGGGTAAATCATCTAGATAGGGTTGAAAAATGTGCTTGATGTCATTGAAAGCATAATCCATTTCTCTCTGAAAAGGTTCCCCAGTGTTCTTTAAACCAAATGGGAGTTTCCGATAAGTGAATATGCCCCAGGGATAGATGAATGTTGCCTTATATTGGTCCTATAGGAGGATATTTATTTGATTGTAGCCAGAAAATCCATCCATGAATGAAAATATTTTGCATCCAGCACAATTGTTAATAATCTAGTCGATAAAGGGAGTAGGATAGTTGTCTTTTGGACAAGCAAGATTGACATCCCGATAATCAACACACTGATGTAGGAGCATCAAAGCTAAATTTTTTATTCCTTTGTGTAATTTAGGGGGTGAGATATTTTAATTATTTATTTAATTATTTTTCTCATTTTTAATTAATTAAGAGAGAAAATATAAATGTGAGGATTATTGTAAATATTCCTTAAATAATTAAAGATATGAGTGGAGTTGAATTAGGTAGATAATCTAGGGATGAGGAATTCCATAAACAGGACTTAGTTGAGTCCAAAAAAAGATAAATCTAATTTATATTTTAAGTTGAGATTTGTGTGGAGGAAATTATGGAATGGAATAAATTATATTTATGTATAAATATGTAGGTTGTGAGGGTGAGAAGGTGAGCAAGTGAGGAATACAGAGAGAGTGAGAAATGGGTTCAGAGATTTTTGCAAAGGGCCGAGAGCCGAAAGACCAACTATTATAATATTCGGCCAAATGTTTGAGTTTGTAAATTTTATTATTTTTATTATATATCAACATTTTTGTTATATAAGCTCTCTTTTCCTCTATGTATATTTTGGGCTGCATCAAGTGTGTTTTTTTTTTGCTAGGATTTGATTTACCCCAGTATCCCGGCATCATTTTCTATCAGAGTTGGAAAGATGCATGTTCTACATTGTGTTTTGAATCTGCAAGTACATTGATATGCCATAGATTAGTATGGAAATTGCAGGGAGACGATTTTCGTTGTGGAGGTTGATATGCAGTTTTAAAGAACTGTAGTGAAGTGCGGCCTTGGTGTGGATACAGGGAAATACATCTGGGAAAAACGTTGAAACATTGAGAGAGCTAGACGATTCAGGCTTTATTAACCGGACTATACAGCTATGAAATGCTATTCAGATGAGAATGCAGAACGCAGTCACCGTGATCATAGTTTCATGTTTTATCATCGCAGAGTGGCATGTCATCTGCGTTGAGAGTGGCATATCATCTGCATTGAGGAACTACGTTGACATTGTTGGCAGAGTGGCATAGTCATTACAGGAAGGATTGTTGGTGTGATGAGAGTTGAGTGTGGAGCTAGCACAAATTCCAGCGATGGTGGTTTCTGGATCTTGGGGGGGCAGTGGTGCCTGGTTGGGGCTGGAGCAAATTGGAAAATGGATAAGGGAGACAACCTCTGCCTGAAATCATGGTGATTTCCTATGTGTGGAGGATGCGTAGATGGGAATCAAGGATACAATTACAGTGTAAATACTCCAAATATGCATTGGCATGTGCGTTGGGCATATGAGTAGTGATTGTAAGAGATTAATTATCCTGGCCACAACACAGAAGCACAATCTAGCTTTTGGTAAGACAACTCATATGGAAACGTTTCAGCACTGCAGAGAAAATGCGTATGGCGTTGTTTCTTCTATGTCCTGAGTCTTTCATTGCTAGCATTGTAGTGGTACGGTAATTACATTGATAAGAAGTGCAGTCACAAAACGAAATTATGACTTGTATAGCTGGAATTGTATTTTGTTTATTTTGATTGCTATTGTGGTGGATTCAAATAGCTTGTGGTGATTATTTATTAAGAAAATATAGTCAAAATTTTTCCTTGATACTCCAAAAGTGGATTTGAATATTTGCGTCTCATTACCTGTATATGCCAATCCTAAATTTGATGAAAAAGAGAAGGAATTCCTCTGCCAAAAGCTGTGCCACCAATTTGATTCCATCACCTTCTCTTTCCCATCTCTAATTCCTCAATCTGCCAATGAATCTTTTGGGTCACTGCTTCCACAAAGGCATTTCCTTGCTCAAATCATCGCTGAGAGACAGTAGAGAATCCAACGTTCCCACACGGAGGTCCGCTATATTTAATCTGTAAGTGGAAGTATCAAATGCATTTTTGAAGATGCCATTCTGAAGGTGGTGCCATATTGAGGATGTCGAATTCTGAATAGGAAGGTACACCAAATAATACCTACTGTTAGCAGCCATCATCACCCTTTGAAGGCTCCTTTGATATCGTGATATGGGTAGCAGGGGAACTATTTTCCTCACCCTCTTCTAATTTTTTTTTTTTTAATAAAAATTACAAATGCATAATTTTGATTTTTCTATTATTGTTTATGTAGCAATGATCTCTTAAAGATTCCATTGGGATTTTAGAATGGAGTTTGAAGAATAAGAAAAGCTATAATATAGATCACTGTCACATGTTTTTTAATTAGTAAGAAAATTTGAATTTCACATGAAGTGGTGAGGAAGGAATCTATTGGAACACCTAATCCTACATGGGTAGGTGTGGAATGCAAAAAGTCACAATGGAGTCCAAGTGACCTTGGAATATGAAACCAAGAGTCACACCATTGTACTATAAATGTACATCTTTGTATACTGGAAAATAAGAAAGCCTCACGCTTATCTTTCATTGTGTGTTGAGTCTCTTGTGTGTGTGTGTTTCTTTCTCATACACCATGTGTGTGTTTAACATGGTGTTTAACATGGTATCAAAGCTGAGAAGTCCATAACTAGCTCAACCTTGAGTGAGCCATTTGTGTTTATGGCCTGTGCATATTTGCAAAAAATTTGATAATTTTTGCAGCACTTAGAGATTTCTGTAGCAGTCTTTTTTCCGCATTCATAATTTGTTTTGAAGAAGAGCAACAGTGGTTTTGAAGAAGAGTAGCATTGCACATCTGAGGGTAGATTTCTTCCTGCAATTTCTGCCCATTAAATTCTGCATTTTGGAGAGTTGTTGGAAAAATTGTTTAAAATTGATTTCTGAAGAAGTTTATGAGTTTTTTAGTGGAAAAGATTTCTGAGTATTTTTAATTTCTACATTGAAGAGCTGCTGAAAATTGTATAAAGTGGATTTTTGGAAGAATTCTGAGTTTTTCACTGAAAATTTCTACAAATTTTTGGATTTTTCTGCTGAAAATTTCACCATTCTCTGCTGCTGAAAGAAAAAGAAAAAAATTATTCTCCTGCTACTTCTAAGTCTACAAGTTCTACTGAGTATTTAGAAGAAAAATATGTTGTTGTTTTAAAGTCTTGGTTCTCAGACTCTCCTCTCTGCTGTTTTAATTTAAAAAAATAAAAAAATAAAAATAAAATAAATAAAATAAAAAATTAATATAAATAAATAAATAAAAACTCTCTGCAACCCACAGCCCTTACGCTCCCTTTGAAATCTGCTACAGCACTCCCCTAAACCCTGAATCTTGCTCACTCGAGCTCCGCCCTGTGCTCCCTCGCTCACTCCCCAACTCTCCCTACCCCACCCCCCTTTTCTCCATGGTCATCCCTCCCCCTTACTTCTTGAATCCTCATCCCCCACTCAACTCACGCTGCTATCTGCCTCGTGCACTAACTCAAAATTGTTCCCCCTTACCTCACCACTCGGCCCACTCCACATTGCACCCTGCAATCCCTTTCCACCTTTCAACCCCCTCTCCAACACTCTGCATCACACTCTCCCTCCTTTTAAATCCACCCCTCCCAACCGCTCAAAACCCTCCCCCCTCACCTCTACCCCCGCTACCCCCCTCACAACAGACTCTCCACTCGACCTCACTCCGCCATTCACCTTCGGCCTTCACACACCACCGCCCTCTCCATTGCAATATGACTCTCCCTTTTTTAATTACATTTTTGTTTGAAATTTTTTAAAATTCGACCTTTTAATTAATTCTCTCTCCCATATCTTATTAATCCTCTTTTTAATAAATTTCCTTTAAGTTTGCCCTCCCCCCTCCACATTTTTTTAAAATTTCCCTTAGTTTTCCCACCCCTCTCCCTTTTTAATTTATTAAATTCCCTCCCATTTCTATTACAATCCTTCTCTCCATTTTTTAATTAATCTCAAAAGTTAATTAATTTATTAAAAAAAAAAAAAAAACACAGCAGAGAGAGAAAATGAACAGCACCAAAGAGAAAATGACATATCAGTAAATCGACAGTACACAGAGAAAATTGTAGATTTGCATTGTGATTTGTGGCATTGATTTCAAGGGTGAGTTTTTGAAGAAATTGATGTGAAGACGAGTTGTTTTTGGTGTCAAACAACTCTTTGAAGAAAGAAAAATCGGCTGCCTTAAAGGCTTCTTGCATAGTGCTTTCAGCTGCACATATTTTGTAGAGATATTGTATTAAACTAACATTGTATTGCTTCTTCATAGTTGCAATCAGCAGATTTTGTACTTTGAGAATTCCTTGGAGTCATTTGTATTTGTTGAATCACATTGTAAATGGGTGCATTTTCGGTTGAAGCCGACACCCTTTATTTTTTGAGCCTAAGTTATTGAAATGGCTAAAATCAATGAGGCATTAGAGTTGTTGAATAACCTCATTCATTCCAATGTTGATGATATGATAAAAATGAGAAATAATGCTCTTTGTAACATTCAAAGTTGTTTGCTAGATGCACAAGAAAAGATTGAGTTTTTGTAGTTGGAATCTCAGCTTTAGCAAGATGAACTTCATCAAAAGAGTCACCATTATGAACCTATTTATATTCAGAACATTGTGAAGGACTCCCATCAGTAGCAAGTCAGTAAAGTTGAAGTCGATTCCCATTCAGTTCCTTGCACAAGAACAGATGTACATGCAAATGCAGCAATTCAACCTGCACTTCTCAAGCCCATCATCAGACCTTGGGAAGAGCTTGTCCACAACAAGCACCGAACTAGTCTTGGATATGACAATGATGTGTCCTTTCATATTCCAGACTACACCAAGCCCATCATATTTCAGAGTGCCATATCCTTGTATGACAGTTCACCTGCAACTATTCCAGATCCTGCCCCACTTCCACAACAACAACAGATTGTAAAATTCCAACACTGTGATTGAGTTGGCCATATGAAAGATCATTGTTTTGATCTTCATCCATGCAAGCACTGTGGTCGGCACAACCATTCTTCACACAGATGCTTCAAACACAAGCCTCCTGCAAGAACCAAGATTCATCTTGGATGGATCGCTTCTTGGCAATGGGCATCAACAGCCAAGAATATGTTTAAGACACATGTCAGAACTTGTTCACGGATATTGATCAAAATTGCAGTTGAGTTTTCACCATCATCTCACCTTGTCCCTGATAAGGGGGAAAATGGTGGTCATGTACAAGCTTCAACATCAGATCAAGCGAGCCTGAGCCACAATCTCTCATTCCATGTTCAGAGTTGTAGCCAGAGACACAACATTTCAAGAAAGCATGAGCCATAATTTGTCATTCCAGATTCAAAGATGTAGCCAGAGACACGGATGCCCATGAGCATACCTTTGGTTGGTGGACAACCTTAAACCATCATCTTTGGTTGGTGGATAACCTAAAACCATCACAGGTAGTAGACCTCCCTTCTTTTAGGTCGAAGGTCTCCCTTTCATATATGAGGAACACTTCCTCTAGCAGAAGCCTTCAGCTTCTTGCCAGCTTTGGTTGAGTTCCAAGAAATGCTTCAAGCATTCCAGAGTTGTTGGTAATCCTAAAACCATCACAGGTATTAGACCTCCCTTCTTTTAGGTTGAAGGTATCCCTTATTTATGAGGGACAATTCCTCTAGCAGAAGCCTTCATCTTCTTGCCAGTTTTGGAAGAGATCCGGGAATTGAAACAAGTATTGTGTTCCAGTGTTGGTGGTCATCCTTAAACCACCTCTTTTTTCCAACATTTCAGAGAGTTGATTCAGCCCAAGTGCTGCCATGTATACTTTGCATATTTGTATTACAACTCTTTTCTTGGACTCACACATACCCCTTCGGATTAAGGTGGGATGTTGGAACACCTAATCCTACATGGGTAGGTGTGGAATGCGAAAAGTCACAATGGAGTCCAAGTGACCTTGGAATATGAAACCAAGAGTCACACCATTGTACTATAAATGTACATCTTTGTATAATGGAAAATAAGAAAGCCTTGTGCTTATCTTTCATTGTGTGTTGAGTCTCTTGTGTGTGTGTGTTTCTTTCTCATACACCATGTGTGTGTTTAACATGGTGTTTAACAGAATCAATTCCATCATTGTGGAGAGTAAATCTGGGTCTTAGTAAAATTGAACAATTTTACTATATAAATTTTAAAGTGGAAATTTGCTTTCTACATCAATTTTTGGAAGCCAGTCATATCAAGGCACTTAAAAAAGGCATGTGCCGGGCTTTTGAAAGAGGTGCGGCTCTAGCGAAAAATTCAAGGTATGGATCCAATATTTCCACGATACCACCTTCCAGCATAAGAAAAGGTCACTGGAATTGATCGAGGTAAATTTTTTGAAAAAAATTCATGTACGTTTTTTTTGGGAGAACGTAATCTTGAAAGGATATTCGGTTACATTAATATTTCATGATTTCAAAGCAAGAAATTGAAATTGAAGAGATTGAGATGAAGGAACTTGGCTTAAACTAAGAGGGGAGATTGTGCATACTTTGAAGGTTTCTAACATTATTTGCTCGGAAAATATTTTAGAAAATTGCTGGGAAGAAATTTATTTGCTAGGGAGATATTGTTAGAGAATGGGCCTTGCACATTCAAAGTAAATCTATGGAGGCTTGAATGTATTCCTAAAATAATACGCTAGAGAAGGGTTGGATCATTTCAACCATGAGAAGATTCAAGGTAAGTGCTCATTGAATGAATCAATATTCATTGAGTAGATGTATTTTAAAATCTGGATGATTAAATTTCCTTGCCATACTCGAGAAGATGATCTTTTGTAAATGTTATGAAAGAGTGAAAATGTTGCAAATGCAGAGGTATAAATGAATAGAAAATGAATGAAAAAATGTGCTAATCCAGGGTGATATAAAGAGAAACATGCATTTTTATTGGAGAGGGTTTATTATGCATGGTGTGGGTTCTTCGCAGTTTTGGTTAAGTCATTTTTGACTAAAGCTTGTAGTTGGAATGGGAGAATTATTTTGATTTATGTTAAGGTTGAAAACACAATTGCTTGATGTTGTAAAATATTAGTTTTTACCATCATATGGCGGCATCTAAGGAGGTGTTATTCAAAATGGATGTGATGTGCGAGTTGTACATTATTCATCAAAGAGGTTAAAAATATGTTCTCTATACATAGGTGAAGAGATGTGAATTGATGTTGTATGGTGCATAAAGGTGCAGGAAAAATGTTTGCATTAAATTGACGAGCTTATGGTATGAAGGGCATGCGAATATTCAAAGTGACAAAGACGGAACAGAAGAGTGAAATTCATAGAATTGAGATTGCGAAGAGAAGGCTTGTTAATAACCTTAATGGGAGCATAATGTATGATAATTAAAGAAGATACTTTTGAATGTCGAAAATTGGATGGTTTATTTATTTTCACCATAAAATAAATCTTGGAAAACATGAATTTCATTTCGATTAAAGACTTCAGCATCATGTGAAATGATAATGGGAAACTGATAAGAATGGAGTATGAAAGAGAGTGAAGATTTTACATCCTAAAATGTATTAGGGGTGTATGTTTGTTGGAGGATTGTATAACTTGAATTAAGTCAAAATATCCACTACCATAATTTTGGCAAGCCTTGCAGTCAAAACTAATGTTAGGTTCAAATGGAAGTTTCGATAGTTTGAGTTAAGAATTAGTAATTTTTATCCAAGATGAACATTTGGTGTAAAGTCTGAAGTCAAAAGAGTGTAAGCTAAATCGAAGGTCTAAATTTAATTGGGTTCATGATTGGCGGAGCCCAACACCCAAAGAATTGGTCATTGTAACACATGAGTTACTAAAGTGTTGTTTGCAGCAAAGTGAAGCAAGAGGGTTGCCAGAGATTGATTGCAATACAAAGAATCGAAAGACGTCAAGAACCGGAAGAAAGATTTCATTTTTTAATGGCAAGTGGGAAGAATTGTTGTAAAGGGGATTCGAATGAAATCCACACGTGAACAAATAATGTTCACAAAGGAGGAGAAGTTGACTGTTGATAGTCATTTCAGAAGATCTGATGAAGGCCACAGCAGAAGGAAGAAAAAGGAAAATGCCAAGGTAAGTGGCACATGTGAACCGTTGACTGAAGAAGATTATGAGTGGGAGAAGCTAAGATAACAATTCACCTTGAATTGTTAATGGAATTGTTGTAGGAAAATGTGAAAGACCAGACACATGGTTGGACCATGAGGAAGAAGGTAAAGTGGCAGAGGCTACACGTAAAGAGGGAACATCAGGTAAACATATAGTTGACAGAAGAGTTGAGGAAGCTCGAGCAGATGATAAGTGTTCAAATGAGGTGTGAAGAAATCAGAGAGGCTAAGTTAAAAATGGATGTTTCCATTTGTGACCCAGAACAGGGTGAAATTCTGGGTGAAGAGATCAATGAGGAAGATCTCATGAACTATTGGGATAGATTGTAAGAAACTAAAGATCCATTCGCGATAGAAGTATATGAGGCTATGAAGCCTTTCATTTTTAAATATCACAGTTTATGTATGTTTGCAGGATGTGTGAAATATGGTGGACAGTCGGATGAAACTGTCACAGAGATGAAGGAAACTCTTGAGGTGAAGTCTGATGGAGAATGCCTTTCAGAGGAGGAAGGTACTGATTTTTTGCAGCAGGAAGAAATCATAAATGAATTCTTGGTTGGGGTAAGACAACCAGCTGAAGCTGTTATGGAGTAGGAGCATAAAGGAAATGCCAAAGAGTTTTTTCCAAGGAGGTAAACAAATATATTTGTTTAGTGAATTTTCTGACAGAATTTTACAATGTGATGATGTTGAAACCAGGACAACTCAGGAAGATTTCCAGAAGAATAATGAAGCTGGGAAGGAAATTTGTGATGAAGTGTTGGAAATATTTCATATGGAAATCGAGTTCTTGGAACGATGGCTTAAGCAACCTGAGGGAGAAGTAAAGATTGCAAAACCTGATCCAGGAGAAATTGCAGTTACTATGCATGATAGGGATGAAATGTTTTTAACATTTATGGAGTTGAATGAATGTTATAAATTTTCAAATAATGATGTAACTGTAGGTACAGAAAATGACATTAACAGATATGATGTCAAAATCAGAGAAATTGAGTAGAAATTAATTGGCGTTGAGATGGAAGATCAGAAGCAGCAAGAAAATTATGTCCATAGAGAAATAAAGGAGAGAGAAATACTGATCCAACAGGATAAAGAGGAAATCAGCCAGCAGTTCAAAATAGGATCTATTGAATTCTAGGAAGTCGATGATGGGAGATTGGTCCTTGAAGCATCAAAAGAGACCAAAAGGTATTATCTTTTTAAAACTAACAGTTTGTTGGTGAATTCAGGTACAACACTGGATGAGAAAGTTGTTGCTATAAAAGTAATAAAATACAATGGGTGTAATCAAGAAGGAGTTCTTGATTCTTTTTCATTGTAGAAATTTGAGAGTTTAGCTCAGTTTGAGACGAAATAATTCGACACATAGGAATTACTCCGAGGAATTGGTGAAAGGAAGTGTTGGAGAAGTTGATGGAATCCAATTGACAGAGTAAGTGATGAGTTACCAAATCGAGTTGATACTTTGAAGAACCAGCGGCAGAACAGAGTTTGGAATCCTAGAGGGAGCAACTCATCAGGACTTGTGGTTGTTGCATTATTACATAAAAGTGACAGACCTCATAGACAGGAGTCTATGGAAACTTCTCTACATGGGGAGTCTGATGCAGGAGCATCAAAGTTAAAATTTGTATTCCTTTATGTAATTTAGGGGGTGAGATATTTTAATTATTTATTTAATATTTTGCTCATTTTTAACTAATTAAGAGAGAAAATATAAAGGTGACGATTATTGTAAATATTCTTTAAATAATTAAGGATATGAGTGGAGTTGAATTAGGTAGATAATCTAGGGATGAGGAATTCCATAAATGGGACTTAGTTGAGTCCAAAAAAAGATAAATCTAATTTAGGTTTTAAGTTAAGATTTGTGTGGAGGAAATTATGGAATGGAATAAATTATATTTATGTATAAATATGTAGCTTGTGAGGGTGATAAGGTGAGAAAGTGAGGAACTGAGAGAAGTGAGGAATACAAAGAGAGTGAGAAATGGGTTGAGAGCATTTTGTAAAGGGCAGAGAGCCGAAAGGCCAATTATTATAATATTCAGCCAGATGTTTGAGTTTGTAAATTTTATTATGTCTATATATATAAGCATTTTTTTGTATAAGCTCTCTTTTCCTCTATGTATATTTTGGGTTGCATCAAGTGTGTTTTTTTTTTTTGCTAGGATCTGATTTACCCTAGTATCCTGGCATTACACACACTTTGATGGTTCCTTATTTTTTCATAATAGGAATGATGTTGGAAACCCACTTAGTTAGCAGAATAGGGTATATGAAACCAACACACAAATTTTTTTCAACTTCTACTTTAATGGCAGCATCCTTCTTCGGATGAACAGGACGAAGGCGTTGCCATATCGGTTTGGCATCAACATACATATTAATAGTGTGTTCAATGATACTAGTATCTATGCCGGGAATTTCCTTGTAATACCAAGCAAATACATCACATAATTCATGAAAGAGAGAGCGATATGTTTCAAGTTTTGATGGAGAACAAGACACGCTGACATGAATGTTTTCTACAATGCCGGGTTTGGTCGAAATATCGATAGAAATGGTTTCTTCAATATTTGATAAATTTCACTCGGATTCAATTGCATTAATAGGAAAATAATTCGAAAAGAATGTTTTGATAGATGGGTGATATAGTTCAATAATATCATCTTATTCATAATCCTGAAGATGGTTTTAGGGTCCCGTGATTTGGCAGATTGGCTAACCAAATGATAGGGTAACATCAAACCAGTCTTTGGAGTCCTAGGACCTAGCCCTCCTGGACTCAGAGAGGGCTCTCTCTACTGTGTGAAGGATGTGAACTTGTTCACTTTGGATGATTGATTTTAGGCTAGTTGTTAAGTGTAATTTGTTTATTTGTTTTGGGTTGGGGTAAGATGACTAAGTAGGATAAGTGGAATGAGATATTATCAAATCAACAGGGCTATGGGGTCAGATGAAGTCGAGGGTTTCTAAATGATGAAGCAGAGTGTATTGCAGGTCCGATTTAGAAAGGTTAATGGATCCTTAGGTGATGTATGAGGTGTAATGAACATTAATTTTGGGAAGAAACTAAGAGGTCTTAAACATATATATTCTGAAAGAAATAAATCATGAGGTAGGGAAAACTATTAATCTCTATGAACAATACTCAAACTGACAAACATGTAAGATGAACATTCGGGTGATACATAAAAGCATTAGAACTCCTAACTTTAGAAATTCACCTTCAGATTTTTGGGAAAACACATAAGATAAACAAAAAACTCAATATATGGAGAGGGAACTCCTAAAAAACATATATAAAACTATCGAGAACTCTGAAACAAGTTGGTAAGCATGGGCAAAGGGCAAGATCGAAACAAGGCCTCTTTGTCTTAACCTAATCAATCATTATTCCATAGAAAAGCTTCACAATAGGGTTTTGAAAACTTCAAATAAGCAGTGCATACCATGAATCATATTTATAAGCTAACATACTAACTATTTAGGAAACAAAAACAAGTTTGAGTGGGCCTAAGTAGAAATCAAGAATTCCTTAAGATAACTAAAAGAAGAAAACATCAAGACTATAGCAAACAGGAGGTTTGATATGCTTTCATGAGCATATCTCACATTATACTTTTCTGATATATAGAAACCAAGAAGACTGAAACAAAATGAAGACAAGAAACCATTAAAAATTTAGGAAAACATCACCATTCACCAAGCTATGGAATCCTGCAAGCAAGCTTCTCCAACATCAAGCCACACAAGCCATTCATTCACTTCATAAAACCATTATCTTATCCAAGCTCATAAAACCATGTATTTCTCTTAAACACATTAAGTCCCAACTGATTACAATGAATCCTCATGTCTTATATAAAAAATGAGGAGAAGAGAGCCTACTAGAGCATCTAGAAGCCTATTTTCCAAAGAGAAATATCCTAACTTGTCCTTGAGGCTTTGCAAAGCCCAAGGCACAAAAATATCTAAATAAAATATATTTTCTGACTATAAGAGGAAATAAAATTGACTTTTAGGCCTGACATGCCTAAGAAAACTTGCCAAATGCACATTTTTTCCACTCAGCCACAGAGCGTAACACATGTGTCAAACAGTGAAAATTTTCTAGGTGCGTAACACATAAATAGGCCCTGTTGCAGCAGTCTTTTGGAGGTCTTCCCGACACCGGATTTGGCTCTGTGATGGCTCGTTCGAAAGCCTGATGAGTCTACTTTCCAAAAATGTTTTATTTGTGCTAAATGGATGCCATTTAACTACTCAAAAATCAAATCTCCAGACACTTCTCTATACGTAACACCTGGTCTGAAAAGGAGGCAGAAAGGTCAATTGTTTGATGTTTTTTGACCTTTTGAGGGGGTCAAACTACTCCAAATGATCTGAAACTTGGTGAGTAGACTGTTGGTGATGTGAAAAATTCAAACATGTAAACTTTTAGAGCTGAGGATGTACCAATTTTGTGCGTAACACCTAGGGTGTTGCACTCCTAGGGGTCAAAATTTTGAAAAAACAAAAAGTTGTCCAATTTGCCTTAAACTTGGTGGGTAGACCCCTCAAGAGGTTTTGGATAACTGTTGAGAAGCCTCAGCCAAGAATCCAAGCTTTTCATGCACTTTGGCTCTTTTTAGGTCTTCTAGTTCAATGAGGGCCTTCTTTAGCTTGGTGCTAGCAAGCATGCTTTTCCTTGCATAATGTTTGGTCATTTTCTTTTGTAGGGAAAGGCCCCTCTTAACCTCCTTGAAATGCTTATGTTCTTCTTTGTAGTAGTATATGACCCTTTGATCCATCTCAAATCCCTTTCCCACTCCTGAAGTTGTGCATATTTTTCCAAGAGGAGCAACCTAGTTTTCATCTCTTGGTCCTCATTGTCACTATCTAGATCAATGAATTGAGATCCTTGAGAAGTCTTCTTGATCCTTTTTCTCCTTCTTACCTGTACCTTCTGCTCACCTTTGTCGACCTTTCCTTTTCCCTTGTCCTGATTCTTGATCGCTGGAGGAGAGATGGCCCCTTGCCTTTTTGAGGTAGCAAAAACATCTCTTATGCCTCTGTGATAGGTGCATGTGAGAGGTTTTATGATGGTGTCTCTACCTTTGGAGGTGCCACAAGCCTTGTCATCCTCTTTATCATAAGACTCACTATTTTGGCCCTTTTGCTCATCATGAGGCTCACTGATTTTAACTTTGTTTTCTTGCTCACTGTTTCCTTCTTGAGAGGATGCCTCTTCTTGGTCATCATCACTCTATTGTCCCTCTCCTTCGTACTCTGTTTTTGTCCCATAATCTTCATTATTTTTGCCACTCTCATCATCTTTTTCAAGCTCTTCATTTGCCTCAATGTATTCAACCTTTGTCTTACTTGCATCTGTCTCCTGATTTTTGTTGTCATCAATTTCTTGTTTGTTGTGGCTATTATTACTTTCCTACTCATTACTGTCCTCTTCCTTGTCTTCTTCATCTTCCTCAGCTTCTATCTCACTGTCCCCTTCATTTCCTTCATCTTCCTCAACTTCTACCTCATTGTCTCCTTCTTCATTTCCTTCATCTTCCTCAACTTCTACCTCACTGTTTTCTTCTTCATTTCCTTCATCTTCCTCGGCTTCTACCTCACTGTTCTCTTCTTCATTTTCTTCATCTTCCTCGGCTTCTACCTCACTGTCCTCTTCTTCATTTTCTTCATCGTTTTGCTCATCATTAGAGCCACTGTCAGCTTCTTCACTTGGCATGTTAGGAGAAGGGATAGGGGGTGAATTTGTTTGTGGAGAAGGCATATGGAGAGATGATGGAGGAGTGGAGGTAGGTGGTTGTGAAGTGGAGGGTAAATTATGCTAAAAGAAGGCTTGGGGGTTTGTAACAATATCATGTGAGATGAAGACATCCCAAGGGATTCCTTGCTGCTGCAGCTGATGTAAGACAATCATTTTGATCAAGGAGTGGTGGAAAAGGCTCAACATTTGGTGGTCATAGCTTCTTTTCTTGACAAGTGAGGCCATCTTGTCAATGCTCCAGAAAAGGTAGTATGGTAGATTCATCAATTTGAATTTGGTGAAGTGCATTAGTAACCTTATATGATATGAGTAAATCCTAGAGTACCTCCCCTCACAGGTGAAATACTTGATAATTTTCTTCATTAGCAAGGCATACCTCTCTAGAAAGTGGGAAAAAGGAAAAACAGCCTTGCAACCTTGTTGACAACTTGGTTTTAGGTAGGGTTCATAATAGCACAACTCTAACTTCTTTTGTTTAAACCATATCTCGCCAATGTCTGGTATACTTGTTGCTTTGGAAATGGATTCATATGGGAGTTAAAACTCCACTCCTGCTAGGCTAACTCAGTGATTTTTCAAGCCAATGAAAAGCAATCTAGTCAAGTCGAAGTGGCTTTTGACTTGTTTGACCTTTTCACAAAACTGATAACACCCAACATCCTGAAAGCATGAAAGGATCATGGGAGAGGAAGTAATTTGAACTGTGTCCAAGGGTTCAAACCTATTTTTCCTTCCTCCCTTGTATTTTTGCTGAGGCTCGGTAGGTCTTTGGCATTCATCACAACTGGTGTGAATCTCTACTTCAAACATGGTGGCTGGTTCTCTAGCACAGAAAGCTTTTTGAAAATTTCTTGAGGGCCTTTGGGTCAAAGGGCTACAACGAGTGAAGTGAGGGAAAAGTTGTGAAAATGAAGGCAAGATGAAACTCTTCAAGAGTGCACTCAGTTTTTTAGAGGTTTGTTTCATGTCACTCACCCTCCTCTAGCAAATATAACACTTTTCCCCCTCAAACCTTCACCAAAGGTATTTAAAATTGATTTTTATGTAGCCTAGGGTTTGGTTCAATTAAGCCTTTAAATATGAATTTGCTTAGGAAAATGAAATCTTTGCAGGCAATGAAAACAAATCACCAACCTTGTGTCTTAACCTTTGCAGTAGCTTTGAAGGTGAAAAAACTGAAATTTGACTTTTTAGCAATTTTGGGCAAACTTTTCCTGTGCGTAACACTGGTGCGTAGCATAGGTGGATAACACAGGTACGTAACACTGGTGTGTAACAGGCAGGAGACGGGCCATTTGGGCTCTAGGAGCATAACGCAGGTGTGTAATAGGCAGGAGTCGGGCCAGTCGAGCTCTTAGGAGCGTAACACAAGTTCGTAACGGGCAGGAGTCGGGCCAGTCGGGCTCTCAGGAGCGTAACACAAGTGCGCAAAAAGTCGGTTTCGGGCACTTGTTGTGTCTATGCATAACACTGGCCCAGGTGCGTAGCACTGGGCCATGGGTGTGTAACGCAGTGTTAAATAACACTGCAACCACCCCTCATGTGCATAACAGTGAGAGCTAGGTGCATGACACTGGCCCAGGAGTGTAGCGCCTGTAAACTTCATCGATTTTCTCATAAACTTTCAAAACCTTCTCTCAACGGCTTCCTTTGGTTTGGAGATGAAAAATGGTGCGGGGGAAATACCCAAAAAGGTCTTTATAACCCCTTTGAAAAATATATTTCTAGCCAAAACCCACTTTTGGAATGTTCTTTGTCTATTTACTTTTTATCACTGTGTTTTTTGACTGTTTTGGTGTTGCAGGTGGCATATTGATTTACAAAGTTGCTTTTCTCCATTGCTGGGGCCTCTCAAGGTTCTCCTTAATTTTTAAAATTTTCCTGAAGAAACCAAGCCCATGCCTTTCAACCCTTTTTGGAAAAAGAACCTGTTTTTTTACTTTAACACTTATAAACAACAAACTCATCCCTTTTTTCCATTTCTCCTTTTGACTGATATTCTGTGTTGAAAACATTCTTTTCCTTTGACCTTGAAACCATATTCTATGGAAAATACACCTTTGCCAACTCTTTGAAGTGTTATTTGTGTCGTAGACATATTTTTGAAGAATAGTCCTTTGACAAAGAGGTCCTTGTTGGGAGTTTCACTGTTCTACTATAAACTAGGGGTATATCTATTTTTTTTAGGTCACTTTGATCACTGTCTCTTTTGAACTTGGACAACTTGCTTTGTCACAAAATGGCCCCTACTTATCATAGTTACTGTCTTTGTCCATTTGAAGATGTCTTTAACTGTTTTTAGAGAAAAAGACCTTTGAACTGGGAGTTAGTGCTTGTCTGCCAAACCCTAGGGTAACTAAGAAACCCTTGAAACCATCTGCTGTGATGAAGGAGGTTTCTTGCTCACTATTTTGACCCTCTTTGTCTACCTTCTCCTGCTTCTGAGTTCATACTTGCTCTATTTCTTAGTCAAAATAGTTAATGAATCTTGATTCTCAATAAACACATACCTTGCTACTTTCTTCTAGGTTGTGAATGGTCTTCTCATGATGATGCCTCTCATTACTTTACCTTACCTCATGGCTAATTTGATGTCTTTTGGTCTTCTTTGCAGGGATGCAAGAAAAGGGCAGCTGTCCCTCTACAAGTTTCATTCTTGAAACCAAACAACTTTTTAAATGATCTTTTTGATTTGAGGTACAAGGTTGCTTATGTGCCACTGTCTTTTATGACCTGCATGGACCTTTTGATGGGAAGCACTTCATAACACTCCCTGATGAGATCGTGTTTCTTCCTTGTAAACTTTAAGCCTATTTGTATCTTACCACCTGCTGTGGATGCCTTTATAAGCCTTTTAGGTCTCCCTCTTTGCCTTTTTTCTGCTGTTTGACTATTTACAAAACATTTATGCAGAAATGCTTGGGCATGGAAAATTGTTGCTTTGTAGGCTTACTGCTTGATGAAGAGGATACCTTTAGAGGTCTTTGATGTTATTTGACCAATGATATGGCCTCATCCTTGTGTTCACTTGATTTCACCTTTGAATACCTATGGAAATGTTGAATTTAGAAAAATCATAGTGCATAACCTAGGTGACCCTATTTAACTTATTGTAATGCTTTTGGAATAGGTTTTTGACTGAAAACTTGAATCAGGGTTTGGATGAGGAGAGAGGGTTTTTGACACTCTATTATGTACTACCATCCTAGACAACTAGAAGACCTTGTCTTTACTTCAATGTGATTTTAGACAGGGAATTCTGACAACACCATTGCTTGAGGCACTTGGTGAGCAAGGAGAAAAGTTTGTTTTACTTGGTGAAACAAGGTGTGAAAGTAGAGGGCTGAGGCAAATAGAGATAGAGTGTTATAGTAAGAGATGGAAAACATAGTGAGAGTGAGGTAAATTGGTCTTGTTTGGGCAATATATTGGCCATGCTTTGACAAGGAGGTGGGGTAGTAAAAAAAAATTCTCTTTGAGGGGATTTCTAGAACTCACATGATTCTTGAATTCTGTTTCTAGAAATCTTGGACAAAGCATTTATTCATCTAAACAGGTGAAAATTACTGATGAATAACAATGGCTCCACTTGGGGAGGGCAACTCCTTTGAGGAGGTGTCCAGAATTTCAGATCTCTTGGTTTATGAAGACCAGTGCCTCATCTATTGGGCAAATTCTCTCTTTTCTTTTGTTGTTGTTTTCCTTGAAGTAGTAATTTTGAAAATCTGAAAGCATGATTAGCTCAATTTCACTTTTACCTACCCAACCTACTCGCCTAACATTTTTCTTCCTTGGGTGCACTTGAACTGGCAAACCCATTGACATTTTAATTTTGAAAATGAAAACTAACTATCTACTTCTACACTTAGCTCTTTCGGGAGTTCATATTAAGCTATTGATCTCCTATGATTCTCTACCTATTCTACTCAACTGTCAAGGTTAAACTGTTTAACAAAATTTATTCACTAGGCTAAAAACATGAAATTGAAAACATGACTAAATCAGGATTAGACAACCTGATTTATCATGGGTTTGTGGCATAAAAACAAGTTGCACACAAATGTTATTTTTTTACAAAATAAGACTAGAAAAACCAGGGCTAAGATACATAGTTTGCTATTCATCCCTGTTTTTCTCCTTGGTTCTGTTTTGAGCATGTGGAACCAGTATCTTTCTTTCCTAACCTAATTTGTTTGACAAGTCAAGCTTCAATGTTTTGACCATCATTATTTTCACTAACTTATCAACAATAAATTTAAAACATATTTAGCCATGATTAGGCTAGATAGTTGAACAGGATATTCTTTTTGCACCAGTAGTGGCATTTAGGCTTGCACACTTTCAGTATCACTATTTTTTGGGTATGGGGTTGTACCTTTTCTTTAGAATCTACCCTCTTTTCTATTTTTTCTATGTTTTTGTGTTTTCTCTCTTTTTGAATTTTTCTTCACACAATGGTATGTACAATGAGTGAAAATTTTTAAAGCTAGGAAAATTTACAGAAGTAGTGGTTTAGTGTGCTACCATTGACAGGACCTCCAAATGTTTCAGTGCCATCAGGTTCTTGTAAAAAGAAGGCATTGTTTCCTATAGTTTAACTAATAATGAATGGACGTTTCCACAAGTTTTCAAACTTACCATGTTTACCTTTGTCTTCTCTCCTTGAGTCCCATTTTAGCACCTTATCTCCAATCTGGAAATCATTGTCCTTGGTTCTTCTATCAAATATTTTCTTTATATTTTTCTGTAATAACTGTGTCTTTTTGAACACCTCCTCTCTTGTCTGTTGTAAATAGATATTTTGGTTCAGCCTCCTTTGCATGTCATTTTCTTTTGATTGTACTTCTTGTAACAGTTTCATTACCGGGACTCCCAAAGATATAGGGAAAATGGCATCCATGCCATACACTAATTGATAGGGAGACATGCTGATTGATTTCTTGGTGGTTAGTATACAAACCCATAGTGCATGTACTAGCTTTCCATGCCATGCCTTTTGATTCTATTCCAGAAGCTTCTTAATGATATTGACCGAGCTTTTATTAGAGGACTCAGTTAACCCATTACCTTGAGGGTAATAAGTTATGGAATGTCCTAGTGTGATGTGATATTTATAACAGAAGTCAACCATCCTCTTGGATGTAAAGGCAGCCACATTGTCTGTAATTATTTTCCTGGGGCAACCGAATCTAGACAGAATGTTGGTCTCAAGAAATTTGATAATGACTGAAACAGTGGCATTCCTAGAGGGGATCGCTTCTATCCATTTGGTAAAGTAATCACTAGCGGTGAGGATCCATTTATGTTGCGCAGATGAAGAAGGGTGAATCTCTCTAATGAAGTCTAAACCCCACTGTTGAACAAAGCTTCAACAATGATCGGACGTAAAGGAAAAGGTAAAAGCTTTCTCTTGCCATTGAAAATTTGGCATTTATGACAAGTCATGACTAGTTTGTGGGTGTTGGAGAACAGGGTGGGCCAATAGTAACCGGCTCTAATGATCTTGTTAGCTGTGGTTTTCTAGTAAATATGGCCCCCACATTCTCCCTCATGCATTTCATGCATGATCTTTCCTGCATCATCCTCAAGAAAACATTTAAGCAATATACCAATAGGATTCTTTGAGTACAAAACTTTATATAAAATGCAGAATTTTAAAGATTTTTATTTTAGGAATCTTGCTTTTGTCTTTGATAAGGTAGGAGGAGCATTAAGATAGAGTAGCACATAAAGAATATTATCATACCAAGGTGAATTTAAAAATACTTCTTCAACATAAGGAGCTGTGCATTATTCTTGCTCTTCAAAAGAATCAACAAAATTCATATCTAATGCTTGGATATTTGTTTCAGCCATGATTTTTGCAAGTCCTTGTCCTTTAACTAGTTTTGTGGGTCTAATTTCTAAATCATATTCTAAAATAATAGCAATCCACTTTCCCCTTTTACCATCGGGATCCTAATTTAAGATATCTTTGACAATTGTGTGCGGAACAAAAGCAATAACATGATAATGTAAAATATAAAATCTGAAGTCTTTCAATGCTTTTATTAATGCAAAGGCCTATTTTTCCATGATGTTATATTTTAGGGGAGCATCCCTAAGGGCTTTGCTGAAGAAAGCTATGGGTTTTTCTTGTCCCATTGCATTTTTTTGTTGAACTGGTGTTTGGGTGAGTGATTTTTTAACCAATTCGAAAGATTTTTTGGCCTCCAAAGTCCATTTAACTCCTACCTCTTTTTTTAGCATGTTTGTAATATTTCTCAAGAGTTATGCAAGTTTGGGGATGAATCTTCTTAATAAGTTGATTTTCCCAATAAAGGATTGCAATTCCTTAATGTTTTTGGGATGGCTGATTCGAAATATGCCTTTAATTATTTTGGGGTCTATTTTGATTCCTTATTTAGAGATGATGTGGTCGAGGAGTATTCCTTCCTCGAGACCATGTTATTGTCCAAATATACCTTAGGCTGAAGGAAGGCAGAGTTCAAGGTAACATCAAACCACGCTCAGTCTAGTAGCTAGCCCTACTAGATCAAGAGGGCTCTCTCCGGGTCAATCTCAGCAAAATTAATCAATGGGGCTTGAGATGACTTGAAATATAAACTGATTTTAGGCTAGGTATATAAGTGCAAGGTTTTGATTTGATTTTTTAGGGGTTTTGTTGGAAACAAAAGGAAAAGAAAATTTCGGTTCGGGGATGAAGGCCAGTTTTGCAGAGTTCAGATTGGGGCAGGAAAAGAAATGGTTTTGATGCTTTGAAATGAATGGATGGATGGATCAGACTATTGAGGGGCTGAAGAGGGCAAGAGGGTATCAATAAATCCTCTTCAAACTGATGAAAACATTGAAAACTAAACAAAATTCAAAGGCAGAGCATAACAGTTTATGAATTCCACCTTAAGCACTCATTTGTTCAATTTCAGAAGCAAAAGAGAAAGGAAATGGTACACATATATCAGTGAACTTACAAATTACAATAGAGAAGAAACACCATCAAAACACAGAGCCAAAAGGATCCCAAAATGTGCTGCAAACCCTGGCCTTTCCTTTGCCAAAAATGCAAAAGTGAATGTACAATGGAGTGCCAAACAATTCCCAAGTGTCCAACCCTGAAAATGACTCAGAAAATACATGATATAGACCATCTCAACACATTCTCATGCCTATAGGGGTCGATCTCATCATTCTAGGAGCTGTTTCAACCAATTCTAAACAAGGAACTGAAATCTAGGCACTCAAACAACTTGCCTCTATATGGAAGGAAACTGATTGATTCATTTAATTTTCACTTTTTAGTGAATGAATCCTCTAGAACAAGTAAATATATGCCAAAATTACATCATAGTCATCAAATTACATCATGGTAGATCAATAGTTACATGAAAAAGTAAAACTAGTCAAAACTAGGCGAATTTCTGAGCTGAAAAGTAAAAATGAGGCCAAATTTCTCTATGCGCTGCGCCCAAATTCTCTATGTGTAGCACAACTTTGGAGCTGCTTTTGAGCCACTTCCAGAAGTCCAAATTGAGCTCATGATAGCTCGTTGGAAAGCACTGGATGTATACTTTCCAACCCAAGTGGAATTTCTGGATTTGGATGTCATTTACACGTCCAAAACTTCAATTTCCCAAGGCTGGTTCCTATGGGTGCAAAAAGTGGCGGAAAGGTCGTTTTCAAGGTGTTTTTGACCCTTTAGGCAACCCAGAACTTGATGAAATCTCTCGGCCATTCATGAGCATGCATAATTTATCATAAAAAATTCAAAAATGTAAATTTTTCTTCCAGAAGATGTCCCAATCATAAGCGCGTGCAAGGTGGCGCTACGCGTAGAGTAGGAAGATCTGTTTTGTGACCAAAAAATTCAAAAATGACAAAATTTTGTCCAAATTCCTTGAAATTTGAGCTGAAGGACCCTCATCAAGTACTATTCTCAGCCAAGGAAGCATCCACCAAGATTTGGAATCTAACATGCCTTTTTCGCTTCCTCGATGCCTTCTTGGTGCATGCAGTTTTAGTGGTGTAATTACTGTCTTGTTCATATGATGAATCTGTGTCCGTCATGGTGTTGCAATGTGTATGACAAGTGTATGTTTGGTTGGTTGAAAATGAGAAATGAAGACTTGATGTCTTTGTCTCCAAGTTCCAAATGTGTGCCAAAGGGAAATGAGGGACTGTGGTAAAAATGGGACAGTGGGAACAATGAAGTCTTGCTAAGTGGTAGTTTGCCCTTTGAGGATTTGACAAACTTTGGAAGAGAGGAAAACCACTGAATGTTGGAATAACTTGGGATTTTGGGAATTTTTATACAAATGAAATAAGAAATAGGAATGATAAGGGATAAAGTTACTTAGGGATAGGAAAATGGAACTTAGTTATAAGTGTATAAGCGGATATAAGGAAATAAACTGTAGTAATGGGATCATGGGAGATGTGAAAACAAGGCGGGGAGTGGCACCAAAAATGTTTTAAAACTTCAACACAAAACTTCAAATGGCAATCTTTAATAAGAGATTATGGCTTAAAGTTTGATATTAAAATTCTCATAATTAGTCATAAAACCAGACCAAACACTGATCAAAGGCGATTGCAAGATGACTTTACCTTACTTGGAGCAGAAGAGACCATTCCATTTGATGTTTGAGTTAGGTAGCAAAAATTTTAACGTTCCAGCCCTGTGCGCCGTGCACCAGCCCAACGCACCACGCACGCCATGTGCACCGCGCCAGTGTATTTTTACACTGCGGAAAATTTCCCAATGTGCCGCGCACGCCATGTGTGCCGCGCCACTCAGCCAACGTGCAGAGCAGTTGATTTCAACACGCAATTCAACCTAAAACAATGCTTTCACTCCTCCATGACTTGTCTTTGGTTCTCTGATGTCTTTGTCATGTGAATGGATTATTTAAACACCAGAAATGCCTTATATATCATGGACCTTGATTTTTGATGTGAAAAACCCACTTTTGCAGTTTTGAAACCTTTGACACTTCAATTTGAAACTCTGTTTTGCTTGATTTGTGATTTTCTAAGCTGAATGATGAACTATATTTGTCTGCTTTGCAGGGATGACTAGCATTGGATTTCGGAAAAGGATGACCAGGGCTGTGCCTGAAGTTCTTCATGACTGAAAACTTTAAAAATTACATATTTACAAACAATAAATTTGACGATTTATTCTTCAAAACAGAGTTTTGAAGAAGAATCATTCTCAAGCATTATTGATGATGAAAATTTTGAAATAGAAACTTATTTTGAACTTCCCTCTTGGCCTGCTGGCATTATTGGACACTTTGAAGACAAAATTTTGCGAAACCCTAGACCTAATGACTGAATATGACTCTTACTGATCAAGAAACTAAAACAGGACTGTAAATGACTTAAAATTTATTTAATGAACTGTGATGAACAGACCTGAGCCAGCAGGTACAAGGCATGAGGGGTAATGAGTGACAAGACCCTTCCGTCAGATTATGGCATGCCCCTAGCGGAATGCAACTGAGTGAATTGAGCGAGACACCTAAAAATGAAATGAAAAAAGAGAAATTTTGATCTCTGACGGAGGGCTGACGAGACCGACTCTAACATACCAAACAATGTTTTCTTGGGATTTAAAGACAGACCATATTTCCTACCTTTTTTGAAAACTTTTCTTAAGTGGACCAAGTGCTCCTCATCGGTCTTGGAGTAAACAGTGATGTCATCAAGGTGAATGACTATGAAGTAGCCTATGTCTTCTGAAAAATATATGTCCATGGCTCTTTGAAAAGTTCCCCCTACATTCATCAATCCAAATGGCATTTTAACATGCATGAATGTGCCCCAAGGAGTGGTGAAGGAAGTTTTGTGTTGATCACTCGGGAATACTAGCACTTAGTTGTAACCCGAAAAACTGTCGAGTAGTGAGATTATTTTAGAGCCAAATACCTTTTGTAGTATGTGGTCCATTTTAGGCAAGGGATAGTTTTCTTTCAAGGATGACTTATTCAGATTTCTAAAGTTAATTCAAAATATGATCTCTCTGATTTTCTTCCTAACTGACACAAGGTTGGAAAACCATTCGGAGTATCTAAGAGGAACTATTATCCCAGTGTCATACATATTTTTGATCTCTTGTTCAACTAGAGGTAGTAAGATAGGGTTTATTCTCCTTAAATTTTGTTTGAAAGGTTTCTGGTTCTCCTTGAGAGGGATTTTGTGTTGAATAATGCTTGTGTCATAAGATTTTAAATCTTGATAACCCCATGCAAACACATCTTTAAACTCTTTGAAGATCCCAATATATTTTTGTTTTATGTGAGGAGGAAGGGTCTTAGAAAGTTTGATCATTTTAGGTTCCCTAGTGTTTCCTATGTTGTATTCCTCTATAGCAGCCTCAGTAGACTCTATCTTTGGTTTCTTAGCTACATCATTAAAATCGAACAACTCTTCCAAAAGTGCAAGGCCTCTTGGTAATGTGTCATTTTTACAGTGTAAGACTTCAATGTCTCTTTGCTCTAGGTCCTCACACATCTCAGCTTTATAAGGGTGTGTGATCAGATTTATATCAACAAAAGAGGGAAACTTTGTTTCACGATCTCTATTTTCTGCAGGACCATCTTCCCCATGTTCTAAGCTAGTTTTAGTCATAGTAAATTCATTCCTAGAATGTAGGAAGTCATCAATTTGTTCATCACCCTCAAATACCTGCCAATGATTAATGTTGTCGGGTACCGTAGGGTGATGTTTGACTTTGATAAGGTTTTCTTCATTTGCAAGTGGTATTTGGAAGTTACTGGTAGCAAAGGAGAGCTCGTTGGCAAGGCTATTTTGTGCTCTAGGAATGTAGGTGAGCTCATATTTCTCAAAAGCTTTGAGGAGGTCTAGGGCTGCATTTCTGTACTCTCTTAATCTTAGGTTCTTAGCTGAGTATTCACCTTTGATCTGTTTAATGACCAACTCTAAATCTCCCTGGGCTGCTATTTTCTTAGCTCTTAATTCTTCAAGCAAGTGTAAACCAAGGAGGAAAGCCTCATACTCTACAATGTTATTAGTACATCGGAATTCCAATCTGTAAGAATGGCCCTCATTTGTGTTGTGTATCCAAAGACTAGCCCCTGAATCGGCCTTGCCACATGAACTGTCAAAGCTCATGTTCCAAAGTGTTTCTATTTCATGTTTATCACTAAGTTGTTGTTCAGGGTTGATAGAGTTTTGGTTATCATTTTCCTCATTTGAGGGTGAGTATGAGTGTTCCGGTGGGCCTAGATATTTCTCACTTCCTTTTACCTGTGCACTAATCTCATTCTCATTATACAAGATAAAAGAATCCAAATCTTAATGTATGGAATAAATCGGGGTGTTGTTAGGCCTATCTAGGATACTCGCCATATATTTCATGTGGGATTCTCAGTACAATATTTTGGTTTGATTGAAAACGGGGATAGTAGCATAAGCCATGTCAAGTTGGAGGTTTCCGAGAAGTTTAGCGCCTCAAGATTAGGACAAAAGCATGCCATATTTGGGGGGAATTTTAGCCACGACTATATCCATGACCAGGCTCTTAGCAGGGATTTGTGCCAGATTGACACATAAGTCCTTGATCAAGCCCAAGCATTTAACTCTACTTGAATCGAAGGAATACAGATCACCATACTTGCAGGAATTGCCCATGATGATTACGCTGTCAAGCCAAGGAGATTCAAACCTTGGATCTCTATATAGACAGGCCATGATTGCGCAATAGAGGCAAGGCAATTAGTGGTGAGTTTTGAACTAGTAACCTATTCAAAACTGAGCTAGATTGTGGGTAACTGTATGAGAAAGTACTGAGTACTTGTGAGGAGTATTGTACTGAGTTTGTTACTTGATTTATCCATTATAATATACACAATAGCTACGGGGTTTTCAGCTATAAGCTTTCCCCATACATACTGTGTTAATGTGTATGATGATTTGATGTGTTATCGCTTGATTTTATTTCCGCATGTGTGATGATCTGAGTTGAGTCGAGCGGAAGAGATTATGTGTTGTGTATGAAGTTCAAATAGTATGTGACCAGGATAGTCTCGGTGGATAATTAATCATTATTCAGCAAATTTATACATGGTATCGGAGCTATTGAAGCAGACACAATGATTACAAACTTATTTCGGTAGACAGAGTCTACATGCGGGCCAGGTAGCCTCCGGATTTATCTTTCTTCGAAAAGTGAAAGGTCTGGTAAATGCCCCTTGCAGTCAATCTCTGTGCTAGAAATAATTTGTTCTCACGGATCTAGAGCGGTTGAGCTTTGAGGTGGAATTCGAGTTTTGTAGCAGTTTTGTTTTCTTGGTGCCGGTGTTGAAAATGTCTTTCAATGGTTTGCGACTTGAATATGCTCTTGAAGGCAGTTCGAATTATGTTGCATGGAAGGATCGCATGGAGGCAGTATTAGAAGATAATGGTCTTAAGGAGTTCGTGGATATGGATGCCCAAAAGCCCACTGATCCTGCTGAAGTCGAAGTATGGCAAAAGAAGATGGCGAAATGTCGAAGGATCCTATTGGAGGGTGTCAAGGATCATATTGTATCCAGCCTGCATGGAAAGGCTTCTCCATTTTTAATGTGGAAAGCTTTGACGGATCTATTCCAGAGTAAGAGTGACCAAAGGAAGCTGGCGCTCAAAGATAAGCTCAGGAACATCAAGATGGAGAAAGGCGACAGTATCGCCAAATACCTCACGAAGTTCACTCAGTGCAGAGATGAGCCAGGAAGTGTGGGGGTGACTGTCGAAGACGAGGACATGGTCGACCTGGCTCTCCTTGGTCTTCCGAAGGCTTGGCACTCATATCAAGATAGTGTCAATGGTCGGGAGAAGCTGCCAAGATGGGAGCGCCTTTGGGCGGATCTCATGCAGGAGGAGATAAGGAGGACTACTCGAGATGGATCTTCATCAAAGGGAGTTGATGAAGAAAATTGCGCTTTGGTTGCCAAAGCAAAGAAGGGGAAGGGTAAGAAAACTTCTCATTTCGGTGCAAAGGGCAAGAAGCAGGATATGGCGAAAGTGAAGTGTTTTCACTGCCATGATCACGGACATTATGCTACCAATTGTCCAAAGAAGAAGAAGAACAAGCAAGCGGGAAGATCTGCAGATGGAGAAGTTTTGGCTTCACAGTTCGAGCTTGACTTTTCACTGATTGCATGCTTGGTTTCAAGTGTGCTGGGATCGGTATGGTTCTTGGACAGCGGTGCATCATTTCATATGATGGGAGATCGGGAGTTGTTCTCAGATCTGGAGGACAAATATTTGGGTGTGCACATCGAGATGGGCGATGATGGTAGATACAGTGCGACTGGTATCGGTACCATATCCTTTCAGAGGGAGTCTGGTAAACCTTTTGTATTGAAGGATGTCATGCATGTACCTGGATTGAAGAAGAACTTGATCTCTGTGGCGATGTTGGAAGATAAGGGGTATGATGTGGTCTTCAGCGAAGGAAAAGCCTTCTTGCGCAGTAAGACTACTGGAGAGACCCAGAAGATAGGGGTTCGAACCAAGAACCTTTATCAGTTGCAGGTAGATGGCTGCGCAGCTATGGCATGCAAGGTGGGAGAAGTGGTGAGCCGGGATGATGAGGGCGAACTGTGGCACATGAGATTGGGCCACCTTCACCATGGAGCTTTGAAGATCCTGCAGCAGATTTCTACTGGGCTTCCTAAGGGCACTCTTGCGCAGTCAGATCAGTGCAAGGGGTGTACTTTAGGGAAGTATGTGAAAGCCACCTTTCACGAGAAGGATAGTCGCGCCACGAAGATCCTTGAGAGAGTCCACATAGACGTGTGTGGTCCTTTCTCAGTTGCTTCGACAGCAAAGCACATGTATTATGTGATCTTTGTTGATGATTTCTCTCGAAAGTGCTGGATCTTCTTCATGCAGAAGAAGAGCGATACATTTGCGAAGTTCTGTGAGTTTAAAGCACTGGTCGAGAAGGAGTCGGGGAAGAAGGTGATTGCTCTAAGGAGTGATAACGGTGGTGAATTCATCTCGGCTGAATTCAAGGAGTTCAGCAGCGCAGAAGGGATTCGGAGAGAGCTCATCGCACCCCATAACCCACAGCAGAACGGGGTGGCTGAGCGGAAGAACAGAACGATCGTGGGTGCTGCACGGGCAATGTTGCATGATCAGGGCCTACCCCTTCACTTGTGGGCTAAGGCATGCAATACAACAGTGTATGTGCAGAACCGTTGTCCTCACAAGGTTCTTGGCATGAGTACACCGGAGGAGGCTTATTCTGGCAAGAGGCCTGATATTTCCCATTTGCGGATTTTTGGTTCTCCTGTCTACATGCATGTGACGAAGGATGCGAGAAGGAAGCTGGATCCGACCGCAAAGGTTGGAATATTGTAGGGTACACTGATACACCTCACAACTATCAGGTGTATTTGTCAAACAGTCGAAAGACTGTTGTGCGATGGGATATCAAGTTTTAGGAGGAGAAAGCGATGCAGTGTTCGCTTGAGAGGGAGCTACACTTGCATGCAGATGAGGAGATGTTAGTTCCTAAGGAGGAGCTTCCGAATGTGGATCAGCCACAAGAGGAGGTTTAGGAGGTGGAAGAAACCACCCAGGTAGCGCCAACCATCAGAGGGCGCATGCGCGATACAGAAGCTGAGCGACTGGCTCGAGATGCAGAGAAGGTTGTAGGACCACCTAGAGCCCAGCGCAGACAGAGGCAGTCACCAGATCGGTACACTGGATACATGGCTCTTGTGAGTCAATGTGTTGTGACGGAGCCATCCTCTTTTGAGGAAGCTGTGGAGGAACCCGCATGGGTTGATGCCATGATTGAAGAATATGATTCGATCATTAGGAACAGTGCATGGGAGATTGTTCCAAGACCGGTGGGAAAATCAGTGGTGGGTTTGCGATGGATCTACAAAGTGAAGCAGGCGGCTGACGGGAGTGTGGAGAAGTACAAGGTGAGATTTTTCGCCCGTGGCTTTTCACAGATCGGGGGGATCGATTATGAGGAGACCTTTGCACCTGTCGCAAGGTACTCTTCCATATGGACGATCCTTGCTCTCTCAGCGCAGATGGGGTGGCACATTCATCAGATGGATGTGAAGACTATGTTCCTCAATGGAGTTATTGAGGAGGAGGTGTACATAGAGCAGCCTGAAGGTTTTGAGATCTTCAGCAGTGAGTCGCATGTGTGCCGACTCAAGAGAGCACTGTACGGGCTGAAGCAGGCACCTCGTGCTTGGTACACTCGGATAGACAGCTACTTCACCGGGCTTGGATTCTCCAAGAGTGAGGCGGATCCAAACCTGTACCAGATTGTGGTGGAGGGGAAGCTGTTGATCATCGTACTATATGTAGATGATCTCATTTTGATTGGCGATGAGCAGTTGATACTTTCATGCAAGGAGGATCTTGCACAATAGTTTGAGATGAAGGACTTGGGCATCCTTCATTATTTCCTGGGATTGGAGATTTGGCAGCGCAGCGGAGGACTGTTTGTTTCTCAGGGCAAGTATGCCCGAGACATTCTGGAGAGGTTCAACATGCAAGGCTGCAAGCCTGTTGACACTCCTCTTCCTGGTGGTTAGAGGAAGGAGGATGCTACTTCAGCGGAGGTAGTGGATGCCATTGTCTATCGACAGTTGGTGGGGTCGCTTATGTATCTGGTCAATACACGACCCGATATATGCTATGTATTTAACCAACTTTTGCAAGCTATGGTTAAGCCTACCAAGCTCTTTTGGAAGGCAGGAAAGCATGTATTGCGCTATATTAGAGGCACATCGGGATATGGTATATGGTACATACAGGAGGATGGAGCGAAGCTTTCTGGCTTCACTGATGCAGATTGGGCAGGGAGTCCAACAGACCGGAAGAGCACATCTGGAGGCGTTTTCAGCATTGGGTCGAAAGCATTTTCCTATTACAGCAGGAAGCAAAGATTCATGGCACTCAGTTCAGCAGAGGCCGAGTACATGGCAGCTAGCTTGGCTGCATGCGAGGCTATTTGGATGAGGAAGATCCTCGTTGGATTGTTCAGGTTGCATTTGGAGCCTATAGTGATTTATTGTGATAACCAGAGCTGCATCAAGCTCTCGGATAATCTGGTATTTCATGATAGGTCCAAACACATCGACATCAGGTACCATCATATCAGAGATTGTGCTCAGCAGAGAATCATGATGCTTTCATATATTCCCACGGAGGATCAGGATGCCGACATCCTGACGAAGGCACTCACCAGGAGCAAGTTCGAATTCCACAGAGGCAGGATAGGGGTTGCAGATAATCCATATCTTGTTGAGAGGGAGTTTTGAGAATGCAGCAAGATGATGGAGCTTAGTGAAATGAAGTCCCCTTCACTAAGTGGGCCCGCAGGAAAATTCTGGCGCAAAATCTATTTTTAGACATATGGAGCATGGTTCGGGGATTCCAGTTTGAGATTCTTGAAGCATTGGTCATGTTGGTAAAAATAGATGGGACTCTATTTTTGTGACCTATAGGTCGAAGAGGTCGATATCTATTTTTAGACTGCCTCTCCTAAAAATAGGGAAGTCAAATATTATTTACCCTTAATAATATTTGGACTATAAACTTCAGTTTACTCTCTTGGAGCACTTCAGTTCGAGCTACAGAAGTGGCTCATGCATCTGACAGAGGAATCATGTGATTCCCAAGGGTTTGATGGCATCATGCATGTTTGACTTCAGTTGGACTTCAGTGGCAGAAGTTTGGTGGAGTTAATGAGACAGATAGTGGAGTTGTGTTCTGTTTATTTTAGTTGAACTAGTTGAGATTAGTTTAATTAGCTAATCAATTAGTTATGAGTGGAGTGAATTAAATATTATTTAATTCATTAATTAGTAACTCATTATTCAACTCAAGAACACTTCAGTTCACTACAATGTATGATCAGTTCAGTGGAGACCAGTGAAAGAGGTAGATGAAAGGGTGGAGTTAGCTATCGGTTGTGACTATACTGTTGCTATTTGCAACACACAGATAGGTGGAGTAAGCCCATGAGGATTGCGCAGTTCAGGCTGGTGGTTTATCTATATAAAGAGGCCATCCCATAGCATTGAAACACGCAATAGAGGCAAGGCAATTGGCGGTGAGTTTTGAACCAGTAACCTGTTCAAAACCGAGCTAGATTGTGGGTAACTGTATGAGAAAGTACTGAGTACTTGTGAGGAGTATTGTACTGAGTTTGTTACTTGATTTCTCCATTATAATATACACAATAGCTGCGGGGTTTTCAGCTATAAGCTTTCCCCATACATACTGTGTTAATGTGTATAATGATTTGATGTGTTATCGCTTGATTTTATTTCCGCATGTTTGATGATCTGAGTGGAAGAGATTATGTGTTGCATATAAATTCGAATTGTATGTGATCAGGATAGTCTCGGTGAATAATTGATCATTTTTCAGCAAATTTCTACATCCTGAGCTACGAATTCAGTGAGAGGGATGATTATTTTGATTTTAGTGATCTCTCCTTCAAAAATAAAAGGTACTTGAGTTGTAGACATATTTACATCAGTTTTATCAGACATAAATTTCTCCACATTTTTAATTTGCTGATTTTGGTTCAGGGCTTTGGTCGTTAGAGTTTTGTCAAGGTCACTAGTAGAGGTGCTAGTATAGCTTGTGTCAACTCCTGGTTGGCTAGTTTTGTCTGTGTTAGGATCAAATTTCTTAGCCATGGTATTGTTATTGTCTGTTGTTCTTTTAAGAATGTTTTTGGGATTTTTCTTAACAACAGTGTCTAAGTTGTTTTTCCTAGAGTTGTCTTGGTTTTTCTTACTCCTAAGATCATATTTCCTAAGGAATTTTACTATGGAATTTTTTGATCCCAATTTGTGGTCTTTGGAATCTTCATAGCTTGTTTCATCTTGGTTTGAGGAGAAAAAGCCTTGTTCTTCTTCTGTGAGAAAAACCTCACCCTCACTATCAGAGCCTATTAAGTTTAGATGATTATAATCTGGTTGTTCAATATCTCTTTCCCCTTCGTCAACATAGTTATCTTGGAAGGGTGGCCTGATTTGTTGATCATTTTCGCTTTGTTTGTTTTGGGGAGGGTCTCTTCTAAAGTTTTGATTTCAGTTTTTGTTTTGGGTATTTGTTTGTTTGTCCCTAGGGGCTGTTATTTCATTTATGCTTATTCTTTCCATCATTCTTTCCATGGTCCTAAGAAGGTTGTCCATATTGGAATATGATGAGGAGGTGGAGGGCATGGTGTCATCTTTGTATGTTACCCTCTTTTCCGATCTTAGCCTATCTCGTTTTTTGATTAAGTTGGCCTCTACACTTATAGCTCCTTTTTGCATGTCTTCTAGGGTTAGGGGCTATCTTTCTCTTAGTTGATAGGCCATGTCAAGGTCAAAACCCTCCGAGAATTTAGCTAAGGCTAGGCCTAATGGGGGTTTCATGTTCGGCAGTATTGTGTTGTAAACACTATTGAACCTAGTGAAATAGTCTTGGACACTTTCCCCCGTGTTTCTTTTGAGGTTGATATATTCTGAGAGGATTTGAAGAGGGTTTTTCTTGATTTCCCATTTGTTTATGAAAGTTTGGTAAAGGGAAGGGAGATCATGTATGATGTTGGGAGTTAGGATTTTGAACCATTTCTTAGCTTCTCCTCCTAGGCTTTGGGCAAACATTCTCATTTTCATGGTTTCCTCTTCTAATTCGATGTAATCAAAAGCATCATTCATTCTATCTACATGTTGAAGGGTAGTAGTGGATTCATCCCCGGTGAAGTGTGGGATTTTGGATTGGTAATCATTTGGAAAAGGTACCAATGGTTGTGGTAACACAAGGGGTGCATACCATGCTACCATGGTGGGAGCTAATGGTGGATTTACAAGTGGAGGATTTTTGCTATGAGATGAAGTGGTTTTCACAGTGGCGATGTGAATGGGTGTGGTGGAAGCACTTGGACCAGCAAACTAATTCTGAGTAGACTTGGGGTGAAAAGAGCCAAAGTGATGGAGAAGTTGTAGATCAAGTGGTGTGGAAGGAGAAACTTCTCTACTAAGACTCTACTGCAAATCTACGGGTTCAAGATCGGTATGGTCGATTCTACTTTGTGACTTGGTTCTAAAAAGGTTTTTGGTATGGCGCAAGTAAAACTAGGGATCTTGCAAGGCTGTAAGATATTTAGGTACAGAGCTTGCTTTATGAATGGTATTATTAGTAGCTAAGTTTCCAGTTTCAGAAGTTTGCCACAAAATCTTTTCTGGGTCATCAACTATAGTAGGAGGGTTTGGGTCTGGATGAGATCTGGTATTGATTCTTCGCAGAGCTAGATTTCAAATTCAAAATTTAGAGAGGCTAAAAATTTATGACTGCTTCCAGATGGCTGACCTCTCCAGGTGATATCAAACTCGCATAACGTGTGACTAGGTTTCTAGAATTCTAAGGGCTATTTTGATGCAATCCTACGGGAATCTATAGATACTTAGAAAAATTTAGAAGGCATACTGGAGGCTAGTGGAGTCGCCAGGTGGATACTTTTTTAGTTGTTTTGAAGATATGTTGTCTATGGTCCACCACAAATACTAACAAAAAGCCAATCTAGAAATGTTTTGGGGTTTTCTGAGTTTTCTATATGCAACCCTTAAGGTATGTAAGAGTGTCCTATAGCTGATGATGAAAAAGCTAGATTCTACTCTTAGGCTATCAGTTAAGTTCTTTATGATTTTATGAAGGTTTCTGAAGTCCTAAGGGACACTTATTTTGTCACTGACATCAGAAGTTGCATCATAATCACCATTGTGTTAGTGATAGTGATGAGGTAGCTATAAATCATAGGATACTGTTTGATGAAGGGATTTTGGATTCCTAAGGGGTATTTAGATTTTTATGAACTCATAGGGTCCCACCGTGATCACCATTATGTTAGGGTCCCGTGATTTGGCAGATTGGCTAACCAAATGACAGGGTAACATTAGACTAGTCTTTGGAGTCCTAGGACCTAACCTTCCTGGACTCAGAGAGGGCTCTCTCTACTGTGTGAAGGATGTAAACTTTTTCACTTTATATGATTAATTTTAGGCTAGTTTTTAAGTGTAATTTGTTTGTTTTTTTTGGGTTGGGGTAAGATGACTAAGTAGGATAAGTGTAATGATAAATTATCAAATCAATAGGCCTATGGGGTCAGAGGAAGTCGAGGGTGTCTAAATGATGAAGCAGAGTGTATTGCAGAGCCAATTTATCAAGGTTAATGGATCCTTAGGTGATGTATGAGGTGTAATGAACATTGAGTTTGGGAAGAAACTAAGAGGTCTTAAACATATATAGTCTGAAATCAATAAATCATGAGGTAGGGAAAACCATTAATGTCTATGAACAATACTCAAACTGATAAACATGTAAGATGAACATTCTGGTGATACATAGAAGCATTAGAACTCCTAACTTTAGAAATTCATCTTCTGCTTTTTGGGAAAACACATAAGATAAAAAAACAACTCAATATATGGAGAGTGAACTCCTAAACAACATATATCAAACTATCAAGAACTCTGAAACAAGTTGGTAAGCATGGGCAAAAGGAAAGATCGAAACAAGGCTTCTTTGTCTTAACCTAATCAATCAGTATTCCATAGAAAAGCTTCACAATAGGGTTTTGAAAACTTTAAATAAGAAGGGCATACCATGAATCATATTTATAAGCTAACATAATAACCATTCATGAAACAAAAACAAGTTTTAGTGGGCCTAAGGAGCAATCAAGAATTCCTTAAGATGACTAAAAGAAGAAAACATGAAGACTATAGAAAACAGGAGGTTTGAAGTGCTTCCATGAGCATATCTCAACCTATACTTTTCTGATCTATAGCAACCAAGCAGAATGAAACAAAATGAAGATAAGAAAACATTAAAAAGTTAGGAAAACATCACCATTCACCAAGCTATGGAATCCTGCAAGCAAGCTTCTCCAACATCAAGCCACAGAAGCCATTCATTCACTTCATAAAACCAATATCTTATCCAAGCTCATAAAACCATGTATTGCTCTTAAACACATCAAGTCCCAACTGATTACAATGAATCCTCATGTCTTATATAAAAAATGAGGAAAAGAAAGCCTACTAGAGCATCTAAAAGCCTATTGGCCAAAGAGAAATATCCTAACTTGTCCTTGAGGCTTTGCAAAGCCCAAGGCACAAAAATATCTAAATAAAATATCTTTTCCGACTATAAGAGGAAATAAAATTGAATTTTAGGCATGACATGCCTAAGTAAACTTTCCAAACACATATTTGTTTCCACTTAGCCACAGGAGCGTAACACATATGTCAAATAGTGAAAAATTTCTAGGTGCGTAACATAGAAATAGGCCATGTTATAGCAGTCTTTTGGAGGTTTTCCTGACACTTTATTTGGCTCCGGGATGGCGCGTTGGAAAGCCTGATGAGTATAATTTCAAAAAAAAATTGAGTTGTGCTGAATGGATTTCATTTACCTACTCAAAAGTAAAATCTCCCATCACTTCTCTGTGCGTAACACTTGGTCTGAAAAGGAGGCAGAACGGTCAATTTTTTGATGTTTTTTGATCTTTTGAGGGGGTAAAACTGCTCCAGATGATCTAAAAATTGGTGAGAAGACTGTTGGTGATTGGAAACATCCAAAAATTTAAAATTTGAGAGCTAAGGATGCACCAATTTTGTGTGTAACACCTAGGGTGATGCGCTCTTAGGGGTCAAAATTTGAAACAAACAAAACATTGTCCAATTTGCCTCAAAATTGCTGGGTAGACCCCTCAAGAGGTTTTGGATACCGATTGAGAAGCCTTATCCAAGACTCCAAGGCTGTCATGCACTTTGGCTCTTTTTAGGTCTTCTAGTTCAATGAGGGCCTTCTTTATCTTAGCGCTAGCAAGCATGCTTTTCCTTGCATAATGTTTGGTCATTTTATTTTGTAATGCATGGCCCCTCTTAACCTCCTTGAAATGCTTATGTTCTTCTTTGTAGTAATAGATGACCTTTTGAGCCATCTCAAAATCCCTTTCCCACTGCTGAAGTTGGTCATCTTTTTCCAAGAGGAGCAACCTAGTTTTCTTCTCTTGGTCCTCATTGTCACTGTCTAGATCAATAAATTGAGATCCTTGAAAAGTCTTCTTGATCCTTTCTCTCCTTCTTACGTATACCTTCTGCTCACCTTTGCCCACCTTTCCTTTTCCCTTGTCCTGATGCTTGATCACTGGAGGAGAGATGGTCCCTTGCCTTTTTGAGGCAGAAAACACATCTCTTCTACCTCTGTGATAGGTGCATGTGAGAGGTTTTGTTATGGTGTCTCTACCTTTGGAGGTGCCACAAGCCTTGTCATCTTCTTCATCATAAGACTCATTGTTTTGGCCCTTTTTCTCATGATGAGGCTCACTGATTTTAACTCTGTTTTCTTGCTCATTGTTTCCTTCTTGAGAGGATGCCTCTTCTTGGTCATCATTACTCTATTGCCCCTCTCCTTCATACTTTGTTCCTGTCCCATAATCTTCATTATTTTTGCCACTTTCATCATCTTTATCAAGCTCTACATTTGCCTCAATGTCTTCAACCTTTTTTTTACTTGCATCTGTCTCCTGATTTTTGTTGTCATCAATTTCTTGTTTGTTGTGGCTATTAGTACTTTCCTGATCATTATTGTCCTCTTCCTTGTCTTCTTCATCTTCCTCAGCTTCTACCTCACTATCCCCTTCTTCATTTCCTTCATCTTCCTCAGCTTCTACCTCACTGTCCCCTTCTTCATTTCCTTCATCTTCCTCAGCTTCTACCTCATTTTTTTCTTCTTCATTTTCTTCATCTTCCTCAACTTCTACCTCACCGTTTTCCTCTTCATTTTCTTCATCTTCCTCAGCTTCTACCTCACTGTCCTCTTCTTCATTTTCTTGATCTTTTTGGTCATCATTAGAGCCATTGTTAGCTTCTTCACTTCGCACATTAGGAGAAGGGAGGGAGTGAATTTATTTGTGGAGAAGGAATATGGAGAGATGATCGAGGAGTGGAGGTAGGTGGTTGTGAAGTGGAGAGTAAATTATTCTGAATGAAGGCTTGGGGGTTTGTAAACACATCATGTGAGATGAAGACATCCCAAGGGCTCCTTGTTGTTGCAGCTAATGTAAGACAATCATTTTGATCAAGGAGTGGTGGAAAAGGCTCAGTATTTGGTGATCATAACTTCTTTTCTTGACAAGTGAGCCATCTTGTCAATGCTCCGGAAGAGGTAGTATGGTAGATTCATAAATTTGACTTTGGTGAAGTGAATTAGTAACCTGATATGATATGAGTAAATCCTAGAGTACCTCCCCTCACAGGTGAAATACCTAATAATTTTCTTCATCAGCAAGGCATACCTCTCTAGCAAGTGGGAAAAAGGAAAAACAGCCTTGCAGCCTTGTTGACAGCTTGGTTTTAGGTAGGGTTTATAATAGCACAACTCCAACTTCTTTTGTTTAGACCATATCTCGCCAATGTCTAGTATACCTGTTGCTTAGGAAATGGATTCAGATGAGAGTTCAAACTCCACTCCTACTAGGCTAACTCAGTGATTTTGCAAGCCAATGACAAACAATCTAGTCAAGTCGTAGTGGCTTTTGACTTGTTTGACCTTTTCACAAAACTGATAACACCCAGCACACTGAAAGCATTAAAGGATCATTGGAGAGGAAGTAGTATGAACTGTGTCCAAGGGTTCAAACCTATTTTCCCTTCCTCCCTTGTATTCTTGTTGAGGCTTACTAGGTCTTTGACTTTCATCACTACTAGTGGGAACCTCTGCTTCAGACATGGTGGCTGGTTCTCTAGCACATAAAGCTTTTTGAAAGTGTTTGAGGGCCTTTGGGTCAAAAGGCTGCAATGAGTGAAGTGAGGGAAAATGAAGGCAAGATGAAGCTCTTGAAGAGTGCACTCAGTTTTTTAGAAGTTTGTTTGATATCACTCACCCTTATCTGGCACATATAACAATTTTCCCCTTCAAACCCTAACCAAAGGTATTTAAAATTGATTTTTATGCAGCCTAGGGTTTGGTTCAATTAAGCCTTTAAATATGAATTTTCTTAAGAAAATGAAAGCTTGGGAGGCAATGAAAACAAATCACCAACCTTGTGTCTTTACCTTTTCAGAAGCTCTAAAGGTGAAAAAACCAAAATTTGACTCTTTTTAGCAATTTTGGGAAAACTTTGCCTGTGCATAACACCGATGCATAGCGTAGGTGCGTAACACAGGTTCTTAACACTGGTGTGTAACAGGAAGGAAACAGGCCAGTCAGGCTCCAGGAGCATAACGCAAGTGCATAACAGGGAGGAGTCGGGCCAGTCGGGTTCTCAGGAGTGTAACACAGGTGCGTAACAGGCAGGAGTCGGGCCAATCGGGCTCTCAGGAGTGTAACACAAGTGCGCAACAATCTGGTTTTAGGCACTTGCTGTGTCTGTTCGTAACACTGGCCCAGGGGCGTAGCACCGAGCCCTGGGTGTGTAACGCAGTGTTAAATAACACCGCAACCACTGGAAAATTATCTTGAACTCTAAAAAATTGGCGAATCTCACTAGTCCTTAATATGAAAAATATAAAATGATTATTGATGTATTTGTAAAATTTATTAAATTTATAATGATATTATATATATTGTCTATATAATTTTGGCGATTTTTAACGTAAAATAATTTTATATTGTAAAATTTGGGCGAATCATTTTTATAAAAAAATGGAAATTGGCGAATCTTTTTCTAGAAAAACCATGGAAAATTAGCCCACCTGCGAATATTAGCCCCTAAAAATTTCCATGCACCCCTCCTGTGCGTAACACTGAGAGCCAAGTGCGTAACACTGGCCCAGGAGCGTAGCGCCTGTAAAATTCACCGATTTGCTCAAAAAATTTCAAAACCTTCTCTCAATGGCTTCCTTTGGTTTGGAGATAACAAATTGTGCAGGGGAAATACCCAAAAAGGTCTTTATAAACCCTTTGAAAAATATATTTGTAGCCAAAATCCACTTTTGTAATGTTTTTTGTCTATTTACTTTTTCTCATTGTGTTTTTTGATTGTTTTGGTGTTGCAGGTGGCATATTGATTTAAAAAGTTGCTTTTCTCCATTGCTGGGGCCTCTCAAGGTTCTCCTTAATTTTGACAATTTTTGTGAAGACACCAAGCCCATGCCTTTCAACCCTTTTTGGAAAAATAACTTGTTTTTTGACTTATAAACAACAAACTCATCCTTTTTTTCATTTCTCCTTTTGACTGATATTCTGTGTTGAAAACATTCTTTTCCTTTGACCTTGAAACCATCTACTGTGGAAAAAACACATTTTCCAGCTCTACGAAGTGTTGTTTGTGTCTTAGACATATTTTTGCAGAATAGTCCTTTGACAAAGAGGTCATTGTTGGGAGTTTCAATTTTCTGCTATAAACCAGGGGTATATCTGTTTGTTTTTTAGGTCACTTTGATCACTGTCACTTTTAAACTTGGACAACTTTTTTTGTCACATAGTGGCCCTTCTTATCATAGTTACTGTCTTTGGCCATTTGAATATGTATTTAACTATTTTTAGAGAAAACGACCTTTGAACGGGGAGTTACTGCTTGTCTTCTAGACCCTAGGGTAACTAAGAAACCCTTGAAACCATCTGCTGTGATGAAGGAGGTTTCTTGGTCACTATTTTGACCCTCTTTATCTACCTTCTCATGCTTCTGAGTTCATACTTTCTCTATTGCTTGGTCAAACTACTTAATGAATCTTAATTCTCAATAAACACATACCTTGTTGCTTTCTTCTAGGTTGTGAATGGTCTTCTCATGATGATGCCTCTCATTACTTTACCTTAGCTCATGGCTAATCTGTTGTCTTTTGGTCTTCTTTGTAGGGATGCAAGCAAAGGGCAGCTGTCCCTCTACAAGTTTCATGCTTGAAACCAAACAACCTTTTAAATGATCTTTTTGATTTGAGGTACAGGGTTTCTTATGTGCCACTGTCTTTTATGACCTGAATGGACCTTTTGATGGGTAGCACTTCATAACACTCCCTGATGAGATCATGTATTTTCCTTGTAAACTTTAAGCCTATTTGTATCTTACCACCTATTGTGGATGCCTTTATAAGCCTTTTAGGTCTCTTTTTTTGCCTTTTTTCTGCTGTTTGACCATTTACAAACCATTTTTGCAGAAATTCTTGGGCATGGAAAATTGTTCCTTTGGAGGCTTACTGCTTGATGAAGAGGATACATTTAGAGGTCTTTGATGTTATTTGACCAATGATATGGCCTCATCCTTGTGTTCACTTGAATTCACCTTTGAATACCTATGGAAATGTTGAATTTAGAAAAATGATAGCGCATAACCTAGGTGACCTTATTTGACTTATTGTAATGCCTTTAGAATAGGTTTTTGACTAAAAACTTGAATTAGGGTTTGGATAAGGAGACAGGGTTTTTGACACTCCATTATGCACTACCATATTAGACAATTAGAATACCTTGTCTTTACTTCAAAGAGCTTTTAGACAGGGAGTTTTGACAACACCATTGCTTGAGGCACTTGGTGAGCAAGGAGGAAAGTTTGTTTTACTTGGCGAAACAAGGTGTGAAAGTAGAGGGCTTCGGAAAACAAAGACAGAGTGTTATAGTAAGATATGGAAAACATAGTGAGAGTGAGGGACATTGGTCTTGTCTGGGTGATAGATTGGACATGCTTTGACAAGGAGGTGGGGTAGTGAAAAAAATTCTCTTTGAGGGGATTTCTAGAACTGACATGATTCTTGAATTTTGTTCTAGAAATATTGGACAAAGAATTTAATCATCTAAAAAGGTGAAAAATTACTAATGACTAATAGATGGGAGGGATGATGATGATCTTCCCATGGTTATCCTTTTGGCATCATGGATTCCACAATATTCTCATCTGTCAAGAAATTTGAGGAAAAAGGATCACATGGAGTACCGAAATCTAATGAACTATCAACCTAAACAACTGGTAACAATTATTTTGGATTCACCACCCAAACCATGCAGATTGATTTCTATGCCAACTAAATTGGGCTAGGCGGTAGAAATTCATCCAATGTAACAACTTCAGAATCACCTATAATTTTCCTTAAGCTAGATGGAGTGGAATATATCATGTAGCAGGTCTCTATGTTTGCAATTTCTACCAACGTCACAGGTAGCAGAAATGCAAAGGTTCCCATGTTTTGAAGTGCGAGTGGGTGGAATCCTTTAAGAGTCCTACACCAATGTTCTGAAGTATGAGTTGGGGTGCGTGAACTAATGGAAAGCTTGCAGTTACCTGGGAATTGGAGGCAAAGAATGATATTTTATTTATGATTGTGATGACATCTTTATGTGGAAAGGCGATCATTCTAAAATATGTAAAGACGATCGCAGTCATAGCATATACCCATGGCCTTCTGATCCGAATTTATGCAGGAATGCAATAGAATACAAAAATAACCATAAACATAGAAATACAGCGGAAATAAGGCTTCATTTCATTAATATCAAATCATAGAAATATGCTTACAAACATGATGAAAATAAAATAGCTAGGGTGCTAGTAGCAAATCTCTGAGAAGAGATGTGCCGACTATAGACCTTTGAACTGTATTACAATGAGGCTCGAGGGCCTATTTATTATGGAGAAAAGAATGGAGAATTCTAAACGTCCAAAAACCTAACTCTAGGAGATCAAGTGCCAAAAATATGGGCCCCGTTTGGGTAAATTGGTGTTTCAACTTCCCAAGGACGTAACTTCAGCATACTATCTCCGTTTGGGGCTTCAAAATGGCTCCGGAAGTTTAGGACCCGAAAAAATACTAAAAATAATAAGTTGTGAAAAAACCTGAAAGAGATAATGGTGGGGCCCCAAGTGGAATAGGCGGGTGGCCACCAATATCCACCTAGATCATTCCTCCCCCCTTAGGAAGCAATGGTCCCCATTGCGTTGAGTTCCTCCATGAGATGAGGAAACTTCTGTTGAACTTGGTCCCTGGTGAACCACTTTCCTTGGTGCAGGAGTTGGCTAGCTTTGACAACCCGATATAGTTGGATCTTTTGTCGCTGAGTGTTCTTGATTTGCATGTCCATGATATAGTCTGTGGTGGCCTATTCCATGCAGTCTGGGTTTAAATATTTTGGTGTGAGTTCGTCTGCAATGTCAAAGGTGTCCAATAGAGGTGGGAAGTAGGGACGAAGGCGGTCTACATTGAATACTGGGTGTAGACCAAGGAATGGTGGAATACTGAGCTCGAAGGCACTGTTCCCTACAGCCTTGGTGATGGTGTATGGCCCATATCGGAGTGGGAGAATATTGCGGTGGGGTCTAGTGAGGTGCTCCTTCTGCAAATGTAGCCACACTGTTTCACCCACTTGGAAGTTATGTGGCACCCAATGTTGATCATGTCATTGCTTGTACTTAGCATTGGCTCTGTCCAATATGTCATGAACCTGTTGGAAGATGTGCTAAATGCGCTCAATGAAGTTGTTTGCTATGTCAGCTTCAGACTGGACATGAGCCGAATCGGCCTGAGTAGCTGCAAATGGCATGGCTACGTTAATGGGACATAGTGGCTGGAATCCCAAGCCCACCTGAAAGGGGTTGTGGCCAGTTGAGCTGTGGAGAGCTTGGTTATAACTGTGTTGTACATAGGGGAGGCTCTCATCCCATGTGCGTGGATGCTTTGAATTGTACATGCATAGAATGTGTACAATAATCCTGTTGATGACCTCTGTCTGGCCATCAGTTTGGGGATGGAAAGCTGTGGACTTGGTGAGCTTGGTGTCCAACATTGACCAGAGGCTAGACCAAAATGTGTTGAGGAACCTGCTGTCGCGATCTGATATGATAGACTATGGGATCCCAAAGTGCACCCACACTCGTTCAAAGAAGAGTTTAGCAGTGGCTTCTATTGTGATATTATTCTTGCAGGTCGCCATAATGGCCATCTTTGAGAATCTGTCGACGACCACGAAAACACAGTCGTTTCCATGCTTAGTAGAAGGAAGGCCTGACATGTAATCCATGGAGATGGATTCCCAAGGTCAACTAGGGGTAGGTAGCAGATTATAGAGCCCTTGCTTCTTGATGGTCAGTTTGGCAATGGCACAAGCAGTGCAGGATCTGATGTAAATCCCGACATCCTGTTGAAGGTTCAGCCAATAGAAATACTTCTGTAGTACTGCCACTGTTTTCTTGACCCCAAAATTCCCAGCGACTCGACTGTAGTGTGCTTCCCATATCATCTTTGCATGCTCGCTTAAAGGAACACAAAGGTGTCCTAGGTGAAATAGTGCATCTTGGAGGTGAAAATTTGGAACGTCCATACCCCCCAAGAGTGCCTTGTATGTGTAGCTAAATTCTGGATCGTTCTTGTAGAGAAGCGGCCAATCAGAAGTCTCATGCCCACAAGAGTTGAGAACAGTGGTTATGGCCACGATCGGTGGTCGCCTGAGGCAATCTGCAACATTATTGGTGCTACCTTTCTTGTACTTGATGTTCAAATGAAATTGTTGCAGATATGTGGACCACTTCTGATGGCGATCGTTCTGCAATTTCCCGTGTGTCTATATGAACTGCAAGGGTCGGTGGTCTGTGTGGATGATTTTCTGCTTCCCCAAAATGTAATGCTTCCATTATCGACAAGCCTGCACAATGGAATACATTTCTTTTTCATAAGTGGGATACTTTCGAACTGTGTCAGACATTGTCTCACTGTGATATGCCACTGATGCCCTTGTTGAGTAAGAACTGCTCCAATAGCATAGTTAGAGGCATGTGTCTCGATCTCAAATGGTTGTTGCAAGTCTGGTAATGTGAGCACTAGGGCAGAGCAGAGGCGATGTTTCAATTATACGAATGACTTCTGTTGAGATTCCGACCAACAGAATTTTTCTTTCGCTCCTCTCTTGGTGACTTGACTCAAGGGCCAAGTGATATGAGAGAATCCCAACACAAACCTGTGGTAGAAATTAGCAAGACCCAGAAAGCTGCGAAGCTTTGTTAGGGTGGTTGGGGCTGGCCAATCCCGAATGACTTGGATCTTGGCTGGATCCCCATGCACCCCCCTTTCATCAATATTGTATCCCAAATATTGAACCTGGGTCATGCCAAAAGTGCACTTCTCCAAATTGGCACACAACTTGTGTTGTTGCAGTGTTTGGAGGACTTCTCGGATGTGGTGGAGGTGATCTTCCCAAGTATGGCTAAAGATAGGAATGTCATCCAAGTATACCACTACAAATGAGTTGGTGAATGGATGCAAGATGCCGTCCATCAACCTCATGAAGGTCGCGGGAGCATTTGTCAATCTGAAAGGCATGATGAGCCATTTGAAAAGCCCTCCTTGGCTTTGAAGGTAGTCTTCCACACATCAGAGGGTTCGATTGGTACATGGGGATACCCAGACTTCAAGTCGATCTTGCTGAAATATTTTTCCCCTTTCAGTTGGTCCAAAAGGTCATCAATCCGTGGGATCGGGTACGTATTCCAGACAGTGATCTTATTCAGTGCCCAATAATCAATACAGAGTCTCCAAGTCCCATCCTTCTTCTGTACCAACACGATCGAGCTCCCACAAGGCGATGAACTTGGTCAGATATGACCTTTCTGCAGCAGCTCCTGAATCTACCTCTTGATTTCATCATTCTCCAGAACAGAGCACCTATAGATCGGTCCACTGGGTAGCGGCACACCTGGGGTCAGGTCAATGGGGTGCTTAACCTGATAGTGTAGAGGCACTCCTGTGGGTGAGGTGAAGATGTCCCCATACTCCTCCACAACCTTGTCCCTTTGTTGTTGTCGTGCAGAGGAGCCATGTCTGGCGGTCGTGGGCACAGTATTCTTCTTGCCCTGGGGGCAGATCATCAAGAAAAAAAAATTCTTGTTTTGGGAAATGAGCTTACTGCATTGTTCTGTAGCAACCAAAGAGATATTGGGAGGCGGTGGTACCTCTGGTATCCTATACAATTTATTTCCCGAAGTAACAATAACAGTGCGAGGTTGGGACTCATACACAACATGTCGCTTCCACAAGTATGGTTGGCCTAATAGTACATCAGAAACCTCAATAAGAGCAATGTCACAGAATACCTCATCTGTGAAGGGCTTGATGCTATAGGGAAGGTGGCACTGCTAGCTGACGCAAAGATCCTGTCCTTGGTGAAGCCACCCGATGGTGTATGGTTGTGGGTATGTTGTGGTCGGCAAGCCCAACAGCTTCACGACATCTGCTAAAATGAGGTTAATTTTTCTCCCATTGTTTAAAATGAACCGTAGGGGGGAACCCTTTACCCACATCTGGGAGTGGAAGAGACACTCTTCCTCCTCTGGATCTTCTGGTTCCTCCTTCTGGATCTTCGTAGTGCCAACAGTGGCGTTGGGGTATGCATAAATAATCTGCTTCCCTTTGTCATTCACCTTGTCAGGTTCTGATTCAGAGTTGGAGCATGCATCTAATTCAGAAGCCCTCATCTCGGCCACCAGCGACTGCTTGGCCCAACACCTACTTGTGTTGTGAGTGGAGCTCTTATGGAACTCACACCACTTTCCCGTGTCCTTCTTTGGCTTCGCGGTGTTATTCTTTGCTTGTGTCTTTGGCAGGTTGTCTTGGGCTGCCATGCCTTGGCTTTGACCTTTGTTCTATGGTTTGGGGGAACCTTTCCCTTGCTTTTGATTTGCAGATCCAAAGTCTCGCTTCTTCTGTTTGAATTTTTTCTCAAACTTGGTAGCATACCGGTATGTCGTACCAAGCGAGGAGATTTCGAGCAATTCCATTTCCTCCTGAATGTATCTGTGTAGACAACCGTGATACTTTAGCACCAAATGTTTCTCTGAATCTTTGATACCCAACTTTTTGCACATGGTATGGAACAAATTTGTCAGCTCATGCACATCTTGATCCCTTTGTTGCCACAGTGTGGTCCATTGTATGTACTTGTCCTCATAGCTCCCCACGGGATAGTATTGTTCGTTGATGGCATCTCGGAAAGAATTCCAAGTGGGTATGACTGAGAACAGAGAGGTTTTTGTCTCATCTATTTTCTCACAGTAGGTTTCCCACCAGTCCTTGACATGGGGGGTAGCTTTGAGGAGTACAAAAATAATCTTCTCCCGGTCGGAAAAATCATGAACTGAGAAATTTCCTTCTAATATATTCAACCATCTATCTACGACATCTGTATCTATTTGACCCTCAAATATGGGAATGTGAAAGTTTACTTATACCTTAAAGGGAGTCACACCTCTAGAGTGGCTTTTGGATGCAGATGCGCCGTCGATGGGCAGTCGTTGAAGGATTTGGGCAAATTTATCCATCATCGCGTTCCTTTGTTTTTTTGAAGGCCTCCTCGAGCAATATTTTGATAGGATATCCTACTCCCTCATCTTTCTTTTCATCCCCCATGGGTGTCCGTCAGAGTTTGCGAGGTTGATCTTGCAAAGGTTCCACCAGATCGAGCCCTAACTCCTTATACCCCGACCTCGTTGGGGACATGCAAAGAAGGATCGAGAAAAAGTAGACCGCTCTGATACCACTGATCTAGATTTATGCAGGATCGCAACAAAATACAGAAATAACCATAAACATAGAAATACAATGGAAATAAGGCTTCATTTCATTAATATCAAATCACAGAAATATTCTTACAACCATGATGAAAATAAAATAGCTAGGGTGCTCGTGGCGAATCTTTGAGAAGAGATGTGGCAACTACAAACCTCTGAACTATGTTACAATAAGGCTTGAGGGCCTATTTATTATGGAAAAACAATGGAGAATTCTAAACTTCCAAAAACCTAACCCTAAGAGATGAAGCGCCAAAACTATGGGCCCCGTTTGGGTAAATTGGTGTTTCAACTTTCCAGGGACGTAACTTCGGCATACTATCTCCGTTTGGGTCTTCAAAATGGCTCTGGAAGTTCAGGACCTGAAAAACTACTAAAAATAATAAGTTGTGAAAAAAACTGAAAGAGACAATGGTGGGGCCCCAAGTGGAATAGGCAGGTGGCCCCTAATATCCACCTGGATCACCTTCCGAGTAAAATGTTGTAGTCAAGGAGTCCGTCATTGACCTCAACTTCAACGTTTACTATTTTTCGCCCTAGTTCAACATGCAATTTATTGATGATACCGCAATGCGTATATGTACATCCATCGAAATATTTCAACGTTGTATGCGATTGAGATAGGTGCGGTGAGCCAAGTGAATTCCAGCAGTTTAGAGGCATCATACATGTAGATGATCCCTCATCAATAATAGTACGATGAATAAGGTGATTGAGAACATTTAACTTGATGAAGAATGCCAATTATGCTGGTAATTGTGGCACATAGCCCGTATGATTAAAGATTACGACATTGAAATTTTTTGGATCAATTCCACCAATTTCTGACAACAAAGCCTGCTTCTGGCAGCGAAAATTTTGAAGCACATCAAGCACTAACATAGCTGAAGGGGATTGAGGAAAATATTAAATGATATTATAATTTTGAGCAGCTTGGGCTTGAGTATTAAATGTTGATTTATAAACATTAGGGGAATTTTGAGGTCTAAAATGGGCCTCCTAAGGAAATTATAAAATAATAGTCGAAAAAATCAAATAAGATTTGATGACATCATCAAATTTTAGAGGGAAAAATGGAAAAACTACTTTTTCAACTCATATTTTCAACTTATCTCCCAAAGTTTTTACTCAAATTTCGAGAGGGAGTACTCGTTGGATGCGAAATTTAATTCCCCATCCAAGGAGTACCCATGTGCATACTTTCAATGGGCCCTACTACACGAAAAATGAGAAATACATAAAAAAACGTGATTACAATCACGTTTTTTTATGTATTTTTCATTTTTCGTGTAGTAGAGTTCATCGAAAGTATGCAACATGGGTACTCCTTGGATTAGGAATTAAATTTTGCATCCAACAAGTACTCCCACTTGAAATTTGAGTAAAAATTTTTGGATATAAGTTGAAAATATGAGTTGAAAAAGTAGTTTTATTATTTTATTATTTTTTAATATTTTTACCCTTTTATTTAAAAAATGGTAAATCATCCCCCATGGTTGACATCATCATCTTGAATCCTATTGGTTGTTATAAAGTTTTTTTTTGTACATTTTTCTTAGGAGGCCCATTTTAGACCTCAAAATTCCCCTAATGCAACTCCCTTCGGTGGCTTTATTGTCAATTTAGGAATAGCAGTTGTCGGTATTGATTCTGTAGATGGATTGGTGGTTTAGGTAGTAGGTTGATCAATAGCCTGACTATCGTAATATTTATTACGTGTTGACAACAAACCATCATTCAATGGCTTCGTGACAGATAACATAAGAACTTGGGAATGAGAAGCTGGATCTGTAGCAATCAAATTTGTGTCTGGATTCAAAAATGGATTTGTGAAAACAATAGATGCATGCCAGGTCTTAACCAATTTTGAGACTTTGGTGCGGTGAGGATAGTCATGAGCAAAGTGTTCCTCATTACAGATTATGCAAGGATAATGAGGTTTCCGATTTCCAAACAATTGATCAGATGATCTTTCTTGCGGGGTAGAAGTTTGTTTTTTATTTGATTTCCCTTTTTTCTTACTTTTGGGTTTCTTGTCACTTTTTTCTTTGTCAGATGACATAGCATGGATTTTGGAAGAAGGTGCAGTATCAGATGCAGTAGATTGATGTGTTCTTGCAGTACCGATCATACTGTCTCCGACATAAAATTCCTTATATGGAGGAGGAACAGTAAAAATAGATCGCGGCGCGTTGGGAATTTTCTCATAGAGCATGCCAGACTGAGTGTAAATCAAGTATAAATATTGGGCATGAGAAATGACCCGCCCTTCAGTGATGATGCCACTCTTAGCCACATCATGAATTATATATGGTAACAGGGACTTAATGAACCACTCAGCAAGGAGCTAATCAGGAACAAATGTCTTAACCATTCTATGATGATGACGCCACTCATGAATATGATCAGAAATGTGAGTAGCATTAGTCTGTTTAAAATTAGTCAAGAGTTCCGTTCCAGTTTCATATCGTATGGGTAACTGGAAATGGGTCAAAAAGACAGTAGCTAGGGCAGTGAAATTATGAAAAGAAGCTATTGGTAACTCAATGTACCATTTCGAGGCCAGACCAGTGAGCGTACGCTGGAAAAGACCTAGTCGAACGGATTCATCATTTATGGAGTTAGATGAACACCACAAATGATAAGTCATAACATGCGTCGTTGGGTCTTCCCCAAGGTTTCCATTTAAATTAGGAATATATGAGGGTAATTTATGAGGTATCACTGGCCACCAAGGAGCGTAATTGATTGGATCATTGGTGAGTCGGTTTAAATCTAGTAACTCTAAAGTTGAAACAAAGGGAAATTGTCGATTCAAATAGCCAAGGGTTAAGAATAGCCAGGGTATGATGGAATTTCTTGGGCAATAGGCCTTTGAGCACCAACATAAGGAATATGTTTCCAATATCCTATATAGGGGTTTTTTTGATAGTCAAACGCTTGAGGATTCTCTTGACCAAAACCTGGGTACGCTACTTGTTGAAATGAAGGTTGTGGCATTTGCGCTTGTGGCTTCCAAGGGGTCTGTCCACAAATATTTTAACCCAAACTAGGATAGTTTGGATTCGGTTGTGGATAGGTATAACATGGTTGTGGGTGTGACATCCCATAATATGGTAATCCAACTTGTGAATAAATAATTCCAGATACATGTGGTTGTTGTAAACCAGCCGAAGGAGATGGATTCTGGTAATGGGTTGAAGGAACCGCTTGAGATGGTTTAGGTACAAAAATTTGAGCCGGTAACAGGGGTAAGTATGTATTAACAAGCGGATTTGATGTGGACACAACAGGTTGAACCCATTGATACGAGTGTACAACCATTTGTGGTTGGATGGGTAAAGTGGGCCACTACTGACAAACATTAATTCTGACATTAGGATGACCAAATAATGATGGAGTACTATCAATATGGGTGACCATATGTTGCTCCCACCATGAGGAGTATAATAATATGGAAAGCATTGTTCTCCAAATGTAGGGAATCGAGTTGAAATTTGGATCAGATGTGGAGGCTACATTGTCATCCCTATATGTCACCCTCTTTTCAGCTCTCAATCTAGCTCTTTTTTCAATCAAATTTGCCTCAACACTTATTGCTCCTTTTTGCATATCTTCCAGCGTGGTGTAATATTTCTCCCTCAGTTGGTAGGACATGTCACAATCAAATCCTTCAGGGTATTTCATCAGAGCCACGCCTTGAGGAGGTTTCATGTGTGGAGGAAGTGCATTGTAAATGCTGTTAAATCGTGTGGAGTAATCATGGACACTTTCTCCTACATCTCGTTTAATGTTCATGTATTCTGCTAGGAGTTGGCAAGGGTTAGCCCTAACTTCCCATCTGTTGATGAAAGTCTGATATAAACCAGGAAGATCTTGGATACTACCAGGAGGCAGGCTTTTAAACCATTTCTTCACATCACCTCCTAGGCTTTCGGCAAAGATTCTCATTTTGACTGTTTCATCATCAATTTCCATGCAGTCAAAAGAGTCTTCCATCTTATCTACATGTTGCTGAGCTGTGATGGATTGTTTGGCAGTGAAGTGTGGGATTTTTGATTGATAATCATTTGGTAAGGGAACTAGAGGCGGAGGTAGAACTAGAGGTGCATACCAGGCTACCATTATGATGTTCTAATGAGGTAAAGGGTTGACTTGGACAGCTGGTATATGGATGACAGGGATATTATGACCAGCAGAAGTTTGTTGAGCCGATTGTTTGGTCAATTTAGTGTGTCCTAAATTGCTACATTAATTTATCAATCCGGGATTCGTAAGCTGATGAAGTGTGGCTCACTATATGTGCAAGATAACCTATCTCTTACTTTTTGTCGTTTTTGGATTTCTATGAAATTCTAAAAGACAAGTATGGAGACAAATATTCAAGACAATGATGTCCTTCTAATGATTTTCCAAACTTCAAAAGAATTTTTAAACACACGATGACAAAATTAATTCTTCAAAAAAAATGAAATTGCATCACTATTCTAGTCAAACAACAGTGAACTACTGATCATGAAACTCATTATCCTTGCTGCTGTCCAAATACAAAAGAAACTATGCTTAAAGAAATCCAAGAATTGAAACAAAGTAAATCTAAATCAAATTACATCAACTTATATTCTGATCCCTCGCCATTAGTCCAGCTATGGCTTTCGGAGGTAACCATAAACAACTTGAGCAATCTGATATCTAATTTGCAGAAAAAGAAACCAATATCAAACTACACACTCATACTTCAATCCCTCACCATCAGTCCAGCTGTGGCTTTCGGAGGTAACTAAAAATGACATGAGCAATTTAATATATCTAACTTGCAGAAAGTAAACTAATATCAAACTACACACTCATACTTCAATCCCTCACCATTAGTCCAGCTATGGCTTTCGGAGGTAACTGAAAATGACATGAGCAATTTAATATTTATAACTTGCAGAAAGTAAACTAATATCAAACTACACACTCATACTTCAATCCCTCACCATTAGTCCAGCTATGGTTTTCGGAGGTAACTGAAAATGACATGAGCAATTTAATATATCTAAATCTAACTACTGAAGCAAATGTGCAAGACTGAAATAAACAAACAGTGCTGGAATTAAACAAAAACTAAGAAAAGTAAATTAGCATAAGGACAATATTGATTCCATGTCATTAGTCATTATAAAAAGATGTGCAAGTGCCCGGGCTGCCTATTGTAATCTGAAACAAGAACACTGATCAGTTAACCACAACATAAAACATGAAAGATTATGGACAAAAGTAAAATGTAAAGCATGAAAGATTATGAACAGAGATGAAGCATAAATACCATGAAAGATGCAATGTATAAACACGTGAATGACTTATGGCACAATGAACTTAAAGAAATAAAACAAGAAACTATACAGTAATGCACAAAACCTCAACGTGTGCAGGGGCCCTCTGCACCAGCCTCGGGCAACAACCTTCAAATACAAATTACGCTTGGAAACAGAGTCTTCTTATATATTAAAATGCAGTCATAACAAAGAAATGATATTACAGCACAGTGGCAACGCAATTACATTACAGAGCTATATGGAGGCTAACTATTATGCATATGAAAATGCGTTATTTATAACAAAGGTGATATAACTAATTCCCTAAAGTTTGTGCTGATAGAGACACGTGAACCATCACGTCCAGAGATCTAGCATCATGACCACGGTGAGGAGTAAATCTATGAAGAGTGGATGTTGGATTTGGCTTATGGAGCCGTGTACAGGTGTTGATGTGTCTCCCGTAAATTAGAAATGGTCATACAAATCTTCACGTGATGAGAAACAGAGTCTTGTCACCGTGGGACTCTACGGTTGACTTCCACATGGCCACCTTTGACCACAGCCTCCTTAGGTGAATTTGCCCGAGCCAATAGGACACGATCCATGTCCACATCATTTCTGACTTGGCCATGTGGCTCGAATTGCCTGAAGACACCTGCAACATAGACTTTCACAAAATGGCTGCGGAAAGTTGCAGTAGTTGCGGAAAGTGGCAAGATTCCGCAGCTAAATGAGCAAAAATCTAAATCAAACAGCAGACACAAAACATAGTTAAAAACCATTTTAGATGCTCTTTTACAATTAATATGCAATGATATTGACGACTTAGAAGGTTCAGGTGAATGAAAAAGGTCTAGAAAGGTGTATAGGAAACATGCAGATTTGAGACTCAACACCGATCTAGGGTGTGAGAGCCCCAAGTTCTGAATGAAGTGAATATCAGGGGGTGTAGATGGGGGAGTTTCTCTGTCCCTAGTGTGTTGACCACTCTGAGGTGGTGAACTAGGTGGCTCACGTTTTGGCTGATCTAGATCACTGAATGACCTAGTTCTAGGTATTTTATGAGGTAAGTCTAGGTCAAGATGAAAATGTGATAGAGCTGCAAGGTCTTCTGGTGCAGAGTTAGCTCTATGGATATGGTTTGAAATAGTTGATCTTCTAGGTGTGGGTGATTTCTTAAGGATGCTCTCAGGTTTATCAACTATTTCAGGTGGGTTAGGGTTAGGGAAAGGTCTTGTATAAATGTTCCTTGAAACCAGAATGTTGTTTTCCAACCAAGAGCTTAACCCTACTGGTTAATTCTATTATGGTTGATGTTGATATGAAGGCTGGTCTCCCAGTGGAGTCTTATGTGAAACCAAGATAATCAGAAGGCATACTGGTCACCAGTGGAGTCTTTGATCTTTGAGGAGCTATGGAGTCACCAGGTGGAAGGTTTAGGGCGTCCTAAAGGGTACACTGTCCACCACAGTGCTTAAGTAACGTCACCTTTCAAGAATAAACTCAAAACACAACAAACTCCAACCAGAGATTGACTGGGAGGGCATTTACTAGATATGTCACCTCTGAAAGAGTGTGAGATCTGGAGGCTACCTGGCCCTTTCCAGACTCTGTCTAAGAGTGTGAGAGAGCACAACAAATGATATAGGGGTTATTCGAGAATAGAAGTGACTTACTGCCAACCTAACCAGAGATTGAAGGTTTTCTGAAGTTTATGATGTAGTGAGAATGGAAAATATTCAGAAATTCCCCAGCAAAGTCGCCATTATGTTGGGGTTCCCATGTTTTGGCCAGGTTGGTAAGACCAAAAGATGAGACAACATCAGAACCACTTTCAGACCTTAAGATCTAGCCCTCCTAGGTCCAGAGAGGGATCTCTCTATGTAAGTTAAGGGTATATGTATTTGAAGCTCAGATTGAAGGTGTTAGGCTAGTTATATGCATAGGGTTTGTTCAATTTAGAGTTTGGTTGTTGGGAATTAGGAAAGAAGGGCCCAATATAAGGCAAGGCTAAGCAAAGAGTAATTTAGGCAAAAGAGAGGTAAATCAAGAAAAACATCAAGGCCATTGGGCAACGGAGTCAGGAAAGGGTTTACTTGCTATCAACATGCAAAATTTCAGTTGGGCTAGTCATCTAAAGCCTTGGATCCTAAAGATGAGGGGTAAATGGAACAATAAGGAAAGAAAGTGAAAGGAAGGGAGAAAACCAATATTCTGTCTATAGATCAGGTCAGAGGTCATTTAACTCCAGACCTACTTGGACATACTCAAAGGCCACTCCCAAAGGTGACTTAAGGGGTCTTGGAAAGGGTAACTAGAGTGAAAAAGATCTTGGTGAGGTAGAGACTAAGTTCAGTCCTCCAAATGTTCTCAAATCATCCAATTAAATCCTAACAAGAACATCTAAGAAGTAGCTCCATTAATTCATACATCAAAGAGCAGGCAACAACATCCACTACACTGGTTAAATTAATTGAAACTAATCCTTAGATAACACATATAGAAAAAAACATAAAAGGCATGGAGAGCATAAGTATAGGGCACCTAACAAGGGTGAATCCTATACCAGATTTCTGATGCATGCTAGAAGAACTGAAATGAGATGAAATGAAATAACACAGAGGTAGAAAAACATCACCGCAGCTTTAGATCAGGATCCAAAGAAATGTGCTTGTCGTATTAAGAACAACACCAATCAAGTACAACAAAGCTTACAGCTTGATATTCAGCCTGATGAATCCTCCTCAGCCTATCATACAAATTGCACAGAGAGCTTGTCTCAAGAGAAACAGCTTGCATTTCTATGATATCTCATCAAAAACCATTACAATATTTCTTTCTGAGTTTTATAGCAGAAGAAGAGCCCAGGAGGTAGGTGAAACACTAAATGCAATATTAAAATTTCTGAGAAGGAAGAGGACCGAAGCCTGGTCTGTTTAAATGCTGAGTATTTAATCTCTGTCACCCCTTTTATGAAAGAGTGATCTTCTCCGGATATGACTTTGACATATTTCAGCTGTGGTGCTTTGCAGTACTCCTGGTGAATAAAAAAATGATAAACAAACTGCTGAGAATTCTGCTACATAAATGTTTTGGTAGCTTTGAACTGCTGTTAGGGTGGAAATTCCTTCAGGGATACGGTGTTGAAAAAAAACTGTATGGACGCCCTGTAATTTATAAAGAAAAGCATTCTGCTGGTGAATAAACCCTGATGTTACCTCCTACTTGTGCTCAGGACCTTTTGATCGATCCTCAGGGTCTTCAAATTGGTGCTTTACCTTTTAAACCACTGATTTAAGGCTTAATATTTTCATTGGCATGCCTTAATATCTCTGGCTTGCACTGAAACACTTTGCTGCTCTGTTTCTGCTTATGTCAGGTTAGCTCGAGCTTTAATGGCGCTGGAAGGTTTTCACAGAGTTTAAACCCTTCTCTTTTTAATGAACATCCTGTCTTTACCTTTCTGGTTCTTTGCTCATAAATTTAGCCGTTGTAGATGATCTTCTTCGATTTATCTGTCACTGTAACAGAGATTGCGCATCATGGCGGTCATTTACCATTGACAACCCTGCAAAAACAAAACTGGTCACGAAAACATATATGAGGGTGGCGAATGCGATGGAGATGACGAGTGTGACTGTACAGAATGGTGCCATGGTGGAATAATGGTGGGTTTCGGCGGAAAATGCAGCGCGTAGTGGAAGACGGGAAAAGATGGTGGACTGCAACATAAAACGTTTTTAAATGGAAAACCTTAAGAAACACGACCTTGTAAAAAATATATGCGACGGGATGGAAGACGTACGACTGACACATGTGGAGAGGGTGATGTGGCAGGACAGGTCTGGGGGATGGTGGAATATTCAACAACAGGAAAACGAGTGTGGACCGTCGATCTTTGAAAGAGATCAACGATTAACAATGCAGCAAAGGGCGATGATGGTGGGCCGGGGGTATGACGATCGGAAGCTAAACAGTGCGCAGCTTCGAGGAGCGTCAACCATTGGATGAGCCATCCCAGATCTAACGGCTGACGGCAATATCGTTGGGTATCCTGTACCGAACGATAACGCGCGATGGGATAGCAGTTTTGAAATCGTACAGAAGCCACACGTCAATCGATGTATGGAATCACTGGCCGATCAGGGAAAACCACCCTCCGCCCAAAGTCGGTGCGATAGAAATCGACAGTTGTGAATAGTGTGCGGCGGGGACCACAGGGTGGACAAGCTCCGCACCGTCGGATCAAAGTGTAAATGGACGGCGATGGCGCAATTTGGGAAATGAACGGGGAAACACAGAGGGCATCGGGGTTAACGCTCACCATCCGATCAAACAAGATCGACGGCTGACATCGCGCCTGATATGGATTTGAGAATAGCGCCTTTTGCTTTGGTGGGTGGTTCTGGAGTCGGGGTTACATTGAGGAACAGGGCGCGGGGCTATGGCTGAAGGGGGCTAAGCCTGTTATAAGGTCGGAAAGTGGGTTTTTAAACCATTTCAATGCATTTCAAAGCCTAAGGAGGGTAACGATAGGGATATGGAGGGGCAATCTGGGGAAACAAAGGGTGATGGTGAAATTTAAAGGGGATTTCGAGGAGATTTAAGAGGCTAATGGGGAAATAGAGGGGGAAAAGGAGAACTTTGCCAAAGGAAAAACAAAGGTTCTAAGGGATAACTTGCAGGGGTATGAGGGGTAATGTTGGCCTTGTGAGGGGGAAAATCAACAGAGGTAAAACATATAAGGCAAAGCATGGATAGACTTCAAGGATGATGAGTTTTTAGGGAAAAGGCATTCCTTGAAGGCTTTTAAAATAATTCAGCCCCGTGCTTGCTTGTCAAGAATTTCATAGGGGGGCTAACAGTTTTTGCACATGGGGATGGCTTCTTCTTGAAGGAGGCAAGAATCCAGAAATGATCTCTGAAGTAGGCCAGGTGCTTGCTGCTTGGCACATCCCTTTCTTTCTTTGATTTTCAGCTGCCACAATATGTTACATACATTCATCACCAGAATCCTTCTCCCAACCAATCTACCTACCCAAACTACAGTCCTACATTTCCCTTTGGGTGCATTTGAACTAGCAGACCCTTTACAACATTTATTTTAAAACAGAAAGTAAACTTATTCTAAATCTACCCTTATTGCTCCATGAGACCAGATTAGACTGTTGGTCTCATAAGTTTCTCTACCTAACCTAACATCTGCTGGGATTAAACTGTCCAGCAGATTTCTTCTCTACATTCTAAGACCGAAATTGAAAAACAGCCAAGCCATGATTAGACAGTCTGCCTCGCTGTGGACCATGGCATCAAGACAGTTGCACATGGACAGAAGCTTGCAAAACTTTGGAAACAAAACTTGAAGGCTTGAAATCAGAACTCTTGAAGCATCCTTCTTTATTAGTGTGACTCAGGTTTTGAGCTTATTAGAGTCACTTACTTTTCTTCATTTCAGCTCTAGTTTTGGGCATGCTTGAGCTGATTCTTTTTCTTCTTTGATGGTCCAGATTTTGAGCATGTTAGGACTAGTTGTCTTCTTTTTCTTTTTGGCTTAGATTTTGATCATATTAGAGCCGATCTTTTGAATTTTTCAGAGGTTCATGTTTTGGGCATGTTTGAACCTCTCCTTTCTCTCTCTCTCTCTGTTTTTTAAAGAAACAAACACTGCAATGGTATGTACAATGAAATGGAAACTGGAAATTAAAAATCAGCAGAAGTAGTGTTTGAGCATCCTGCCATTAACAGGACCCCCAAACAGCTCTATACCATCAAGTTCTTGTAGAAAAAATGCATTAGGACCCACAGTGGCTTGGATGATATACGGACCTTGCCACAAACTGTCAAACTTTCCATGCTTTCCCTTGTCCTCTCTCCTTGAGTCCCACTTCAGAACCTTGTCTCCAATTTTGAAATCTGAAGCTTTGGTTATTTTTTCAAATAATCTCTTTATATTTTCCTGAACTTTGATAGCTCTGTTATAGACCTCTTCCCTTTTTTGCTGCAGATGAATTGTTTGATTTATTCTCCTCACCATGTTGTCTTCTTCTATTTGTATCTCTTGAACAAGCTTGAGCACTGGTATTCCAAGGCTGGTAGCAAACATTGCCTCTGTCCCATAAATGAGCTGGAATGGTGACATGCCAATAGATTTCTTTGTTGTAAGCCTGTCAGCCCACAAAGCATGTACCAACTTGTTGTGCCATGACTTTTTGTTCTCTTCCAACAACTTTTTTATGATGATCACCAGGATTTTGTTTGAAGATTCAGCCAAGCCATTACCTTGAGGGTAATAGGTGGTTGAATGACAAAGTATTATTCCATACCTGCGACAAAAATCAACCATTTTCTTGGATCCAAAAGCAGCTACATTATCGGTGACTGTGGCATTCCTAGTAGGTATGGCCTCTATCCACTTAGTGAAATAATCCGTGGCAGTCAAGATCCATTTGTGTTGTGCAGAAGAAGGAGGATGAATTTCCCCTATAAAATCTAGGCCCCACTGCATGAAAGGAACTTCCACAGTGATAGGTTGTAAGGGGAGGGGGAGGAGTTTTCTTTTGCCTTCAAATATCTGACATTTATGGTAGGATATTATCATTTTCTGGACATCATAAAATAGTGTAGGCCAATAGTAACCATCCCTGAGTATCTTATTTGCAGTGGCTTTCCAACTCAAGTGGCCTCCGCACTCTCCAGCATGGAATTCTTGCTTAATTCTCTCAGCTTCATTTTCTGGCAAACATTTAAGAAATAGGCCATTTGGATTTTTCCAGTATAAGTTTTCATTGAGGATGAAAAAGTTTCTGGCTTTTAGGTTCAGGAATCTGACCTTAGTTTTTGAAATTTCAGGTGGAGCATTGAGGTTGGTGAGCACATAAAGGATATCGGAGTACCAAGGAGAGTTTTGAAACTTCTCCTCCATAGTGGAAACATGCAATCCTTCCTACTCATCCAAGGTAGCTATCATGTTAATGTCAAGGGCTTGCAGATTTGATTCAGCCATTAATTTAGCTAAGCCCTGACCTTTGATCAGTTTGGTGGGTCTTATCTCAAGGTCATATTCCAAATTGGTAGCAATCCATTTGCCCTTTTTCCCAGCTGGGTCCTGGGACAAGATATCTTTGACCACTATATTTGGCACATAGGCTATGGTGTGGGAATGTAGTATGTACACCCTAAAGTCTTTTAAGGCCTTAACCAGAGCATAGGCCTATTTATCCATTATGTTGTATTTTAAAGGTGCATCTCTTAGCGCTTTGCTGAAGAAAGCTATTGGCTGCTCCATTCCCTCAGGATTTTTCTGCAATAAAACTACAGCTATTGTATGCTCAGAGGCAAATGAAAAGATCGGGAAATCTTTTGAGAAATCTGGGCTAATCAGAACAGGAGCTTGGGTGAGTGCAAGTTTCACTGATTCAAAAGATTGTTTAGCTCCAACAGTCCATTTAACTCGTACACCTTTCTTCAGCATGTTAGTCATATTCCTAAGGTGTTCAGCTAGGTTGGGAATAAATCTTTTGAGGAAGTTGATTTTCCCAATGAAGGAATGTAACTCCTTGATGTTCCTTGGGTGTGTGATTTGTAGTATTCCCTCAACTCTCTGTGGGTCTATCCTGATTCCCTTTTCAGAAATGATATGGCCAAGAAGCTTGCCTTCTTGCAGCCCAAATACAGTATTTTTAGGATTCAGGGACAGACCAAACCTTCTACATTTCTCAAACACCTTCCTCAAATGTTTTAGGTGTTCTTCATCAGTCTTGGAGTAGACTGTAATGTCATCTAGGTAGATGACTATGAAGTGTCCTATCTCATCTGCGAAAGCTATATCCATTGCTCTCTGGAAGGTTGCTCCAGCGTTCATCAATCCAAAAGGCATCTTCACATACATGAAGGTGCCCCATGGAGTGGTAAAATTTTTTTTGAGTTGATCTTCTAGGAGTACTAGCACTTGGTTGTAACCTGAAAAGCCATCTAATAGGGAGATTCTTCTTGAGCCTACTACCTTCTGCAGGATGTGTTCCATTCTTGGCAAAGGGTAGTTGTCTTTGAGTGAGGCTCTATTAAGATTTCTGAAATCAATACACAACCTGATCTCCCTTGTTTTCTTTCTCACAACCACTAGATTTGATACCCAATCAGAAAACCTTACAGGAACTATTATGCCTGCATCATACATTTTTTGAATCTCTTTTTTAACTACAGGCAATTGTTTTGGATTGATCCTACGAATTTTTTGTCTAAAGGGCTTTTGATTTTCTTTCAAGGTTATTTTATGTTGAATAATTTTCGTGTCATAGGCCTTTAAGTCTTCATAACTCCAGGCAAACACATCAATGAATTCCTTGAAATGATCAATGTATTTTTCCTTCATGTCTGCTGGTAAAGAATTAGCCAGTTTAATCATTTTGGGTTTATCTTTAGTGCCTATGTTGCATTCTTCAACATCAGAGTCTGCATGTTCTATAGTGGGATTTTTTGCTACATCATCAAAGTCAAAAAGGTCTTCTAAGGGTGCCAGGCCTCTGGGTATGTTCTTGTCTTTGGCCTGCAGCACCTCCATTTCCTCATTTTCTACATATTTACATTCTGTGGTAGGACTTCCAGTTTCTTAAATTAGAGTGTTTATTTCTATGTTACAGGGTGGGGATTCTTCATCGGAGGATTCTTCACTAAGGCAGCTGTCTTCAGATTTAGAGTCTGGATCAGAAAATTCAAACTCATTTCTGCCTGGTAGGAAATCTTCAATCTGTTTATCACCTTCAAAGACCTACCAATATTTTTCATTGTCTAGCACTGCAGGTCTGAATTTGGTCTGAATGATGATCTGTTGGTTAGCTGGATTTTTAGGATATGAACTGGCTAGACACGCTAGTCCATTTGCAATGACGTTTTGATTCCTAGGGACAAACACCAAATCGTATTCTACAAATGTTTTCAATAAATCCACTACGGCATTCCTGTATGCTCTTAACCGAGGGTGTTTCACTGCGTATTCACCATTTACTTGTTTTATAACTAACTCTGAGTCTCCTCTCAAAGCTATCCTACGGGCTCCTAGTTTTCTCAACATATTTAAGCCCAGGATAAGAGCCTCATATTCTGTAATATTGTTTGTGCATTTGAAGTGCAGATTGACAGTGTGGCTCTCTGTGTAGTCACTCTCTATATTACGTATCCACATCCCTACCCCAACATTTTTCCTAGTACAGGACCCATCGAAATTCATTTCCCATAGGGGTTCACCATTATGTTGCATTGTGGGGTCTGCACTAGGCTATGAATCGTTTTGTTGTTCATAACGGGTATGGGAATGAGGGAGGTGGCTAGATTGCTATTCGTTTTCTGTTTCCGTTTCTGTTTCACTAAAAGTTTCATTTTTAACATTTTGCCCCTGGTTCTTCGCCTCACTTTCTTCTGAGTCTAGGGTATCTATTATGTTAAAGTCCATGGGCTCTGTATCTCTGTTTTCTGATTTTGGTTCTCCTAAGGATTGGTCATTGTAAAGGATGAAAGAATCCAGATATGTATGTACAGAATATAATGGTGAATTTTCAGGCTTGTTGGGGCTACTGACTAGGAATTTCATTTGAGCCTCTCTATATAGTCTTCTAAGTTGGCCAAATATATGGATAGTGGCATATGAGCCATCCATCTGCATAGTGCCTTGCAGCTTGGCTCCCCATGATCTAGATAGTAACATGCCATACTTGGGTGGCACATCTGCCACCACTACATCCATGACCATACATTTAGCAGGAATCTGGGTGAGGTTCACACACAATTCTTTGATTAGGCTCAGGCATTTTACTCTGTTAGAGTCAAATGAATATAAATCTTTGTAAGGTCTGGTTATCTCTAGGCCAAGTTTTTCCATCACTACCATAGGCATTAAATTGTGTGATGCTCCAGAATCATGCATGGAATTATGAAGAATCTTGTCATGAATGTTGAGACTGATATAAAAAGGTGGAACTACCCCTTCCTGAAACTTTCCCTCAATCTTTGGACCAAACAGGAGGGCTGGTTAATCATCATTCAGGTTTACCATATCATTGTTTTCACCAACATTTAATTCTTTCAAAATTTGGCCTCTATAGACATCTTGAGTGGCCAGCTCAGAAAGTGGTACAGAGATTTTGATTTTTGCAATCTCACTCTCCAAATTGAAAGTGGATTGACACTTTGGAATGCTCAACTCTGTTTTGCTAGCCACTGTCTTAGTGGCTAAATCAGTTTGTGATTTATCACTATGTACAGGGTTAGGAACAGTTTTATCAGGAGCACTAACTGTAGTGCTAGTGCTGCTAGTGGGTTGGCTTTGTTTTTCAGTGTTTTGGTTGTCCTTTTCTTTACCTTTCCCAGAACTCTCAGCTGCTAGTTTGTTACTTTCGGCAGTTACTTTAGAAGATTTGTCAGGCCTTTTCTTGATAGTAACCTTAGGAGCTTTGGGTTTGGAAGTGTCTTGGCTCTTTTTGCTCCTAATTTCATATTGTTCCCTGACTTTCATAATAGCATTCTCAAAACCAAGTCTGTAGGCCTCAAATTTTGATCCTTCCTCATCCCAATATGAGGGTGAGGGTTGCTCTTCTTCCGAGCCACAGTTATGGATTGAATTTTCTGTTTCAAACATGTTTATTGCATTCCCTTCAGACTCCTCTATGATTCCCTCATCCTCATCAAGAAATTTTTGGAATGGGGGAATAACTTGTTGATCTAATTCTTTTTGTCTGTTGGGAGCGTTGTTGTTTCTTCTAAAGTTTTGGTTCTGGTTTTGGTTTCTATTTTGGTTACCCACTATGACAACCATCGTTTCCATCATTTTTTGTAGTCTTTCCACATTTTTAGATAATCTGTCATAATTTGGATTAGATGTAGAGGCTACATTGTCATCCCTATATGTCACCCTCTTTTCAACTCTCAATCTAGCTCTTTTATCAATCAAATTTGCCTCAACACTTATTGCTCCTTTTTGCATATCTTCTAGTGTGGTGTAATCTTTCTCCCTCATCTGGTAGGCCATGTCAGCATCAAATCCTTCAGGGTATTTCATTAGAGCCATGCCTTGGGGAGGTTTCATGTGTGGAGGAAGTGCATTGTAAATGTTGTTAAATCGTGTGGAGTAATCATGGACACTTTCTCCTGCATTTCGTTTAATGTTCATGTATTCTACTAGGAGTTGGCGAGGGTTAGCCCTAACTTCACATTTGTTGATGAAAGTATGATATAAACCAAGAAGATCTTGGATACTACCAGGAGGCAGGTTTTTAAACCATTTATTCACATCACCTCCTAGGCTTTGGGCAAAGATTCTCATTTTGACTATTTCATCATCAATTTCCATGTAGTCAAAAGAGTCTTCCATTTTATCTACATGTTGCTGAGCTGTGAAGGATTCTTTGGCAGTGAAGTGTGGGATTTTTTATTGATAATCATTTGGTAAGGGTACTAGAGGCTGAGGTAGAACTAGAGGTGCATACTAGACTGCCATTATGATGTTCTGATGAGGTAAAGGTTTGACTTGGACAGCTGGTATATGGATGACAGGGATATTATGACCAGCAGAAGTTTGTTGAGCAGATATAGGGTGTGAGAGCCCCAAGTTCTGAATGAAGTGAATATTAGGGGGTGTAGATGGGGGAGTTTCTCTGTCCCTAGTGTGTTGACCACTTTGAGGTGGTGAACTAGGTGGCTCACATTCTGGCTGATCTAGATCACTGAATGACCTAGTTCTAGGTAGTCTATGAGGTAAGTCTAGGTTAAGATGAAAATGTGATAGAGCTGCAAGGTCTTCTGGTGCGGAGTTAGATCTATGGATATGGTTTGAAATAGTTGATCTTCTAGGTGTGGGTGATTTCTTGAGGATGCTCTCAGGGTTATCAACTATTTCAGGTCGGTTAGGGTTAGGGAAATCTCTTGTATAAATGTTCCTTGAAGCTACAATGTTGTTTTCCAACCAAGAGCATAACGCTATTGGTTACTTCTATTGTGGTTGATGTTGATATGAAGGCTGGTCTCCCAGTGGAGTCATATGTGAAACCAAGATAATCAGTAGGCCTACTGATCACCAGTGGAGTCTTTGATCTTTGAGGAGCTATGGAGTCGCCAGGTGGAAGGTTTAGGGCATCCTAAAGGGTACACTATCCACCACAGTGCTTAAGTAACGTCACCTTTCAATAATAACCTCAAAACACAAAAAACTAAAACCAGAGATTGACTGGGAGGGCATTTACCAGATATGTCACCTTTGAAATAGTGTGAGATCTAGAGGCTACCTGGCCCTTTCCAGACTCTGTCTAAGAGTGTGAGAGAACACAGCAAATGATATAGGGGTTATTCGAGAATAGAAGTGACTTACTACCAACCTAACCAGAGATTGAAGGTTTTCTGAAGTTTATGATGTAGTGAGAATGGAAAATATTCAGAAATTCCCCAACGAAGTCGCCATTATGTTGGGGTTCCCATGTTTTGGCCAGGTTGGTAAGACCAAAAGATGAGACAACATCAGAACAACTTTCAGACCTTAGGATCTAGCCCTCCTAGGTCCAGAGAGGGATCTCTCTATGTAAGTTAAGGGTATATGTCTTTGAAGCTCAGATTGAAGGTGTTAGGCTAGTTATATGCACAGGGTTTGTTCAATTTAGAGTTTGGTTGTTGGGAATCAGGAAAGAAAGGTCCAATATAAGGCAAGGTTGAGCAAAGAGTAATTTAGGAAAAATAGAGGTAAATCAAGAAAAACATCAAGGCCATTGGGCAACGGAGTCAGGAAAGGGTTTACTTGCTATCAACATGCAAAATTTCAGTTGGGCTAGTCATCTAAAGCCTTGGATCCTAAAGATGAGGGGTAAATGGAACAATAAGGAAAGAAAGTGAAAGGAAGGGAGAAAACCAATATTCTGTCTATAGATCAGGTCAGAGGTCATTTAACTCCAGACCTGCTTGAACATACTCAAAGGCCACTCCCAAAGGTGACTTAAGGGATCTTGGAAAGGGTAACTGGAGTGAAAAATATCTTGGTGAGGTAGAGACTAAGTTCAGTCCTCCCAATGTTCTCAAATCATCCAATTAAATCCTAACAAGAACATCTAAGAAGTAGCTCCATTAATTCATACATCAGAGAGCAGGCAACAACGTCCACTACACTGGTTAAATTAATTGAAAATAACCCTTAGATAACACATATAGCAGAAAACATAAAAGGCATGGAGAGTAGAAGTATAGGGCACCTAACAAGGGTGAATCCTATACCAGATTTCTGATGCATTTGATTAGGGTTAGCCCTAACTTCTGATGCATTTGGCGAGGGTTAGCCCTAACTTCACATTTGTTGATGAAAGTATGATATAAACCAAGAAGATCTTGGATACTACCAGGAGGCAGGTTTTTAAACCATTTATTCACATCACCTCCTAGGCTTTGGGCAAAGATTCTCATTTTGACTGTTTCATCATCAATTTCCATGTAGTCAAAAGAGTCTTCCATTTTATCTACATGTTGCTGAGCTGTGAAGGATTCTTTGGCAGTGAAGTGTGGTATTTTTTATTGATAATAATTTGGTAAGGGTACTAGAGGCTGAGGTAGAACTAGAGGTGCATACCAGGCTGCCATTATGATGTTCTGATGAGGTAAAGGTTTGACTTGGACAACTGGTATATGGATGACAGGGATATTATGACCAGCAGAAGTTTGTTGACCAGATATAGGGTGTGAGAGCCCCAAGTTCTGAATGAAGTGAATATTAGGGGGTGTAGATGGGGGAGTTTCTCTGTCCCTAGTGTGTTGACCACTTTGAGGTGGTGAACTAGGTGGCTCACGTTCTGGCTGATCTAGAACACTGAATGACCTAGTTCTACGTAGTCTATGGTAAGTCTAGGTTAAGATGAAAATGATAGAGCTGGGTATATTCCTCGTAAGTGAGTTAGATCTAGTGGATATGGTTTGAAATAATTGATCTTCAGTGCAGATTTCTTGAGGATTCTCTGTGGTTAATAACTATTTTAGGGCTCAGGGTTGTGGAAATCTCTTGTATAAATGTTCCTTGAAGTACAATGTTGTTTTTCCAACCAAGAGCATAACGCTATTGGTTACTTCTATGTGGTTGATGTTGATAAAGTGAAGGTCGGTCTCCTCAAAGGAAAGCCGTATAGAAACCAAGATAATCGCCGGCCACCATCACCAAGGAGTCTTTGATCTTTGAGGAGCTAAGGGAGTCGCTGTGTGGAAGTGCCTAGGGCATCCCAGTGCTTGTGACATTATCCACCACAAAGGCTTTGGTAACGCTCACTCCCGCACAATCCCCAAGGAATAACAAAATCCAACCAGAGATTGACTGGGAGGGCATTTACTAGATATGTCACCTCTGAAAGAGTGTGAGATCTGGAGGCTACCTGGCCCTTTCCAGACTCTGTCTAAGAGTGTGAGAGAGCACATAAAATGATATAGGGGTTATTCCAGAATAGAAGTGACTTACTGCCAACCTAACCAGAGATTGAAGGTTTTCTGAAGTTTATGATGTAGTGAGAATGGAAAATATTCAGAAATTCCCCAGCAGAGTCGCCATTATGTTGGGGTTCCCATGTTTTGGCCAGGTTGGTAAGACCAAAAGATGAGACAACATCAGAAGCACTTTCAGACCTTAGGATCTAGCCCTCCTAGGTCCAGAGAGGGATCTCTCTATGCAAGTTAAGGGTATATGTCTTTGAAGCTTAGATTGAAGGTGTTAGGCTAGTTATATGCACAGGGTTTGTTCAATTTAGAGTTTGGTTGTTGGGAATCAGGAAAGAAGGGTCCAATATAAGGCAAGGCTAAGGAAAGAGTAATTTAGGCAAAAGAGAGGTAAATCAAGAAAAACATCAAGGCCATTGGGCAACGGAGTCAGTAAAGGGTTTACTTGCTATCAACATGCAAAATTTCAGTTGGGCTAGTCATCTAAAGCCTTGGATCCTAAAGATGAGGGGTAAATGGAACAATAAGGAAAGAAAGTGAAAGGAAGGGAGAAAACCAATATTCTGTCTATAGATCAGGTCAGAGGTCATTTAACTCCAGACCTGCTTGAACATACTCAAAGGCCACTCCCAAAGGTGACTTAAGGGATCTTGGAAAGGGTAACTGGAGTGAAAAAGATCTTGGTGAGGTAGAGACTAAGTTCAGTCCTCCCAATGTTCTCAAATCATCCAATTAAATCCTAACAAGAACATCTAAGAAGTAGCTCCATTAATTCATACATCAGAGAGCAGGCAACAACGTCCACTACACTAGTTAAATTAATTGAAAATAATCCTTAGATAACACATATAGCAGAAAACATAAAAGGCATGGAGAGCAGAAGTATAGGGCACCTAACAAGGGTGAATCCTATACCATATTTCTTATGCATGCGAGAAGAACTGAAATGAGATGAAATGAAATAACACAAAGGTAGAAAAACATCACCACGGCTTTAGATCAGGATCCAAAGAAATGTGCTTGTCATATTAAGAACAACACCAATCAAGTACAACAAAGCTTACAGCTTGATATTCAGCCAGATGAATCTTCCTCAGCCTATCATACAAATTACATAGAGAGCTTGTCTCAATAGAAACAACTTGCAATTCTCTGATATCTCATCAACAACCATTACAATATTTCTTTCTGAGTTTTATAGCAGAAGAAGAGCCTATGAGGTAGGTGAAACACTAAATGCAATATTAAAATTTCTGAGAAGGAAGAGGGCCGAAGCCTAGTCTGTTTAAATGCTGAGTATTTAATCTCTGTCACCCCTTTTATGAAAGAGTGCTCTTCTTCGGATATGAATTTGACATATTTTGGCTATGGTGCTTTGCAATACTCCTGGTGAAAAAAAAAATGATAAAAAAACTGCTGAGAATTCTGCTACATAAATGTTCTGGTAGCTTTGAACTGCTGTTATGGTGGAAATTCCTTCATGGATACGGTGTTGAATAAAAACTGTATGGACTCCCTGTACTTTATAAAGAAAAGCATTCTGCTGGTGAATAAACCCTTATGTTACCTCCTACTTGTGCTCAGGACCTTTTGATCGATCCTCGGGGTCTTCAAACTGGTGCTTTACCTTTTAAACCACTGATTTAAGGCTTAAGATTTTCATTGGCGTGCCTTAATCTCTCTGCCTTGCACTGAAACACTTTGCTGCTCCATTTCTGCTTCTGTCAAGTTAGCTCGAGCTTTAATGGCGCTGGAAGGTTTTCACAGAGTTTAAACCCTGCTCTTTTTAATGAACGTCCTGTCTTTACCTTCCTGGGTCTTTGCTCATAAATTCAGCCGCTGTAGATGATCTTCTTCGATTTCTCTGTCATTGTAATAGAGATTGCATATCATGGCAGTCATTTACCATTGAAAACCCTGCAAAAAAGAAACTGGTCACAAAAACATATATGAGGGTGGCGGACGCGATGGAGATGACAAGTCTAACTATACAGAATGGTGCCATGGTGGAATAATGGTGGGTTTTGACGGAAAATGCAGCGCATAGTGGAAGACGGGAAAAGATGGCGGATTGTAACAGAAAACGTTTTTAAATGGAAAACCTTAAGAAACACGACCTTGTAACAAATATATGTGATGGGATGGAAGACGTACGACTGACACACGTGGAGAGGGAGATGTGGCGAGACAGGTCCGGGGGATTGTGGAATATTCAACAGCGGGAAAATGAGTGTGCACCGTCGATCTTCAAAGGAGATCAACGATTAACAATGCAGCGGAGGGTGACGACGGTGGGCCAGGGGTATGGTGTTCAGAGGCGAAACAGTGTGTAGCTTCGAGGAGCGTCAACCGTCGGATGAGCCATCCCAAATCTAACGGCTGACGGCAATATCGCTGGGCATCATGTACCGAATGATAACGCACGATGGGATAGCGGTTTTGAAATCGTACAGAAGCCATGCGTCAATCGATGTATGGAATCATTGGTCGATCGGGGAAAACCACCCTCCGCCCAAAGGCGGTGCGATAGAAACCGACGGTTTATGAATAGTGCGTGGCAGGGATCACAGGGCTGATAGGCTCCACACCATCAGATCAAAGTGTAAATGGACGGCGATGGCGCAATCTGGAAATGAACGAGGAAACACGGAGGGCATCGAAGTTAACGCTCACCATCCAATCAAACAAGATCGACGACTGATATTGCGCCAAATATGGATTTGCGAATAGCGCCTTTTGCTCTGGCAGGTGGTTCCGGAGTCGGGGTTACATGGAGGAACAGGGCGTGGGGCTATGGCCGAAGGGGGCTAGGCCTATTATAAGGTCGAAAAGTGGGTTTTTTACCCATTTCAATGCATTTCAAAGCCTAAGGAGGGTAACGATAGGGAGATGGAGGGGAAATCTGGGGAAGAAAAGGGTGATGGTGAAATTTAAAGGGGATTTCGGGGAGATTTAAGAGGCTAATGGGGAAATAGAGGGGGAAAAGGAGAACTTTGCGAAAGGAAAAACAAAGGTTCAAAGGGATAACTTGCAGGGGTATTAGGGGTAATGTTGGCCTTGTGAGGGGAAAAATCAGCAGAGGTAAAAAATATAAGGCAAAGCATGGATAGACTTCAAGGATGATGAGTTTTCAGGGAAAAGGCATTCTTTGAAGGCTTCTAAGATAATTTAGCCCCCTGCTTGCTTGTCAAGAATTTCATAGGGGGGCTAACACGTTGGGCGTAGTAGTAATTGAAAATACAAGCTACAGAACGCACTTCTAATGCAATTATTTCATTGAAAATTATAATAACCGAAAGTAGATGCTACCGATGAGGATTAGCAGAGGAAAAAACACCTAGAATGATAGGATAATCCCTAGCGGAGTCACCAATTTGTTATGTAGAATTATGATCTATGGATAAATCAAATTCCCTAAGTGTGGTGATAGGCACTTAGAATAATAGATGAAAGACTTTGCTATCACTTTCTCTAAAATAAATAGACAAACAGAATGATAGAAGAACCTACTTGTGATCCAAGCGCTTCTTCTTCTCCTTCTCTCGCTTTTGTTGTCACATTCAATCCAACTTAGATCGCCAGATTGATTCCTACAAGCATAAACAGAGAACAACAAACAAATTGCAATATACATATGCCTACGTATCTTATACACTCAAATTGATTAGATTTGAAACACATATATCATTGAAGAATCTATTTCATGAAAAATAGAAGCATAAATAGATACATGTATGGGAAAATGAACAACAATATTTATTAAAGAGTAGAAGGGAGGAGGCTACAACCAATGATTGATTTGATGCCACCAAGTCCAGCTTCATCCCAGCCTCATCACATCCAACATCACACCAGCAACATATCACTATTTTCACTCTCTCAAATGAGAATCCAACAACATTTATTTACCAAAATTCTTCCTTTTTTAGTACTAGGATCTGTGCTCAATTTATAGGGAATCTGATAGTAGTTTCTCAATGAATGTCTTTCTAATAATAGGAAATACATGTTCCAAAATTAAGAAGTGTTAGATGGACACTTGGATTTGAATTTTGACACATATGGACTCTTCTAGAAGGCACTGGCCATGTGGAGATTCCGAAACAATGAAAATTTCACTCCCAATTGACCAACGCACCCTTGAATGTCGGGAAGTGCATTGCAGTGCACCCTTGAATGGAGGATGTTGCATATGCAACATAGTTAGTCTCTTTAGAGGTAGTGCTGGTGAGTTCATAAGTGATATAACATATACTTCAAACCTTGTAAATCTCACAATAGGATCCATTAATGATTTGTTCTTCTCTTCGGGCATATAGCAACTGAAATGTAAGGAGATGATAGACCCTATTTCATTGGTCCTGGAGATGATGTCCACTTTGACCAGGTCATGGGGGGTGATTCCCAAATCGACGTATAACACTATTCGGATCCCATATTTTGAGATGATGTGACCCAACAACTTACCTTCTTCCATAGAAAATAGGCACTTTTTAGGATTAGGGAAATCCCAAATTTTCTACATCGCTGGAACACAATTCTAAAATGGTGTAGATGCTTGTCATCTGAATTTGAATAAATATTTAGATAATCTAAACAAACAACAAGTAATACATCTTTCTCATTACCAAAAGCTATGTCCATGGCACACTGGAAAGTGGCCCCGACATTCTTCAAACTGAATGACATCTTGGCATATTTGAAGGTACCCCATGGTGTAGTGAACACTGTATTATCCTGATTATCTTCATGCACAAGGATCTGATTGTACCCTGAGTAACCATCCAGCAATGACATCCTATTGGCTCCTACAACTCACTAAAGTATGTGGTCCATTTTGGGCAGTGGGTAGTTGTCTTTTAGTGACACTTTGTTCAGGTTTCTGAAATCTATACATAGTCGGATTTCACCAGTCTTCTTTCGCACTGGAACCAAATTGGAGATCTAATTGGAAAATCTAACTAGAACAATAATACCTGCCTTATAGAGCTTGTTTTCCTCCTTCTCAATGGATGACAACAAATTTGGGTTTATTTTCCTGAGCTATTTCCTAAGAGGATTTTGGTCTGGATTTATCGGGATAGTGTGTTGAATGATATCTTTATCATACACTTTTAGATCTAAGTAATCCCAAGAAAACACATCAGAAAGTTAAAATCCACATTATGGTGGGAGGAAGTTTAAAATTTATGAGGAATTGAATACCATAATGTGACTTGGGATGAGTTCCAGCAATATTTTAAATACAAGTATCTAACAGAGTGATTTTCCGATGAGAAATACCAAGAATTTCACGCCTTGAAGTTGGGACAACTAACTATGAATGAGTTTGTAACTAAATTTACCTCCTTACTGAGGTATGTGTTGTATTTGAGAGATGAAAAAGCTAAAGTATAACAATTCTTGAGTAGCTTAACTGAACACATGAAGGATAGGATTGATTTTGTGAATGCAAAGACTATGGATGAGGTGATTCGTAAGGCACAAATGTGCTATGAAAATTCCAAGGTGAAACGGGATGGTGGCAGGAATTGGCCACCAAAGAAGGGGTAGAAAGGTACTTCAAATTTTAAAAGCAACAAACCAGGAAAATATAAAAATGCTGTAAGAAACCCAGCAAATAGACAGTATGGGAAAAACCAGCAGAGACCCAAATGGCCAATAGAGGAGCGGCCTACTGAAGCATCTAGCAAATCAGACCATGCGCAGACCCAGAAACCACCATTACAATTTTGGGGATGTGGTGAGCCACATTACTATAAGAACTGTCCTCACTATGGAAGAAATAAAACTACAACAAATCTATAGGAGGCATCCATAGTTGGGGATGTTGCACGAAACATACCAAAGATCAATGCTGCACTAGAGGACTGACAAGTAGATTTTCAGCCGACCATGATAGAATTGGAAGGTAAGCTATACTCCCAAACATTTTTTTCTCACAAACTGTTTCTATTTTGGTTGATCATGGTGCCATTTTAAGTTATATAGATCCCTAGGTAGTCGAAAATGTAAATTGCAAAGCCAGAAATTTGAAAGTCCCTGGTTGATACAATTTTCTATTGGAGCAAAGGGAAGAGTTAATGCAAAAATCTCAAACTATTGTCTAGAAATAGGAAAACAACAGATAACAGTTGAACTAAATATTTTACCTTTGGGTTCCTATGATATATTGCTAGGAATTGACTGGTTAGAAAGACATTGGTCACTAGTAGATTGCAAGGATAAAATCATCTATTTTAAGGTGGAAGATGGTACGTGTCAATAGTTACAAGGAATTAAGAAACCAATCCAATTGTGCCCCATCATTGCATCCTAGCTGGGTTAATGCATCAAAAAAGGGTGTCAAGTACACGATATTCAAGTGGGGTTTACTAAATCTAAGGACAAGAGCCTTATGATGGAAAATATCCTAGTTGTTCAGGAATTTATGGATGTGTTTCCTGAAAATATTCTAGGATTACCCCCAAAGCAAGATATTGATTTTATTGTCAAGATAATACCTAGAGAAACACCTGTGTCATGAGCACCGTATAGAATGAGTATGTCTGAGCTAATAGAATTAAAAATTCAGTTGCAATAACTATTGGATAAGGGGTACATCCATCCCAGTGTGTCCCCTTAGGGAGCACCAGTGTTGTTCGTTAAATTAAAGATGGTATGATGCAAATGTGTATGGATTACATGTAGCTTAATAAACTGACAGTCAAAAACAAATATCCACTACCATGAATAGATGATATTTTTTATTAAGTAAAAGGACACTAGTAGAAAATGATGAAATTGGTGACCAGGTGACTAAAAAAGTTAGTCACCGCAATTATTTAAAGTGAATTACTACTAAATTTGAACAATTTTAAGTGACTAGAATAAAAATGACTAACTTAAATGACTAATTTAGTCTAGGAATAAAATATACGACTATATAATAAGTGACCAAACTAAAAATGACTAACTCAATGACTAATATAGTCTAGGATTAAAATATATGACTAGATAATAAGTGGAAATATTAATAATGATTAACATAAATGACTATTCTAGTTCAAGAATAAAAATATGACCAAATAAAAAGTACAACAAGTACATGAATTAGTCATTTATGTTAGTAATTTTTAAAGGTATCACTCTAGAAATGGAAAATTGCAATTTGGATACCGAAGTGTTACATTTCACTACAAGGGTCTCTGAATCCATCTACAGTGTTAAAGTTTAGAGACAGAGGGGTCTCTGAATCCATCTATAGTGTTAAAATTTTGAATACCCTAATCATAACTCGGTCAAATACATTATGAAGAATACCTACAAGGAGAAGTGTTGGATAATAATTAGGAGAGCACACATTTCCTTTAGTTGAACACTTAGATTTTCATGCATATCTACATTTTTTATTATTAGGGTCATATCCATTGAACTTAGGATACTGGTTTTAAACTTGGATATCAAGTTTTTTATCTAGTAATTTGAACATACATTATTAACATAGAAGTACTAAACTTTTCTAAAATTGTTTTGAATCCTATATATGAAGATTTTGATATTGCCTGAACATTAGATGTTACACATATTAGAATATCACGTTATACATGTGAAACGGATTTAGTATACTTAGATGATGTAAATTACACCTTTGCATTAGTATTAATACACAAATTATGCTTTTTCCTTTCTGGAAAACCTTTCTGGAAAAAATAAATTTATGGAAGAGGTTTAATGACACCTTACCTTTCCCATCTAGGACACTAGGTGTAGAAAGAGGTTGCTTTAGCTACTAAATTTAGCTTGGTATGTATGATCCATGTGTATATGATATTTCCAATGTGTAATATTTTTATTATAATCATTTAATCACACAAGTCTAACACTTGATACTTTGGTTATAAGTTCTAAGTTGAGTTGTTCCATAGTGTTTCGTAATTTTACTTAAAAAAGTGTGTCATTTTTATGATTTGATTATATATTTGGTGATTTGAGTAAGTTATACACATAAATATTATTATTACTTTTATGTCCCACCAAGAAAATTTCACTCTACCTTGTAATTTTATTGTACCTTTCATTTCCCACCAAAGAATTTCTCCTCTACTTTGTATTTTTGGCGGCATTAAATTTTATTTATTGAACTTGTATTTTTGGCGGCAATAAAATTTTATTTACTCAAATTTACAGAGTTAAAAAAACATAGTAATGAAATATATGCTTATGAGAATTTATTTTACTTGATGGAGTTAAATAATACATAGTAATGAAATCTATATTTATGAGAATTTATTTTAATTTCTGGCTTGGGACCAAGATTGAAGATACCGGTGAATTTAAAACCTTCAAATATTTTTTTTAGGGAAATACATAAATCCAGAAGTGTAAATAAATAGAAATGGGGCTTTTTTGTTTTTATTCAGAATCTTCACAACAAATCGTGGTATCATCATTCTTTCACATGGCCTAACAAAAGTCTCTGCATCCTTGTTTTGTTCCAGTAATGCAGCCTAGCGATCGTCGATGTTTTGAACCCATATTTGTTCCCTCATATATCTCCACATGAAACTCTGGTGTTTGGTTGATTTGTAGTTAAATTATAGATCTAGAATGCAGATAGAGTCCATCATTTCCCCTGCAGTTCGCTCAAGTGTAGTTCTTACATGCATCACCTCATAGTTGGCCATGAAGGTACAAAGAAAATAGATAACCCTGTAGATAATGAAAACATGTATGGAGAAAATATTGAATATTGTAAATCTGTTTTGATAAATCTGGTTATTATATTGAATTATTGATCATAATTCTACACTAAAGCCTGTAGGATATGTGCTTATTCTGCATGACACATCTAGTTTTTTCTTTCAATTGAGGCAGTTTTTGGTTAATTTACAAACATGATATGATGAATAATAGAGACCATTATGAAACAACTCTACCCCATCCCCTAATTGACGATTTGGTTTGGAAATAATAACTTTGTAGTTAAAGTAATGCTAGTGTTGTGCAATATCAATGACATGGAGGGAGGGATCATATCACTTGTCGTTTCTCCTTCAAAAATCTCATTTTTTGGTATTACAAAACTCGAAGTCAAAGAAAATTTGCTGGGGTTTAGGGTTTTATGAAGGTCTGGTGGTTGCAAGTTCAAAACCTCAGAGGCATTTATTCTCTTGGTGCTCAAAAATATCTGTCTTCTTGAAGCAACTGCCCTCCTTTCAATATATTCAAAACCTGGTGACTCTATTCCTAGCTTTTAGTTCATCTTTAACAGCCCAAGACTACCATTCTGGTACAGATTAAGATTTTCTTTATCCCATTAAAAACTTTCCCATTCTCGCTTCCAGATATGAAGCCATAGATAAATACCAGAGATCACTTCTGTACATTCTGTTTGGAGCTCAAACTGGCACTCCACACTATTTTTCTATGTAAACCAAAACTAGAAATCTGAAATTTTCATCTCATTATGATCCATACGGCTTGATATTACCAAAGGTTATAGCTAATTGGTGGTCTATTTTTTATCTAGTATTCCCAATTAGCCCAAGCTAATGGGAATATACTATTTTGTTTCATTTTTATGTTTCATTAATAAAATTGTAAAGGAGGATCAATAAAAATCCTAAACAACAAAATAAATCAATGCCACATGTGAACATAGCTAAATGTGGGCTATTTACATAAGCACACTTACGTGTGAAAGAGATTGGACCATTTGACCAAGTCAACCAGGACCAAATCAACAACGCTATCTAGATACAGTGAATCTCCTAGATGCACAACGCATTTTTAGTTGGAGGCTACAAATGTGAAAGGAGCTAAATCATTGATATGGTTTAGGGTTTGGCAAGAGTTTCATCTTATAAAATGAAGAGGAGGACAACAGAAGAAGGTTGTTGATTATGTATATTTCTGAATATATCGTATGTTTAGACATATATCATTCTCTTTTTGTTTAGCTGAGAATAGTGTTGTTTAGCACTAGGGTGTTCCTGATCGGGAATCCCACCTCTTCCATTCAGTAGCTCTTCGAGGAGTCTTGTTGATATTGTCCACTATCAGGCATTTGGCCAAGCTCATCTTCCAACTACAACATATATTCTATTGAGGGTTTGGTTGTCCTTGTAAGTTGCAGCAAGTGGAGGCTAGATCTACTCAGAGCTAGGTCGAACTAGTGCCTCTTTTCAGTGGGAAAGCCTTCTATCCCCTTGACAAGAGAGTATTAGATCTTTGGAGCTACATTATCAGATCTTGGCATCAGGTCAAACCAGTACTAGAGCCTACAACATAGTTTACCTTCCAGGACTGTGTTAGTTTCAAGTGTACAGTTGTAGAGTGTTTTGACACACTTTTGGAGGAGAGTTCTCTGGTGTTTGGGTTCTGCCCTTCACTGTGGCGATCCATGGATTATAGATCTAATCCATGTTTGTTCAGATCTGATCTGATTTTACTGTATTCAACTTCATAAATTCTAAATATTACTGTAGATCTGTAACTTAGATCTCAGATCTACTCTTTGTCTTTCATGATTTGCTCAAAACCCCAAGGGGAATTTGTAGAGGAGCTCTTCTAGTGTATAGATATGATATATCTCTAATAATTTGTACATATATCTACTCTAGATCTTAAGTGTAATATACAGCTGTTGTAGCTCTTTAAAATAACGTTGTCAAGTCCTTTTCCAGTCTAATACATTGTTGTAGCACGTCTTTTAAGGATTTTATTCATATAAGTATTCCATTTTCTCTTGTACATTGTATGGACCACATTATAGATATAATTTGATGATGTATAAGTGATTATTGAGCCTCCATATTGGTCTCCTACTCTTACTCTATTGAACTGCGTTATTTTCTGAGCAGTATTTTTTTGTATTGCTGCAATCCCTCCCTTGGGCAATTTTCCAGCCATACTAGGTGTGGGAGGTCTATTTACCTCACCTAGTTTGATTTGTTTATGATCTCATCTTGGATTTGGGTCTTAGATTACTAGATATAAGGGATCCAATGGCCGATCTTGATTTTTGTAGCATACAATTATGAGAAATGCATTTTTTAGACATGTATTGCTGACAGTCCCAATTCTGGGATATTACAGTGGTATCAGAGAAATCATCTTGGCACAGCCTGTGATTTGATTTTCTTGAGAAGCCAAGATGTCTTCAAAAGAATATGAGACTCTTACTGACAGAGAGAGGAGATATCTGAATAGAATATAGAATAAATTGTATTACACCAATGATGATCGAGACAAGGGTAAAGCCCCTGAATCTAGAAGTGATGTAGAAGGAAAGGACTTTGCAAATATCCCTTTGAAAGACATAAGAGACGATATTGGATAGGATCAAGGAATCTCTAAGAGATTTCATCCTAGAGAAAGCTCTGGCATGTCTCACCACTAGAATGATCAACCAGTGAACCAGCCACAAGCTCCACAACGCTCTACCATGCCTACTTTTTTGGCTATGGAAAATGAAGGGCCTCAAGAGCAAGCATCCCTTGAAGACTACTTTGAATAATATGAGTCTCAGAATCATAGATTCAAGGATCACTTGATTTTTCAAGAGTTTTGTCACCTTAAGGACAAATATAGAAGACCAAGGCATCAACATAGAGATGGTGGATTCACTCAAAATCATGATCATCATCACTCTATGGGCAGATTATTTTTACCCAAGTTTGATGGGTCCTCCACTTGTTCTGCCAAAGCATGGGTAGAAAAACTACATATCTACTTTCAGTTGAACAAAGTCCCTGAAATGGAATCTATCAAGATTGCAGTGCTGCACTTTGAAGGTGAAGCACACAGTTAGTGGTTCCATGGCTTATCTACATTGGGTCATGCCAATGTGACTGCCTATTCTGAGTTCACCAGAAGACTGGTGGAGAGGTTTGACAGAAAGGATCTAGAAGCACCTTTCACGAGCCTTGCAAAGTTGAAGCAGTTAGGTAATACAGAGTCTTATATCTCTAAATTTTTGAGATTATCTGTTATGGTTCCTAATTTTTTTGTAGCAAGGAGGGTGTACATGTTCATCGATGGTTTAGATGAACCTCTGCATGGGTTGGTTAAATCTATCAAGCCCACTACCTTGAATGATGCCATTGAGAGGGCTAGAGACCTTCAAGATCTCTTGCCCAAAGCAAATTCAAACTTTCAGAACAAGCCCTCTTTTCCTTCTAAAGGAAAGAAAGAGAAAGCTGATCCTTCAAAGGAGAGCTCATACAAGAAGCCTCTTGATGATGAAGTCCGAAGAGATCTAAGAAAGAGGAAGCTATGCTTCACTTGACAAGAACCATGGGTACTTGGATATAAATGTGCTCCTGGTAAAGCAGATTATATAGAGGTCTTCTCAGATCTTGAAGAAGATGAAGATGATGAACCAAGAAGGGGTCACAATGCTAACAATGTTGAAGGAGATCCAACACCATCAGGAGATGGGAATGGAGAATTTGCTCCTATTGGAGGAACTCTTTCATATTTGAGAGGAGTACCTACATACTTGACCTTAAGAGTTCAAGGTTCAATCTTTAATTACCGGGTTTCTATGTTGATTGACAGTGGGGCTACCCACAATTTCATTGATGCCCATCTTGTGCAAAGGAGGGAAATGCCCACTGATACTTTTGAGGGATTCTCTATTTTGGTCCCAGCAGAAAGAACAATGATATGCATGCATTATTTCCCATCACTTTCAGTCACCATGGGATCCTACACTTTGGTGGATCACTTCTTTGTAGTTAACATATGAGACACCAATGTTATTTTGGGGGTTCAACAATGGATTACATTGGGGAAAGTCACCACTGATTGGGAGGCTTTACAAATGGAATGGGTGGACAAGAAGAGTGGTGCAACTAAAATGATCAAAAGCATGCATACTTACCCCTCACAAAACACTTCCACACAGAAAATAGATATGGATTTGTGTAGTGGAAGCAAGGAACTCATTGTCCCATCTATTATGTTCATGAGATTTCTGTAAGGGACACTCTTATCTAGTGGAAAACCACCTGGGAGGCCACATGATTTAGTTTTGGTGAGATATATCTCACTAAATTATGCTCCAAAATCAGATCCAGGAGGGATGGGAGCATTAGAAGACACAGGTATAGCACTGGAAGGTTTGGGCAAGCACAAGAAGGAGGGATATTTTCTTCTCTCATCATCATCACCCACCTTCATTTCTGATACTATGCTGTTGGAGGAGAAGAAGGGATGGTATGTCCTTCCCACATGTACCTTTGGCATAGGATATGTCAAAGAGAAGATCAGAAACATGACAGAAATTCCTGTTGATGCATCATCAACATTGTCACTATTGGGGAGTGTAGATCTATATTGGAAATCCCAGCTGTTGGTGGATTATTCCAAAGATCTTCACACTTGTATGATGCTTGATGACCAGCTGCATGAAGAGGGCTATCTAGTCCATGAGGGATTCACTTACCATCATGATAGGATCTTCTTACCTAGAGCCTCTAAGCTCAAGGAGAGGATGCTACAAAGGTCCTACAAAGAGTTATGTTTCAGCCCTACCTATTCTATGAAGATCTACAACACTATCATGAGATGCTTTGAATGGGAAGGCTTTGGAGGAGAGCTACATCAGCATTTTTAAGAATTCATGAGCTATGTGGAGTTGGGGCAGCCAAGGTACTCTATACAAGAGTCATTTCATCCATCTCTTCCTTCTTTTGAAAGAGGAGAAAAACCTATTCACAACTCCATGTGTATGAGAGACACTGTTGGTGAAAAATCTGATCATGTAAAGAAAGTTTCATTTTCTGATTTGACATATTCTTTCACCATGTTTATGCAGGCCATGACTCCAAGGAGGAGTAATGTATCATGTAAATCTCATGGCAAACATTGGGCCACTAAAATTTCTAAATTTGGCCACTCCCTTGTTGTGTAAAGGGAGATTTTCTTTCATGATGGGTGCTTCCCAGAGGCACCAAACATATCTCACATTTTCAGCCATCATGAGATGACATGTGCAACAAGTAAGTGGTGGGGAAACCACTTAACATACCTTGATCTGATGCAGGCAGGAGATGCACTGTGCTGGTATCATATGTGGGACTATGACCCAACTCCTCATGCTCCAATTTATGTTTGTATATATATAATTCTGCTTCCATACCTTGATGATATAGTTGTACTTTTTATGGGATTGTATGGAGGGAGGATGGGGATCTTGTATGTACCACATGGGATGGAAACTCTCTATGTGCCTTATGCAACATGTTTTAGAGAGATTATTGGTTTAGCCATGTTTGTTTCAGTTGAGTTCTTGACTCCTTGTGGGATGTATTATGTACATATCATAATGACTTTGGAGGAACAATTCATGGAGGGTTGGATTGGTGAACACTTAGTTTGTGAAGAAATTTTGATCCTTGATGGTGTCACCAATGGAGGAGGAAAAGTGTTGCCACACTCACCCTATCAGTTGCTTGAGGACAAGCAACATTTTGCAGGGGAGGAATGTAAATTCCCAATTAGCCCAAGCTAATGGGAATATACAATTTTGTTTCATGAATAAAATTGTAATGGAGGATCAATAAAACTCCTAAACAGAAAAATAAATCAATACCACATGTGAACATAGCTAAATTTTGGCTATTTACATAAGCACACTTAGGTGTGAAAGAGACTGGACCATTTGACCAAGTCAACCAGGACCAAATCAACAACGTTGTCTAGATACAGTGAATCTCCTAGATGCACAATGCAGTTTTAGTTGGAGGCTACACATGTGAAAGGAGCTAAATAATTGAGATGGTTTAGGGTTTGGCAAGAATTTCATATTATAAAAGGAAGAGGAGGACAACAGAAGAAGGTTGTTGATTATTTATATTTCTGAATATATTTTCTATTTAGACATACATCATTCTCTTGTTGTTTAGCTCAGAATAGTGTTTTTTAGCACTAGGGTGTTCCTAATCAGGAATCCCACCTATTCCATTGAGTATCTCTTGGAGGAGTCTTGTTGATCTTGTCCACTATCAAGCATTTGGCCAAGCTCATCTTCCAACTACAACGCAGATCCTGTTGAGGGTTTGGTTTTTCTTGTAAGTTGCAGCAAGTGGATGGTAGATCTACTCAGATCTAGGCCAAAATAGTGCCTCTTTTCAGTGGGAAAGCCTTCTATCCCATTGACAAGAGAGTATTAGCTCTTTGGAGCTACATTTTCAGATCTTGGCATCAGGCCAAACTAGTGCTAGAGCCTACAATGGAGTTTACCTTCCAGGACTGCGTTATTTGCAAGTGTACAATTGCAGGGTGTTTTGACACACATTTGGAGGAGAGATCTCTGGTTTTTGGGTTGTGCCCTTCACTATGGTGATCCATGGATTATAGATATAATCCATGTTCTATTCATATATGATCTACTTTTATTGTATTCAACTTCAGAAATTCTGAATATTACTGCAGATCTGTAACTTAGATATCAGATTTACTCTTTGTCTTTCATGATTTGCTCAAAACCCCAAGGGGAATTTGTAGAGGAGCTCTTCTAGTCTATAGATCTGATATAGATCTAATCCTTTGTACATAGATATACTCTAGATCTGAAGTGTAATATACAGCTGATGCAACTCTTTAAAATAATGTTGTCAAGTCCTTTTGCGGTCTAATACATTGTTGCAACAACTCTTTTGAGTATTTTCTTCATATAAGTCTTCCATTTTCTCTTGTACATTGTCTGGGCCACATTATAGATCTGATTTTATGATGTATAAGTGATTATTGAGCCTCCATATTGGTCTCCTGCTCTTACTCTATTGAACTGCGTTATTTTCTGAGCAGTATTGTTTTGTATTGTTGTAGTCCCTTCCTTGGGAAATTTTCTAGCCATACTAGGTGTGGGAGGTATGTTTACCTCACCTAGTTTGATTTGTTTTTGATATCCTCTTGGATTTGGGTCTTAGATTATCTGATCTAAAGGATCCAAGTGCTGATCTTCATTTTTGTAGCATACTTTTTTGAGAAATTCATTTTTCAGACATGTATTGCTGACAGTCCCAATTCTGGGATATTACATTTTAGGGCTTGGGTTTGTCTTGAGGAAGGGATGCCAACCTCATTTCAATAAGCCTCGATAATGGCTCCCTTGCTATTTTTGCTTCCTTTTTCTCCTTAAACAACAATTTTTTGAGATTTTTTGAGAACCACGTATAAGACACATTGTCCGAGAGGGATCTCAATGTCATTGAACACATGATATTGAGTTGTGGGGTCCTAACACATTTGATCAAATCAATAGATAAAGCACCAGATGTGCTCTTTCCTTCATCACACTGTCAACTGAGCCAACATCAGAAAATGGAATCTTATATTCTAACAGTGTACTTCAAATTATAGATAATAGAATTACAGACATATCTCAACAAGCGGTTTTCCAATATGGGAGCCTCATCCATAACGACTTAGAGTTTTCATAGCTAGACATATGGTTGATAGGGTGTTTGATCAAGAACACCAGGGATCATACAAGATATACATATGCAGACCATCAAATTTTCCGTCAGACCTTTAAGTGCAGGGAATAGTGCATTAATGCTAGGACTTCCATCTTGACTTCAAAAGTCAACTCCCTCTTACATCGATAAACGAGACGGTCATTAATCAAATATCGTCAATAGCTGCATCCTTATAATCCAATCAACATGTATAGTCCATAACTCCCTCTAAATATAGGGAAAGTGACTTTCCAAAATCATAATCATCGAGCTATCTGCAACCTGCTACTTTTCCTATCATTTTTCCTTTGATCTAGATGCCAAAGTCATCCATATAGCTCCTTATCAATTCTTTCTTCAGATCGACATCAAAGCTTTCATCAATCTGCTCCTCATCTTTGAGATGATATGATATCAAACCAAACCACATCAATATATAGGTGAAATCTCTCACATGCTCTGACAGATTTCAATAGCAGTATAGAACCACTTGCACCTAAGTAAGTCAAGCTCATTTTATGATTACAAAATGTAATAATGATGGTACGTGACCAATTTTTGTTTGATTGGATATCTTATATACTTCTACAAAAATATGCTACTGCCTCTGCCTATAGATGACTTCCTTGATATGCAGATGCCCCAATATGACTTGATATAGTATCTCTGTAGATAAATTTATGCCCTGAGAATATATGCTACTACTTTGTGCCTCTATCTTTGGTAATATTTCAACTTACAAGGAGAAATGCTACAAAGAAAGATTCTTAAATGAAATTTTCAAATTTGACAGAACCAAATATTCAAGTTCTTCTATTTATATAGTAAACATGATCAAATAATACTTCAAGATTATATAAATACCAAAATATCTGTTTTGGAAACCTGTTTACTGTTGCTTCAATATAACTCACAACAAAAACTTATTTGTTGGAGGTTTATAGTATATACTCAGGAATTTCAGTCTAGTGTAATCCAGATTCCAAACAAACACTATATGATTGTTGGCTACAAAAATTCAAAGAGAATGAACCATACCTCTGTAGGTTTGAATAACAAAATTCACTGGGTCCTGTAGGTTTCAGATGCTTCAAAACAACCCTTGTATGTCAACTTAGATAGAGGTCTCAAACATGTATCTGAACATGTGATACGACATTGGCTTCTATCAAGAGACTATATGAGTCAGTGCTTGGTCATTTGTGCACTATCGACATCTTCTTAGACTACCTTAGGAGTACTATAGAGGTCAAATAGTAATTCCCTCTCACTAACGCTCATTCGGTTCTATATCGATGAGATGGAATCCTTTCTTAGGAGCACATATAGGATGGTGTTGATTGTCTTCTACCCAATATATTGATCTCCTTGCTTTTAGTTTTCAACATGATCCTCTTGGCACCTCACCTAAGGGGTTGTAGAGACAAATTGAAGCCTTCTCCAACTCTTGTGATCTTTTATAGTTGAAATTTGAACTTAGTAAGACTACGGTTATGATCTTCAACATGTCTCAGCATGCTCTCTTTGACTACCATTTTTACATTGGAGGGGACGAGATTCAGATTACTACAACATACACATACTTGGGGGTCAGATCTTAGGAGTCTAGGTTAGCTTGAGGCATGCTTTCTAGCCCCAAATTAATAAGGAATATGGTTTGATTTGCTAAAGAGATAGTGCTCTAGGACATCTCTTTCAAGATGCACCTCTTTGTACATGATCATTAGAGCCATGACCCATTATGGCTTCAAGGTCTGGGGACCTAGCTTGCTTTGGGTTGATTGGGATAGGATAGAGAGATTCTAAAACCTTATATTATTATGCTTCATCTATTGATAACATGCAATTCCTCAATCTATCATCTAGGTGGAGTTCAAGGTATTGCTTCAATAGACCCTCCTTGGTGTAATTTTTGTGGTTTCTGATTAACTGCTTCAGTTATTGCCCATTTGTATCAATCAACTTGCCCTTTTTAGGTAATATTTGGACACTCTAGGTCAGCTCCTACTATCTAAATGTGACTTAACCTAGGATATTAGAGAGGATATCTACAAACTACATCCAAATCACTTGGATTTCCCTCCTTGAGGGCATTAGCTTGAATATGTCATTTTATTATTTTGAGTGCTTTATGTAGCTAAGTTCCTATCTATACTAATAGAAATTGGATGCACAACCTTAGGATTCCCATTGGTTCATTTAGAGTGGGCTCCCACTAGCTTTGTTTTGAGATAGCTCACTGCATCACACACCTCAAATGGAATTTTTAGTTATGTGATTTACAAGAGATCAAGTTGGGGGAGCACATTGTCTTCAAATGTTCTATCTATTAGAAGATAGCACAGTTACATATTTATTGGATATATTATTGGCTGATAACACTTGCTATGTGGTTGTTTTGTGACGACTCACATATTTTTTATTAATTTTAAAGTTATGTTTGTTGCCTAGAGTCTATAGCTTAGGGATTAGGAACTAGGTATTGCCTAGCTTTCCATTTTAAATCTTAAAAGACAAAAACAATATCATTTTGAAAATATGTTTTTTAGCATTTGAAGGATAGATCTGTAGGATTATCATGGATTCCTCCCTTATGTGAGAAGGATGATCACTAAGGTGACAATGGGTGATGTCCTCAAGTAACTTTGGGGTTTGTAGTTGATAATTGAATCTATATTTTGAAGCACAAAGTTTAGAGGTAGAAATGAAGTGCTTTTCTCCTTGGATTGATGGAATGAGTTTGTCCCAACAACTTTTCAAATGATAAATTTATATTTTGTCTCATATCATTTTTAAATGCCTTTGTCTTTCAACAATACCAGTTAGCAACCCTGAGGGCTATGTTTGACAATATTTTGAATCCTTGCAAACCAACATCCATGTGGAAGTGTTAATGGTTTAGTTTTTGGATCTCTTTCTGAAGATATTATCAAGCACCACATGTTATTTATTTTGAATAAATAACATGAGAATCTACATAAATAATATAGAAATAAATAACTCTTTTATAATGTAAATGATACTATGTAAAGACCAAATTAATTGTGCATCAAAGTTACTCGTTTGACAACATGCATTGTTTATAGTCTTTGGAGCAGGTTTCATCTTCTTCAAGAGTTTGATGAGGAGAAGAGAAGTTGTTGAAGATGCCTAGTTGATCATAATAAGCAGTGGTGGTGAACTCATCCCAATGACATTATGGTTAAGGCTTGTTTGAATGATGATCATGGAAGTTACTACTGAATCGTAAATCTATTGAGGGTTCTAGCTCGATTACAGAGTAAATTTCTGCTCCTCCTTTTTGCTTCATTGAATAAAAAAACAAAAAAATGGTTTTGAGTCCTCTATGTATTCTTATTCTAATAGTTGAATTCTTCTTTTGAATGTGTTGTGTTGGTTTCCAAAAATTGCTTTTGATTGGCAATGAATCATTCATTTATAGCTTCTTTCTAAATTGCACTTTCAACCATTTCTTGGTACTTTTGACGGCATTCATCCAAAGAGTGGTGTTCTATGTGAGTGGGGAGGATATGAATCATGATACAGTAAGAAATTCATTTGGTTAAAGTTACTATGTTTAGGAATTATTGGCCATAGTTAAGAGGTTTTGATTGGTGAAATGTTGTGAGTTAATGAGATTTTCTTAAGAGGTTACACCAAAAACTTGTTTCTAAAACATTTGAGGCACCTTGAGGGGTATAGAGATTCATAAAATTTCTTTCAATTCTTATTTACTCGAGAAGAGGACCTGTAATTATTTTGGTAGTTGATCTTAGCATAGATTCTAAGAAACATAATATGATATTTACTAATATTTTTGTAAATAATATATGGGTGGAAAGAATTTGGCATCTTTTAGAAGCCTTTCTCTGAATCACTTCACTTGATTGGCTAGTCTGAAAGGGTTTCTAGCATCCAAATTTTTTGTCTATCTCACGATATTGGGTGAAATAGACTAAGCCATAAATACCCTCTCCAATGGGAACATTATTTGTTCCAATTTCAAATTAGAATGTATCACTAATATGAGACATATAAATCTCTAGATTCAGTGCCAACATTTTCCACTTTGTCATCCCCTCATTGGAAACAAAAGACTCTTTTACAAACTAATAAAGATCAATATTTTTAGTAGAAGACCTATCAATATGAATACTATTATGGTGAAGGCAACTAAGTGGAAAATACATACAATTTGATAAATATTTAGATATATCCTTAGCTCCTTCGTCATAAAATAAGTGCTCTGATCAAGCATACCTCCATGGCCCACCACCCATATTTCCCTCCAAGTCTCAATTGGCTATCAAACTAATTGTAAATTTACTCAACAACTTAAGCATAAACAACGTAAGAACTTGGAGCTACAACTGGGGATGTTTGTTCCACAGATATGCACTTGCCTCTAACATAAATGAGATGCATTCCATTGTTTGGTAAGATTACCATCAATTCCAAAATCAAAGGCAAAACCAAATGCCAGAGATACAAAGCCACCCATTTCAATTGATCGAGATGCAATCCAAAAGGAAGTAGAAATAAATCTTCTTCTTGTGCCTTCTTCCCCTAGTGTTTCTCCTGATGCATTAAATCCATTACTTTCTCCTTCTCTCGTACACCCTTTCTTTTGAAATTCAATTGTCCCTATCATATCAAGGATTTGTGCTTTCAATTTTTTCAAGCAACAACATATATAGTAAGTGGAATGGTAGTTAAGTGTTGGAGCTCACTAGCACCATACTTGGGCGATGTCATTTGTTGTCCACAATTATAGACAAGGTTTCATATCCTTATTAGAAAGTAAAAAAAAATCAGTGTGTGGCTTATTTGATTACAACAGTTGCAAATTATTGATTTTTAGACATTCAAAATATCTTGACAAGCAAGGGTGAAAATGAGATTCTTCCTTTCATTTTTTCTGCTTAACCATAAAATCTCACTAAAGGCTCTAGTCCTATTAAGAGCATAATATAGGTTAAACAACAAATTAATGGGAGTAAACTTTTGATTGGCTGCAAAATAGTGGATCTAGTGAAAGAATGTTGCAACAATAATTATCAACATTCCATCTCAAAAGTTGTAAGAATACATTCTTTTAAGGTGCCTAGGTTATTTATTCTAGATTATGTGTGAGTGTCACCCGTTAAACAACCTACAGTGAATCATTTTGAGAGTTTTAACTTTTCTTTCAATGGATGGCAAGCCATATTACCTCTAAAAAATCCAAATTAGTTCTCAGAGTTCTTTTCAATTGCAATGTGAATAGAGTATGTTATATATTTTCCATAAACTCTTTAAAGGTGGAAAGAAATTGTATTTTTTCAATATTGACTATTTTAGGCAAGGCCAACCTAGTCAACTTTCTTGGATTTTTGGCCATGTTATTAGAACCCCATTATCGAGCTTCCTACTGTAGTCAATGTTCTTTATCCATGTTGTGTTCACTTTTTCAGATGCAAGTGAAACCCACACCTAATCCAATATACCATCATTTCGACATGAGTAGTTGATCCACATGGTAATTTTGACTAATCAATACTCATTAAATTGTGTTTTGTCAATTTTGGATCTTTGGCGATGTTATTAGAACCCCATTGTCAAGGTTCTTAGTGTGCTTGATGTTCAAGGTGATCAAAGGTTATAGATCTTTTTCCACTTTTAGTGGTATGTAGAAGTAATTGATTGATTTATAGTAATAAAATTTTGTTCCAATTATATATTATGCGAGCTTTTAAAAGCCTGAAAAAATATCTATCACTTTTCAGATAATATCATTGGATTGTTTACATATATAATCAAAAAATGGTCTACATTTGTTGATGCATTGGTGAGAAACCAATCCTCATTCTCAATATTCAGGACTATTCCTGGAATCCCTAGTTATTAGTGAGACACCAATCCTCATTCTCTGCTCAACTTCTGCTACCTTCTTTGCCAGTGCATTCTTCAAGCTAGAAATCTGCAACATCAAAGTTAGGAAACCTTTGAGTGCTCTAGAGGACAACATTCATTATCAAGATTCTTCAAATACTCATAGGTCCTCAAACAAACATACCAAAATATCCCATGTTTTTAGTCCTTTTGATCCATGGAGAACAAATAAGACTATCATTCAGAAAGAAACATATTTTTCAAGAATAATTATAACACAAACTTGTTCTTTCAGCTCCCTAACCTCACCACTTTCCTTGTTGGAACATGCAGCACCAAGTTCAACAATTTCAACCCTCTATGAAAATTTTAGAGTGTCGATTGTCTCCCCATGTGCATCTAATTCAGGACTGATGTGCACAAACATGAGAGTTTTTGCTTGTCCAGCTTAAGAGCAAAGTCCAACATCATTACCAACCCAGACTAGAGAAAAGTGGTAATTTCCTTCCATAACTATTCATTAAGGAAAAGATTGAATTTTTTACCTAAAGAATCCTGAAGCAGTTGTGTGAGCTTGCTATTTCAGTAAGGAACATGTGAAATTTTTTGTGCAAGAGCATAAATCACATCTTTTAAAGCTGAAAGTGATCTGTTAATATGTTGTGCCTCCTTTAACCTATCTCTAGTGGCCTTGGATTTTTCAACTCTCTCACTTCCAGCAAGGTCAACAAGATGAAGACACCCTCGAAGAATTGTTCCAGAAGTAAGATCTCTGCCCTAAACATGCACTGTCAAAACACTGCAAACAAAACAATGTTTTTATTTTTTGAAGAAAGGTTTCAAGAGAAACCAGTATTATTGAAATTCTCTGAAGATTGTGTTTCAAACCTGTGCAAACGAATACTCCGATCATTCAGAGCAGTTGCTCCCACAAAATGGTTCTTGTTTCCAAGGTTTATTAACTCCATCACAGCAGATGTAGATGCAACAAGTATTATATTTTCATCTAGCACATTGAGTTCATTTTGCTGTGAATTGTTGCAGATTTCCAATGTGCTATGAGTCAAGGATTATTTTATTCTGAGAAACTGAAATCCAAAGATTTAAAAACAAGAAATACAACTCCATATGATCAAGAAGTATATCTTTTATTGGAACTATCTAAAACAAAAAGATCCCAGACTTGTTCATTGTATATTTTTGTTAGGATGTTCTAATACATAGGAAATAGTTAAGAATAACTTAGTCTACTGTAGAGTTATGTAAAGTGTGTTTCTTTACTATGTACATTTGTAGCTTATAATCCTTCGGTCACGATTTCTAGTGATCTGATGGTTCTCTCTCTCCTCGGTATTAATGACACTTGATCTGTGGCTTGACACTCGATTGGTCCATGATCTCTCTTTAAAGAGCATGGAGGGTCATTTTTCTCATAACTGTTTATGAGATAAACATATGTAACTTTTATTTTTATATTAATAAATTGCCTGAAGTGGCCACGTTGGCTCAAGCCGTGGACTATTTCCATCTTCGAGGGTTTTAGCCACGTGATAATACTGGTGTACTGATTTTTGATCTATTTGTGAGGGATGACCTTTAGTTTTTTATCTAAGGAACTTACCCTGTAAATTTCTACATGGTTTGACTGCATGCGACTATCGTTTTCTAGATCTACTATTTCTGAACATTTTCGGGCTTGGAGAACTACTCTGTTGTGTCTGGATCATCTGTTACAATGAGGAACACCTTTCGTTTCATGCGAAAAGGTTTTTGGTTGCCCAAGTTATGTTAGTTTAGATCTAGAGGTATAAAGTATCTGTTTTGCAGTTATATTTGTTAATAGTTCTACTTATTTTCGTTCCCACTATTTATTTCGGTGTTAGGTTTTATTTATTTGTCGGATCTATATCGTCTTCTCTATGTATGTTCTTTTCTCTATGCTGTGTGCGATCTCGGCATATCCGAAACAAGAGGAAGGGATTTTTTTTTCTATGTATGCTCTTTCCGCACATCTTTGTGCGATCTTGGGAAATCAAAAATAGTGAAAAAATAGAAAGTTGTCGGTAAGGCTAACCGAAAATCTAACATTCTGCCACAAGGCTTGCATTTCCCTTTCTTTTTTCTTGGATTTTTGTGTTTTTTGTGTAGGAAAAAGCACGCACATTGAAGACAAAACAAAACAAAACAAAACAAAAAAAATTGCCCCTCCTCCTTTCAAACAATTATAGAATCCTTTTACTATCTCACTTGGTGAGAAGTTAGTTTATGAGAATAGAGGTCTTGGGTTCAAGTATCTTTCTCAAGCTTCTTTTGTAAAAAAAATTGTTAAAGGGCCAGGATTTTATTTTTATAAGTTGAACTTCATCATCAAATTTCAAACCGTTCTCGTAACTTTTCGACATCTACAACTCAGTTTTTTCAAAAAGGCATAGCTTCTTCATCCAGAAGCCATTTTTCAAGCTCTTTTTTTTTTAATCAGCCTAATTTTTAAGATCTTTCCATTGGAGCAGTTAGTCTCAGCGTTTTTCAACTTCGGTTTTTGAAAAAAATGGGAAGTGTATGCCCTCTTATTCTTAATAGCACCAATTATTTCCAATGGCTACCTCACATGGTAGATATACTGTAATATTCCAAAATTTTCCTTCAATAACTTGGAATATTAAATTTTGTTAATTTCACTTATAAGTTGAATAATTGGGTGAGGAGGACCAAACATAATAAAAACATGGATAAAATACCTCTATTATGAAATGGGATCAGCAATGGAACTAGATTTCACACCCTCATGTGTGAAAGGAGACAATTGCAAAGAGGCTAGGTCAATTTTGACCAAGTCAAACAACGCAGAGGTATGAGGTGGACAGCATGTTGTGGGACAACGCAGAGAAATTGGAGGGTAAGATCTTAAGTGATAGGATTAGTCTTTCACCTGAGAGATAAATTAGATGATATTCAGCCACCAGTTGCGGCATCTTCAACTATCTCCATCCATTTCCAGTTTCTGAGTTGTAGCTGCTACCGAGAAACTCCGACATTTTTTCCATTTTGTATATTTCAGTCGATCCTTATAAGGATTGTTGTATTATTGTTTCCATGGGTTGAGAGCTTGCTCCCCCTTATTTCTTGAGCCATATATTGTCATATATTTATGTTATTATGTAATATGGAGCAGTGGCTCTTATAAACTGCGTCCTCCTAGCCTGCAGAAATTCATTATGTAGCAATGTTTCTCCCTATTGATGTACATGTCCCATTGAGGCTGCATTGCTTTGCTTGAGTGACTCTTTCCTCAAGTATTTGTATACCATTACTACAATAACATACATTTTTTGGCTGTCTACATATTTTTTTTGCCTAGTCTTAATAAGATAACGTTGTTGATCCATATCTTGTTCAAGAATTGTTGCAGTCCCTTCATCGGGCACTTTCTGAAGACAACTAGGTGTGGGAGATATGGTTAACCCACCTAGAGGGTTTTTTTGGAGCCTCCTCTTGGATTTAGGACTTAGACACATTGATCTAAGGGATCCAAGTCCTAGTTTCAATTCCTATAGTAGCCATTCCTATAAAATGTGTTTTCCAGTCATGTCTTGCTAGACGTTCCAATTTTGGAATATTATAGTGGTATCAAAGCATGATATCTGGCTCAGCCTGTGAGATCCAACTATCAGAAGACTAAAAAGAAGAAGAAGAGATCAATATGATGAAGAGGATGAGTTTACTCTCATTAGTTTTAAAATCCAGAAAGGACCTCTCCAAGGAGGTCAAGAACATTGAAGAAATAGAAGAGGAAGGACCATGCACTTCCTATTCTCATCAAGAAGAAGACAGTGAGCATGGAAGATACTTGGATTATCTGATTCTAAGTAAGTACCTTGTTGAGTAAAAATTTCAACCTAGAGCCTTCAAGGAGACTCTGGATTTTCCACATTTCATCTAGTTGAAGGAAGAGAAGAGACCCTGCAGCAAAAGGGAAATCAAAGGAAATAGATTTATGTTGTCCACGTTTGATGGGTCATCTACAACAGAAGCTTGGGTAAGAAATTTGGAGGCATTTTTCCTACTACATCCTGTAGTAGGTGAAGAAACTGCTGAAATCTCAGCGCTGCACTTTGACGGTGAAGCCTATGTTTGGTGGTTCAGCCACTTGAGCCATGCAAGGGTGAAAAATTTTGCAGAGTTCACTCAAAGGTTGATAAAAACCTTTGATGGAGAAAGAGAAAAGGAGGAAAAGCTCACACCACCACTTGGGGAGCCTTGTACTAACGCTGTCACACATGGAGGAGCAGCCACATGCATCAACAATTGGGGCAGCCAACACATTGGAGGAAGGAACTCTTGAAGCCCTACCCTACAAGAGGTTCGCAAATCTCATCAAGGTGTGAAAAGATTTCCACTATCTATTGTTGCAGAAAATCCTTTTGAAAGTTGTGGAGATTTTCTTTTGCATGACCAAGGGTCAAATCACACTAAAAGGAATATAATGAAATATCAAGCTGGTCGTCCCGATTTGGGATCTAGGGGAAAATATTTGTGTTTATCATTTTTATGTTTTATGCTCTCGCTATTGTTTATTTTCTATTATAAGATTCGTGTGTAAATAATTTCTATTCAGGGTTAAAACCTACACAAATTCCATTAAAATTTTTCATTTATATCATTCTCAGGCATTTGTTTGTTGTATTTTCAATTGGCTGATACCATTAGAGACCAGTGAACTTACCTTATTCTTCCTCCTTTGAAAAGTAAATTTGTTCAATGTCTCTTTAAGTGTTTTTCTTTATTATTGGCAAATCAAATTCAAAGTATTTTACTTTTGCATTAGATCCATTTGTTCTAAGGCTAACCGAAAATCTAACAAACTGCCACAAGGCTTGAATTTCCTTCTTTTTTTTTCTTGGATTTTTTTGTTTTTTGTGTAGGAAAAAGAATGCACGCTGAAGACAAAACAAAACAAAAAAAATTACCCCTCCTCCTTTCAAACAATTATAGAATCCTTTTACTATCTCACTTGGTGAGAAGTTAGTTTATGAGAATAGAGGTCTTGGGTTCAAGTATCTTTCTCAAGCTTCTTTTGTAAAAAAAAAAATTGTTAAAGGGGCAGGATTTTATTTTTAGAAATTGAACCTCATCATCAAATTTCAAACCATTCCCATAAATTTTCGACATCTACAACTCAGTTTTTTCAAAAAGGCATAACTTCTTCATCTGGAAGCCATTTTTCAAGCTGTTTTTTTTTTAATCAGCCTAATTTCTTAAGATCTTTCCATTGGAGTAGTTAGTTTCAGCTTTTTTCAACTTCAGTTTTTGAAAAAAATGGAAATTTTATGCCCTCTTATTCTTAATAGCACCAATTATTTCCAATGGCTACCTCACATGGTAGATATACTATAATATTCCAAATTTTTCCTTCAATAAATTGGAATGTTAAATTTTGTTAATTTCACTTATAAGTTGAATAATTGGGTGAGGAGGCCCAAACACAATAAAAACATGGATAAAATCCCTCTAGTATGAAAGGGGATCAACAATGGAACTATATTTCACACCCTCATGTGTGAAACGAGACAACTGCAAAGAAGCTAGGTCAAGTTTGACCAAGTCAAACAACACAGATGTATGAGGTGGAGAGCATCTTGTGGGACAGCGTAGAGAAAGAGGAGGGAATATTCCTTGATGGAGGAAAACTTAAAGAGTGGGACCCATGGAGAGGGATCTCTCATGTGTTTAAAAGGAGGGCAAGGTAGCCATTGTTTCTCATGCATATGATTATTGATTTTGTGTCTACTTAGACTATTTGTAGTCCCAGTTGTTTAGTTGAGTTGTTGTGCTACTTAGCACAAGGATTTCCTATTTAGGAATCCTTCTCCTTTCTTGAGAAGCCTCTTGAATGATTTGTACTAATTTTCCTCACATCTAGGCTTGAGGCCAAGCATCCTTCTCCAGTACAGCATTATTTCTGCAGTAGAATAATGTTGTGTTGCAGGGTGTTGCAGTGAGGGATCAGAACACCTCTTCCATCACTTGTTTTTCAAAGGAGGGGTCTCTCTTCCCTTTGGGAGATCATTTTGGAATCCATTGGAGCTTATTGTATATCTTGGCATTGGGACAACTCATTCCCTTGCCCCTACAGCACAGTTTGCTTCAATAACTGCGTTATTTTCATTGAGCATTTGCTGTGGGGTTTTGCATTGTTGATTGGAGGGTAAGATTTTAAGTGATAGGATCAGCCTTTCACCTGAGAGATCCATTGGATGAGATTCAGCCATTAGTTGTAGTATCTTCAGCTATCTTCATCCATTTCCAATTTCCAAGTTGCAACTGCTACCCAGCAACTCCGACATTTTTTCCATTTTGTATATTTCAGCCAATCCTTCTAAGGATTGTTGTTTTATTGTTTCCAGGGGTTGAGAGCTTTCTCCCCCTTATTTCTTGAGCCATATATTGTCATATCTTTCTATTATTATGTAATATGGAGTAGTGCCTCTTATAAACTACGTCCTCTTAGCCTACAGAAATTCATTGTGTAGCAGTGTTTCTCCCTATTGATGTACGTGTCCCATTGAGGCTGCATTGCTTTTCTTGAGTGAATCTTTCCTCAAGTATTTGTATACCATTGCTACAATAACATACATTTTTTTGCTATCTACATATTTATGTGCCCATGCTTAATAAAATAACGTTGTTGTTCCATCTCTTGTTCAAGAATTGTTGTGGTCCCTTCATTGGGCACTTTCTGAAGACAACTAGGTGTGGGAGATCTATTTAACCCACCTAGAGGGATTTATTTGGAGCCTCCTCTTGGATTTAGGACTTAGAAAAATTGATCTAAGGGATCCAGGTCCTGGTTTCAATTCTTGTAGCAGCCGTTCCTGGAAAATGCGTTTTCCAGCCATGCCTTGCTATCTGTTCCAATTTTGGAATATTACAGTGGTATCAAAGCCTGATCTTTGGCTCAGCCTGTGAGATCCAACTATCAAAAGAATAAAAAGAAGAATAAGAGATCAATATGATGAAGAGGATGTGTTTACTCTCATCAATTTTCAAATCTAGAAAGGACCTCTCCAAGGAGGTCAAGAATATTGAAGAAATACAAGAGGAAGGTCCATGCACTTCCTATTCTCATCAAGAAGAAGACAGTGAGCATGGAATATACTTGGATCATCTAATTCTAAGTAAGTACCATGTTGAGTACAAATATCAACCTAGAGCCTTCAAGGAGACTCTGGCGTTTCCACATTTCATCCAGTTGAAGGAAGAGAAGAGACCCTGCAGCAGAAGGGAAATCAAAGGCAATAGATTTCTGTTGTCTACCTTTGATGGGTCATCTACAGCAGAAGCTTGGGTGAGAAAGCTGGAGGCATTTTTCCTACTACATCCTGTAGCAGGGGAAGAAACTGTTGAATTCTCAGCGCTGCACTTGGAGGGTGGAGCCTATGTTTAGTGGTTTATTCACTTGAGCCATGCAAGGGTGAAAAATTTTGTAGATTTCACTCAAAGGTTGATCAAAAAATTTGATGGAGAAAGAACAAATGAGGAAAAGCTCACACCACCACTTGGGGAGCCTTGTACTAACACTGTCACACTCATGGAGGAGCAACCACATGAATCAACAATTGGGGTAGCCAACACATTGGAGGAAGGGACTCTTGCAGCCCTACAAGAGGTTCCCAAATCTCATCAAGGTATGAAAATATTTCCACTATCTATTGTTGCAGCAAATCCTTTTGAAAGTTGTAGAGATTTTCATTTGCACGACCAAGGGTCAAATCACACTGCTAATCTAGAGCAACAATATTACACTGCACTGTGCAACATGGAAACATTCAAGGAGGAAATAAACCATCATCCTCATGAGCCATTGTTGGATTGTACATCACACGTGAGGTTGGGGTTTGAAGACTTGATGGAAGATAGTAGACATCTTCAATTGAGAAACCCTTTCTCCTTTCTAGATGACCCTTTCTCAATGAGCTCCTCTCAACTCAAAGAGAAACTTCTACTTTCAATAGATCCAAGACCTTATCAGTTTTGGAGGACTATTGATGAGAGGGAGGTCTCATGGAGAGATCTCATTAGAGGTGCACTTCAACACATCATGGAGTGCAATGATTTTCTTCCCTTCTCACAGGAGCAGATATAATATGGATGACATCTTAGGATGGATAACATCTCTCATGCTTGTGTTGGACATTCTTTGAGCCATACACATCATGATGGGAGGTTTTTTCCTGCCACCTATTTGGGTCCTTATGGGATCAAATTGATCCTTGAGAAGATTGCATTTCAAATTCCCATGAAGTGCAAAAAGAGAGATTTGGTTTGCAAGGATGGTAGCCCTCATAATATGAGTACCAAGGGGAAGAGAAGGATAAGACATCCACAAGTTATTGAGTGGATGTGGTTGATGAGCAAGGAACTGGGAGGCTACTTGCAAATATATGACACCGGGTAGCAGGAGGCTTGGCTGCTCTGGCTCCTCTTGAAGGAGTTTGGCCATCACTTGGCATGTCCTCTTCCAGGGAGAATGGGGATGAAAAAGAGTTGGCAGGATGCTTGCATCATTGGGAATCATGGGGTATGGATGCATGGTGTTGATATGACATTCATATCATTAATTTTGTCTTCATCACATGAATTGTATGCTGGGAGCATAAGGAGGCAGCAAGCACTTTGGTTGCTTGAGTTGCAGTTGAGAGAGCAAGGGAAAAATTGCTGTCATATGTTGTGTGATGTTGTAGGAGTAGAAGAGGGCACTGTCATGGTGCAAAGGGGCTACTCCTTGGCCTTGGATTATTTGGAAGCACTTCCATCTTGGGAGGTATTCCATATCTGCAACAACATTACTAGAGGAGTCTTTGACAAGGAGCATGTCAAAGAACAGAGCTTTGTATTGACAGGATCTTATTTGCATGAGCTCACAGCGCTGTCACTTGGGAGTAGAGACTTATGGATGGAGTGTCCCCAGGATCACTTCACATTGGATGCACTTGGTGAACAAGGAGGAGGTGATGATGATAGAGTAGTGGATAGAGACATCTATCACTATGACATATTCTTCTTGACTTGGGTTTCCAAGCATGAGGAGGATTATCTTCTTGCAACATATGGACCATTCTTCTTCATAGCATGCAAAAACACTATGGAGGACTCACTCATGGATCCATGTACCGTCTTAATTTCGGCATATGGTAAGAATTTTGTTTATACATTCATTGATTTGCATACTCTTACCATTACTATGCAGTGCATTGCTTCACAAGAGGGCAAGTTTGTCACATTGCTCCATGATCATTGTTGGGCCAATCTATATGATGGAGGAAGCCATCTTTTATGTGGCCTTGGGAAAATGTTTTATCATCGCATGTATGTTCAGTTGTTGCACCCAAACACTTATCATATAATGACATACATGGTTAACTATGTAACAAGAAACATTTTGCCTTGTAATTTTCTGAAGCAACAGTTTGGGAAACTGCGCTGTCACTATTGGGAAAGATGTTGGTACCTTCTTGCACCACATGAAACCTTTAACATTTTCTCATTTTGTTGTTGATCATGATTTCATTTGCTGATATGGATCTAATTTTTATTAAGAGCATGATTGGGAGGTTGACACATGAGTTGGATGTGTCCTTGAAGCAAGAGAATTTTCCTATTTTCTGCACTACATGTTCTAATGGGAGCATGAGAGTATATATGGCCACCACAACCACCTATTTGTTTTCTTTTGAGGTGGGCCATGATTTTGATAGCCATCCATTGTAAAGCCATTGGCAAGTATTTGATCATGTATTTTTGACACATTCAACCATTTACTATTCATTAGTAGATGTGATGATTTTTGTATGTTACTTGCCATACTATTTTCTGAAGTTGTAGTGGATGAGACTGCGCTATGTCCTTTTGAGACATTTTTTGTACCATGTATCGTCATATAAAACTTTCAAAAAACTTCTCATTAGGATGTTCTATGATGATCATGTCCTATTCATCATGGATGAAATGTTTTGGGCTAGCTTGTTTTTCAATGTTGGAGGAGAACTTTTTCGAGGGTTGTTCTTCACTTTGCCATTTGAGGGTAATACTTTTGCAGCCCAGGATCAGCACACACTCTACACTTATCATAATTGGAGAGAAGGATAGCATGGGGTAAGCTATGATGCTTACCATGTTCAGATTTTTAGCCCACCTTCATTTCCGGAGCTTGAGTGGAAGGAGATATTCAGGAGTTTCCATGTTGGGAGGTGACTCATTTTGTTTGGATGATTGCTTGGGGATGGAGGATCCATTTGGGGAAGATGTTTTCCCAACACTTTTCAGTCTCCATGCCTTGGGAGCAACTTCTTAGTTCTATCCTTGCAGTTGCTTGAGGGAAAGCAACATTTGAGAGGGGAGGACTGTAATATTCCAAATTTTTCCTTCAATAAATTGGAATATTAAATTTTGTTAATTTCACTTATAAGTTGAATAATTGGGTGAGGAGGCCCAAACACAATAAAAACATGGATAAAATCCCTCTAGTATGAAAGGGGATCATAAATCGAACTAGATTTCACACTCTCATGTGTGAAAAGAGAAAATTGCAAAGAGGCTAGGTTAGGTTTGACCAAGTCAAACAGCATAGAGGTATGAGGTGGAGAGCATCTTGTGGGACAACACAAAGAAAGAGGAGGGAAGATTCCTTGATGGAGGAAACCCTAAAGAGTGGGACCCATGGAGAGGTAGCTCTTATGTTTTTAAAAGGAGGGCAAGGCATCCATTGTTTCTCATGCATATGATTATTGATTTTGTGTCTGCTTAGACTATTTGCAGTCCCAGCTGTTTAGCTGAGTTGATGTGCTTCTTAGCACAAGGATTTTTTGTTTAGGAATCCTTCTCCTTTCTTTAGAAGCCTCTTGAAGGAGTTGTATTGATTTGCCTCACATCCAGGCTTGAGTCCAAGCATCCTCCTCCAATTCAACATTATTTCTGTAGCAGAATAATGTTGTGTTGCAGGATGTTGCAGTGAGGGATCACAACACCTCTTCCATCACTTGCTTTCCAGAGGAGGGGTCTCTCTTCCCTTTGGGAGATCAGTTTGGAAGCCATTGGAGCTTATTGCATATCTTGGCATTGGGCCAACTCATTCCCTTGCCCTTTTCTTCAGTAATTGCATTATTTTCATTGAGCATTTGTTGTGGGGTTTTGCATTGTTGATTGGAGGGTAAGATCTTCAGTGATAGGATCAGCATTTCACCTAAGAGATCCATTGGATGAGATTCAGCCATCAGTTGCAGCATCTTCAGCTATCTCCATCCTTTTCCAATTTCCGAGTTGCAGCTACTACCCAACAACTTCGAAATTTTTTCTATTTTGTATATTTCAGCCAATCCTTCTAAGGATTGTTATATTATTGTTTCCAGGGGTTGAGAGATTTCTCCCCCTTATTTATTGAGCCATATATTGTCATATATTTCTGTTATTATGTAATATGGAGTAGTGCCTCTTATAAACCGCGTCCTTTTAGCCTACAGAAATTCATTGTGTAGCAGTGTTTCTCCCTATTGATGCACATGTCCCATTGAGGCTACATTGCTTTGCTTGAGTGACTCTTTCCTCAAGAATTTGTATACCATTGCTGAAATAACATACATTTGTTGGCTATCTGCATCTTTATGTGCCCAGGCTTAATAAAATAACACTGTTGGTCCATCTCTTGTTCAATAATTGTTGCAGTCCCTTCATTGGGCACTTTTTAAAGACAACTAGGTGTGGGAGATCTGTTTAACCTACCTAGAGGTATTTCTTGTAAGCCTCCTCTTGGATTTAGGACTTAGACACATTTATCTAAGGGATCCGGGTCCTGGTTTCAATTCTTGCAGTAGCCATTCCTAGAAAATGTGTTTTCCAGTCATGCCTTACTAGTTGTTCCAATTTTGGAATATTACATATACTTAGAAGTAAAGGGCTTTATAGAATAGCCACGTGACAAGAAACTAAACCTTTTGATGATCGTAAAGTCACTAAATTATAAAATTAACAAGATCAAGCACGAGGGTTGATAGGAATGTCCATTTCTCAAGATCTTCAATTTCATATCCTTGACATTGGCACCCCTCATGAAGCCCTAGAAAAGCTAAATACTGTCTTTGGCATTCAAAATCAAATCAAGGCCCACCAACTTGAAAATGAGTTGCTTACTTTGGACTCCAATAATTTCTCCTCTATTGAAGATTTTTTGTCCAAATTCAAAACCCTTAGATTTCTTTTAGAAGGTTGTAAGGTCAAAAAGGAAGATGGTAGCCTTTTCTATTGCATTCTTGCTAAGCTTGGCCCTGCATACTCTGTATTTGTTTCCACCTTCCATTGCACTAGAGAAGCAATCATTTCTTTAGGAACCACCTATAAGAACCCCTCTTTTGATGACTTTTGTGATTCTTTGATAAGAGAACAAGAAAATCTCATACACCTTGGCCTTATCACCCCTTGAAATGATTCTAAGAAAGCCTTAGCAACCCAAAAAAAATCATATCAAAATAATCCCAAGAATAAGTATCCTAAAAAGTATGGTCTAAAACCAAACAAGGGTCCTAAGAAATTTCAACCGCAAACTGAAAAAGCAACTCACCAAAATGATAAGGCAAATAAAAACAAATGGAAGAAGACAGATAGACATTGCAACTTTTGTAATCGTGATGGCCATATGGAGTCCAAATGTTTTAATAAGATGGAAGCCATAGAAGGAGCAATGAAGAAGCACAACATCAATTTGGAGCACTCTTCACCTTCATCTTCAGGAATGACACTTTCTACTTGTGGTTGTAAAGCATTAAGATTTGGTTATGCATTAAATGTATCTTCTTCTTCTCATTCTCATGAGTGGCTCATTGATTCTTGAGCTTCTTACCACATGGCCAAAAATAAAGCCATGTTTTATTATTTAAATGATTATAGCACCAAACATATTTGTGTTGGTGATGATAATCTCTTAGTGTTGTAAGATCTAGAACCATTCATCTAGATAATGGTCAGTTTAATGATGTACTAAGTGTTCCTTCCTTCTCATGCAACCTTCTCTCTGTTTATCAGATAACTCATTCAGGTGAAGGGAAAATAGTAGAATTCTCACCTCATGATGTTGTAATCAAGGACCTCAAATATCCTAGACATATTTTATCTACTAGCATTGCTGATGATTCCACAAGGTTTTATAATTTTGACAACTTTGGGTCATCACGTCTTCCCTCCGTTTTTGTTGCTCATAATGATGAAGTGAGAAAACTTTGGCATGAGCGATTTGGTCACTTAAACTATCACTCTCTTCAAACTCTATGTAAATAAAATATGGTGACAAGTCTCCCTATGGTATCTTGCCGAGATGGTGTTTGCTCTGGATATGTACTCGGAAAACATCATTGGGATAGTTTTGACAAATGTGCCTCTCGGCACGCTTCAGCCCCTTTGTAGCTTGTGCATAGTGATTTATGTGGTCCACTTCCTATTGCCTGTTTCTCTGGTTGCAAGTACTTCTTAACTTTCATTGATGATTTTTCTAGACACACTTGGGTATATTTATTAAAACTCAAGAGTGAATTTTTTAACATGTTCTTGGCCTTTAAGGCCTTTGTTGAGAAATAATATGGACATCAAATTCTCAAGTTAAGATCATACAATGGAGAATAATATGTTAACAAAAAATTTATCAACTTCTGCACTAAGCATGGCATTCAATTGCAACATACTGCTCCATATACTCCACAACAAAATGGTGTGGCTGAAAGGAAGAATCACACCTTAAAAGAAATGGCTAATTGTATACTTCAATCTAAAGGACTGAGTCTCAATTTTTGGGCAGAAGAAATTAACTGTGCAAATTACATAGTAAATCACACTCCTACTAAGGTTTTAAAGAATATAGCTCCTGAAGAATGTTGGAGCTCAATCAAACCAGATGTAAGTCACTTTCATGTTTTTGGAAGTGATGCTTGGGCCCATATTCCAGATGCAAAACATAAAGCCTTCGAACCTAAGAGTGAAAAATGCATTTTTGTTGGATATTCTTAAGATGTCAAAGGATATATACTTCTCCAACCAAAATCAAAAAATATAATCATTAGAAGAGATGTAAAAGTTTATGAAAACATATCGGCCTGCAAGCGTAGTTCAGAGGGTGTGCCACCTTTGGCCTGTGAGTCTGATTCGGCATATGTGCCACCTCTCTCTCCCCCTCTCTTGTATTTGTAATAGAATTCCTTCAAGTTCAAATGATGACAGTGAGGATGACAATCCTCCTCCACCTCTTGAAATTATTCCTTTTACTCCATAGCTTCCAAGATGGGTCCGCTCTACTCGGGATGCAACAAGTTCTCTTGCAGGTGACCCTACCAATCGACAACGTACATGTTCTTAGTTTGAAAGAGCCTCTTGTTTATTGGCTGGAGTTCCATAAAATCTTGATCCAGAAACCTTTGAAGAAGCCTCCTGTCATCCAGATTGGGATGAATATATGAATGAAGAATATCATTCCTTATTGGTGAACGATACTTGGGATCTTGTTCCTCTTCCAAAAGGAAGAAAACTTGTGAGATGTAGATGGGTTTACAAAAAAAAGTTTGGACTAGATGGAAAAGTGGAGAGACATAAAACTCGTCTTGTCACTAAAGTATTTTCACAAGTTAAAGGCATTGACTATACTGAAGCCTTCTCCCCTGTTTCCAAAATAAATTCTATCTGCCTTGTTCTTTCCCTTGCTACCTCTTTTAAATGGGAAGTCCATCAGATGGATGTTCAATCTGCCTTCTTACATGGAGATTTGCATGAAGAAATCTGCATGGAGCAACCCCCTGGCTTTATCCAAAACGAATCTAGCCTTGTTTTTCACCTTAGGAAGTCTCTCTATGGTCTCAAACAAGCTCCTCGGGCTTGGTATGCCAAAATGGATATATTTCTATTAGATAATGGCTTTTCTAGGTGTCATTCTGACAACACTGTCTACACCAAGAAAGTGGGTAAGTCTTTCACCATCCTTTTTCTTTATGTTGATGATCTTATCCTTACTGGTAGTGATCCTAACCATATAAACCATGTGAAGTCTAGCCTCAAAAAGAAGTTTGAAATGACAGAATTAGGACGCTTGCATTATTTCCTTGGTCTTCAAGTCTTGCAATTCGAAGAAGGTATTACCCTCTCCCAGTCCAAGTATGTCTGTGATCTTCTACACCACTTTCACATGGAAAATTTTAAGCTAGCCCCTTCTCCCTTTCAGTCTGGATTCAAGCCTTCAGTCACTTGTACTACGCCTGAAGTTATACTACCTTATACCATCAACTTGTTGGTAAAATTCTGTATCCAACCCCTACCCATCCTGACCTTTCCTTTATCATTGGTCTTGTCGCTCAGTTTATGCACCAACCTCATGAAAGTCATTAGAAAGCAACTAAAATAATACTTCGATATATTCAAGGTATAATTCAGTTCAGGATTCATTACAATGCAAGAGCATCTCCATTGTTGATTGGTTTCACTGATTTTGATTGGGCTGGTGACCCTGATGGTCGAAAGCCTACTATAGGATGTGTATTCACTCTTCGTTCAGGATCTATTACATGGTCTTGTAAGAAACAAAGTGCCATCTCTCTTTCCTCAGCAGAACCAGAGTATCGTGGTGTAGTTGAAGCCAGCAAGGAAGCCATGTGGCCTCGTTAGATCCTGTCTGAATTTGGTCTTCATCGGCAACATCCAACTACACTTTGGTGTGATAATCAGAGTGCCATTCAACTATGTAAAGATCTAGTTCAGCATCAGCATATGAAACACATTGAGCTCCACATACACTTCATCAAAAAGCTCATTCATGATCGTGTTCTTGAAGTTCAATATTGTCCAACCAATGATCAAGTAGCCGATATCTTTAAAAAGGCTCTCACAGAAGTGAAGTTTACCAAATTTCAATCCATGCTTGGAGTTCAAGAAAGTTATCATAAGGGGGGATAGGCTCTAATGCCTCCTTCCTTCTCCTATTGTTTCGTCTTTGGAAATTCTTCAATCCTATCCCAATTTTTTCTGAAGGGGGGATGTTAGGATATTTCAACACATAGGAAATAGGCTCCTTTTGTGTCACCTTTGTAAATCCTTCAATCCTATCCCAATTTGTTCTTAAGGGGGGATGTTAGGATATTCCGACACATAGGAAATAGTTAAGAATAACTTAGTCTAGTGTAGAGTTAGGTAAATTGTGTTTCTTTACTATGTACATTTGTAGCTTATAATCTGACGGTCACGATTTGTAGTGATCTAATGATTCTCTCTCTCCTTGGTATTAACGACACTTGATCCATGGCCTAACACCTGATTGGTCCATGATCTCTATTTAAAGAGCATGGAGGGTCATTTGTCTAGTAACTGTTTATGAGAGAAACATATGTAACTTTTCTTTTTATATTAAAAAATTTCCTGAAGTGGCCACGTTGGCTCAGGTCATGGAATTTTTCCCTCTTCGAGGGATTTAACCACGTGATAATACTGGTGTACTGATTTGTGATTTGTGTTTCAGGTGTTGATCTCTCCAAATTTTTGGATTTGTGATTTGGGATTTTGGTGGGGTCCTTATTGTTCAATTGCCATTGGAGCAGAAATTACAATTTGGAGAGATCAACACCTGAAACACAAAAACATTAAAAAAATCAGAAAATAAAAAACACTTTATTAAGTTACAACAGCTATGATGTTATTTCCTAAGGGAATATCAATCTATTAATGGAAAAAAATTATCTTTTTGAAAAATGTTTTGGCAGCAATAACATGAATCTTGAAATGGGAACCAATTCCTCTTTTCTTCTTGTTATGAATCTGTTGCGTAATGACCTAGATGAAATGCCCTTGTTTTACTAAGATTTCTTTCAAGAATCACTCATCCATAAATTGACCTTCTTTATTCTTCTAAGACCTGCAAAAAAACGAGTGTCTACCTGCAATAAAACATTAAATCATGGAGGAAGAGAGGTGTACGGGCTCCCTTAATCCAATAATTATGCAAAAAAATAGCAAGTAGTTACTCTATAGAACAAATCCATGGAAAAATAGAACAAATTTTATTTGTCACCTGCGGGAGAGCAGTGGTCAACTATACTAACCAGCAGTGTTTTAATCATACCTTCTTCATTTTTTGTCCAATTTGAGTGATTCCAAAGCCAAATGAGAGCTAATTCAAAATTTTATCTCCAATAGAAACGGGTTTTAAAAATTCCATATAATGGTATGTTAAATTTGCTTATAACAACCTGCCTAATAGAGTCATTTTCGATTTTCCAGCTCAGACCAACAGTTGATATTTCAAGCATAAATTTTTCGTTTGATAGCGGATTGAACCAATTCAAATTGGAGATTAAATTAGATTAATTTTTGTATCTCCAATATAAAATGGTTTTAAAGACAAGAAGAATTGATGGGTCAAGTATGTTGAGGAACAGCCAAGAAAACAGAGTTTCAAGAATGTTGATTTATGATAGGCAGTCAGTATTTTGGTCATAAATTCCTCATACGATATTGAAATTGAGTTATTCAAATTGAGTTGTAAACTATATTCATAAAGGAATCTGCCATAGAAACAGGTTTTAAAAATATAATCCTTTAGCCCTCCAAAAACTGACTGTCCCAACTCTATTGTTGAGCTGCCTACTAGACACCCTGTCAATGTTTTGGTTCTAAATTTTCCGTTTCAAATCCAAATGGAGAGATTAAAATTGGGTTGGAAAGTAGAAATCAAGAGCTACTTAGGATAGAAACAGGTTTTAAAATTATTCACTTTTGGTCCCCCAAAACATGACTGTCCCAACTGTGTTTTCAGGAATTTCATCCAGCCCGCAAGCCAAAAAAATGATATTCAAGAAATTTTTCCATATGGATAATAAAAATGAATATAAGTATTTGTAGAATGGTTATTTGCAATATAATTCATCTACATACACAAATAAATTAGAATATTTATCATCAATATTGATTTCCACATCATGTTGCAACAAACAAACAACTATTTTTACAAAAATGTGTTTATTTTATTTCCTAATTTATTTTATTTTCTTCACTAATATACTCTTTTTTGAAAATTGAATATGCTTATGTATAAGAATATTCCTAATGGAGCCATTTCCAAAATAAGGCCTCTATACATACCCAAATTTGAAAAATGCATGTTGATAAATAGTAGGGTATGAGAAGCCAACTTCCCTTCTTGTAAAAAAATTGGGCAAAAATTCTCAATTTCTTGAGAATCTTGCTCAGTCTCCTCTGTTTGGCTATGTACCTCAGCAAAGGCTACAGATGGTGACTCTGTGGCCCGAAGGGAAGTAGTAGGTGGTCTAGAAATAACTTTTCCTACGTCCTACTGATGGCTGAGATTCAGTTTTCTTAAGAATTTCATCAATAAAGGTCTTTCTCCCAAGGGTCACGAGTCCCTTAGGTTTTTCATATTTGGGAGGAATTTTGTCTTTTTTAGATTTTCTAGTTATTTAAAACAATAAGCCTTCATTCCTACCTAAAGAAAAAAATTTACCCAATTCTACTGTGAAGCGGGCAGTGAGCAAATATGTTCCTTGCTCGGTGGGCAGGTTCTTACCTTCCGTCTTTAAAACCCAATTCTCCCTAAGCAGAAAAAAGATCAAATGTGCATCACTCTTTCTAAATAGCATACACTCTCCTCGGCAATGGCGCCAAAATGTTGAGGCATAAAAGGTATCTTTTTAACACCTATTTATCTCGCATTAATTATCAATCCGGGAGAAACTTTTTATTTCAAGAGTGTACTCTGTCTGAGGCTGCAATTCATCCAACATCAATGTTGTGAAGATGTAGTACAGAATTCTAAATTCAAGAATAAACAAATGCTTGTAAATGAATCTAATTGCAATAACATAATTGAAACCTTAACTAAATCGAGCTGCAAGACATCGATCAGGGATGCAGTAGCAATAACTCTTTCCCTTAGAAATCGATGTGAGATAACCAATCTGGGGACTTGGAAGCAATAACCTCTATCCTCTACAGTTGGTGATCTTAAATCAATCAAAATGAAATCAAACTCAATCTTCTAGAAATTGATGCAATTGAAATCAGACTGGAACAAGATCATCAATCTGGGAACGAGGAAGCAATAACCAATGTTCTCTATAGTTGACAGTCCTGCTTGAAAGAAATTAAAAGGAAATAGAAATTGAACTAAAAGCTGCTAATGAAAGGAAACTAGGAGAGCTCTCGAAAACAAACTCTTTGCAATTAATCAATTGAACTAAACAACAATGTAAATGGACAGCAAACTAAAATTAAAGGAATCGAATAACCAATCATATTGAACAACAATCTGTAATGAATATCAATCAAATGGAACAGCAAGTAGAATGAAACCATAATGGAAGTAGAACAACGAAGCTCCATTAAAGTATTAACAAGATAAATTATAAAGTGTTGAGATTCTTGTTAAATCATAAAGAAACAACAACACAATTCGTTAATATAACACATCAATACTAATAAGCAATTCAACAATAATTAACTCTGCAATCGTAATGAAATCAAACATGATTATCACACAACAGTGATTAAAGGATAGAAATACAAACAACAGAATGATTCCACCAGGGCCGGGCCCTCAGCCACCGGTGAAACGTTGTTGCGCTTTACTCCAGCGTTTGAGAAATGGAACAAGAACGAACTCTTTTATTAATCAAGCATGAATAATGTTTACAGATAGCTCGTACTCTTTTAACAAGAGTCGATGCACAATTCTGCAAATTACAACAAGAAAACTCCCTCTAATAGCAATACATGCTTATCCTTTTATAATCAGAAGGAGAAGAAATTAAATAGAAAATATGATTTCTCTCAACAACTTGATCAACCAGAAAATATATTTCCAACAATCTTTCAACAAAAGCAAGGCGAATTTGGCTTTGCAGCTGAGATTTGGAGGACGAGCGCAACAACAAATCTGAGAAACCCATGCTCAAAGAACCCTGCATTTCTCTCACTACAGGCCGAATTTGGGCAAACCATTTATTAATAAAGTTAATTGGGCCCGTTTTGGACAAAACCCATGTTCCGGATTTTCCAGATTCTTCTTCATTTGCTCAGAATATTAACCGCGATACTGTCACTTCTTATTCCAGCGAATTTCTGAGTTAGAATATTTGATGATGATTTGGAGATCAAATCTTCAATCTGGCAAATATCTTGGAGGCTAAAATGGTAAGTGATGTTAAAAAATATATCACTAAAACATCATTGATAAAATTATGCATAATAATCATCAATTTATTAAAAATAAATGAGAAGAAATAATATTCATCCATAAGAGCATAAATCATTATGAAATGGATTTATATGATAATTATAATAAATGATATGATAAAGGAGGATAAAAATGGATGAAATAAGTGTTAAAAAGTGGTCGTATTCACGGCCCAACACACCCCCAAACTGAATATATTGCATGCCCTCATGCAATCTGGAATTGAATATATTGCATGTTCTCATGCAACCCATAGACAAAACCCATGTGTTAACCAAGCAAAGAAAATTGTTCATCCCAACCCATGAAATGGATGGAACAAATGCATGTTTCCTCAAATAATGAATATTCAATTTTAGCAATCTTGATAAAGGCATAAATTTTTTACCGTGGACGTTCAACTATATGTATATGAAGTTGCATAAAAATGTGACACAAGTAACAACAAACTTCATTAACCATTTTCTAAAAAATCAGATCGTTTTGATGCACGGATCAACAAAATGGTTGTAGGTGATAGTGCATGATTTTCGAAATTTTATGAACTAATTTAGCGTGAAATTATCTGGGTTTGTGTATTTTAATGATACCTCTCTGTTATCCAGAAATCACAAGAATTCAGTTCATAATTTTAAAGATATATGCAAATCAATTTATGCACTATATAAAAATGAAATTGTATGCCTTAAACGAGAAAGAGAGTAAAAAAAAATCCATCATATGTAGCAATTCCCCTCCAAACTGAAGAATTAGCATGTCCTCATGCGATGCTAGAAAACAAAGATAGGTGGTTGCTACAATCTGTTGAAATCAATGCTTGGTATAAAACAACATGGAGTAAGGGAGGTGTTGAGAATGAATAAGAATATCAAAGAAGAATACTGACATGGTCATAAGGAAGAAATGAGGGAAATCAACACTCTCCCAAACTGAAAGATTAGATGTGTCTAAGAAAATAGGAAGTGGTAAATATGTGGAATGAATAATGATAAATAATGCTCAATAGATGTTCATGAAATTCTCCTAAATTCATAATAAATCAGAAAATTATGTTATTTTACCTCAAGTGTTACCTCCGAAAAAATTGGAATGACATGGAGGGACTGGCCTTTGTTGAAGCTGATGTAGGTTGAGCAGTTGCTGAAAGTAATGCAAAAGGTGGAAGCCATGCAAGCACATCATGTCTGAAGAATTGTGCGCGTTCATGAGCCTTCGCTGTTAATTGCAATAGTGATTATGCTGCGAATAGAATTTTCCCCCATACTTATTGTTCTCCTGTAAAAAAATCATAATTCTGTATGCAAATTTCTTGAGTCCACAGTTTCAGTTTTAAATTGCAATAGATAAGATGCATGCAAAAAAGTTCAGGCGAAACAAAATTTTTGTAAAAATGCAGTATCAATATTGTGGCAAATCAGCAAAATAAAAGAGCAGCATATTGCACAGCAATTGTATAGCATGGAAAGGCATACATACTTATGATATGATCAACAAATTATCGCATTACTGAAATCCATGCATATGATAAATCGTAAATAGATATAAAAGCGTTTTGTAATGATTCAAGGATAAGGAGAAGGGACAGCTTAAGAAAAACATAAGTACAAATGCATTATTTACCATTTCAAACTAATATGATCAATTTGTAATGATTTTCATGTATCATAGGTTCGGAAATAAAGGTAAAAGATTCATACTTTCATTTGATTTTTAAATAAAGATATATGAAAAGGGTTAAATATAACTATTGATGTGTATAAATGTGACTCCAATACCATCAGCAGAGCTCTGTTGCCCACAGGTGTCCATAACCTTGACAGAGTTGTTTTCTTACCCACGGAACCATTGTCCTTTATTTATACCGAGGAGGTGCTTTTTTTTTTTAATATTATGACAGAGGCCATTGTGATGGCTTGGTGACTAGATAAACCACAATGCCATTCACCGGGAATAAGTGAAAGGTGGGCAGACCGGCTCGTGATGATACCTTTTGTTCCAAAGACTTCTTGATTTTTCAATTATCTATTGGACCATGTCCCTGGTTTGGTGGCCATGATGGGAATGCCACTTCACTTGCTCCTTTATGAACATGATAGGTTGGCTCTTGATGAGACCCCCTATCCTCCATCTATCAAATTATAAAATTATTAATGAAATATGTAAATATTTTTATTTTCATATAGCACTTTCCTATTTATTCATAAAGGATGTCTCAGCACTCCTTAAGAGTAGGGATGGTGGAAGAAGTTTAAACAGCTCAATAGAAAAGAATATGCCCTTGTTCCTACACTATAAGTAAAAATCAAAGCAAGTTATAAAATATGGGAAAGAACCAACATGATAAATATAATCGATCATATGAATTTAGTGGTAGTAAGACAATAAAATCATGTTATTGATTATGTCCCTTTTTCCTTTTACTTATCATTACTAAACAACTTTCTTAAAAATGACGACTTCTTTTGATTTGCTGATTACAGTAAGCTCTAATTTGTGCATCCTTCCATAAATTGTATGTTTGCCTTTCAAAAAGTCATGAAAATTTCAAAAAAAAGTTCTAAAAAAACAAGAAAAATGCACTCAAAAATTGTTGTTCCTTTGGAAAGAAACAACAAAAACAATCTGTGAAAATGTTGTTCCTTTGGAAAGGAACAGCAAAAACAGTCGGTGCTGTTCCTTTTGAAAGAAACAACAAAAAAACGAGCGGTGTTGTTCCTTTTGAAGGGAACAACGAAATCATGCAAAAAAAATGTTGTTCTTTTTGAAAAAAACAACAAAAATAATTAGCAAAAATGTTGTTCCTTTTGAAAGAAACAACAAAAATAAACACATAAACGCACTGCTTCTTAAGAGGAACGGTTGTTGTTCCTTAAGAGGAACAACAACTGTTCCTTAAGAGGAACAACAAACAAATATAAACACGCAAAAAGGAAAGAAATAGAAAAAAGAACAAAGCGAATATGCAATCCATTGCCAAGCAAATCCAATCAAATAGAAAGGAAAGTTTATGGACAGGTTTCAAGAAAAAGTAATTTTTTACAGAATTGGTGCAACTGAAGAATTACCTTCTACAATTGAAACTTGCATGGTGGGGTCCTTATTGTTCAATTTCCATTGGAGCGGAAATTACAATTTGGAGAGATCAACACCTGAAACACAAAAACATTAAAAAAATCAGAAAAGAAAAAACACTTTATTAAGTTACAACAGCTATGATGTTATTTCCTAAGGGAATATCAATCTATTAATGGAAAAAAATTATCTTTTTGAAAAATGTTTTGGCAGCAGTAACATGAATCTTGAAATGAGAACCAATTCCTCTTTTTTTCTTTTTATGAATCTGTTGCGTAATGAACTGGATGAAATGCCCTTGTTTTACTAAGATTTCTTTCAAGAATCACTCGTCCATAAATTGACCTTCTTTATTCTTCTAAGACCTGCAAAAAAACGAGTGTCTACCTGCAATAAAACATTAAATCATGGAGGAAGAGAGGCGTACGGGCTCCCTTAATCCAAGAATTATACAAAAAACTAGCAAGTAGTTACTCTATAAAACAAATCCATGGAAAAATAGAACAAATTTTATTAGTCACCTGCGGGAGAGCAGTGGTCGACTATACTAACCAGCAGTGTTTTAATCATACCTTCTTCCTTTTTTGTCCGATTTGAGTGATTCCAAAGCCAAATGAGAGCTAATTCAAAATTTTATCTCCAATTAAAACTGGTTTTAAAAATTCCATATAATGGTATGTTAAATTTGCTTAGAACAACCTGTCTAATCATTTTCGATTTTCCAACTCAGACCAACAGTTGATATTTCAAGCATAAATTTTTCGTTTGATAGCGAATTGAACCAATTCAAATTGGATATTAAAGTAGATTCCTTTTTGTATCTCAAATATAAAATGGTTTTGAAGACAAGAAGAATTGATGGGTCAAATATGTTGAGGAACAGCCAAGAAAACAGAGTTTCAAGAATGCTGATTTATGATAGGCACTCAGTATTTTGGTCATAAATTCTTCATACGATATTGAAATTGAGTGATTAAAATTGCGTTGTAAACTATATTCATAGAGGAATCTGCCATAGAAACAGGTTCTAAAAATATAGTCATTTAGGCCTCCAAAAACTGACTGTCCTAACTCTGTTGTTGAGCTGCCTACTGGACACCCTGTCAATGTTTTGGTTCTAACTTTTGCGTTTCAAATCAAAATGGAGAGATTCAAATTAGGTTGGAAAGTAGAAATGAAGGGCGACTTAGGATAGAAACAATTTTTAAAAATATTCACTTTTGGTCTCCCAAAACATGACTGTCCCAACTGTGTTTTCAGGAATTTCATCCAGCCCGCAAGCCAAAAAAATGATATTCGAACAATTTTTGCATATGGATGATAAAAATGAATATAAGTGTTTGTAGAATGGCTATTTGCAATATAATTCATATACATACACAAATAAATTAGAATATTTATCATCAATATTGATTTCCACAGCGTGTTGCAACAAACAAACAACTATTTTTACAAAAATGTGTTTATTTTATTTTCTAATTTATTTATTTTCTCCACTAATCTAGTCTTTTTTGAAAATTGAATATGCTTATGTATAAGAGTATTCCTAGTGGAGCCATTTCCAAAATAAGGCCTCTATACATACCCAAATTTGAAAAATGCATGTTGATAAATAGTAGGGTATGAGAAGCCAACTTCCCTTCTTGTAAAAAAATTGGGCAAAAATTCTCAATTTCTTGAGAATCTTGCTTAGTCTCTTCTGTTTGGCTATGTACCTCAGCAAAGGCTACAGATGGTGACTCTGTGGCCCGAAGAGAAATAGTAGGTGGTCTAGAAATAACTTTCTGAGGTCCTACTGATGGCTGAGATTCAGTTTTCTTAAGAATTTCATCAATAAAAGTCATTCTCCCAAGGGTCACTAGTCCCTTAGGTTTTTCAGATTTGGGAGGAATTTTGTCTTGTTTAGATTTTCTAGTTATTTAACACAACAAGCCTTCATTCCTACATAAAAAAAAAAAATTTACCCAATTCTGCTGTGAAGCAGGCAGTGAGCAAGTATGTTCCTTGCTCGGTGCACAGGTTCTTACCTTCCGTCTTTAAAACCCAATTCTCCCCAAGCAGAAAAAGGTCAAATGTGCATCACTCTTTCTAAATGGCATACACTCTCCCCGACAACGACACCAAAATGTTGAGGCATAAAAGGTATCTTTTTAACACTTATTTATCTCACATTAATTATCAATCCGGGAGCGACATTTCATTTCAAGCGTGTACTCTGTCTGAGGTTGCAATTCATCCAAGAGCAATGCTGTGAAGATGTAGTATAGAATTCTAAATTAAAGAATAAACAAATGCTTGTAAATGAATCTAATTGTAATAACATAAATTGAAACCTTAACTAAATCGAGCTGCAAGACATCGATCAGGGATACAGTAGCAATAACTCTTTTCCTTAGAAATCGATGCAAGATAACCAATCTGGGCACTTGGAAGCAGTAACCTCTGTCCTCTACAGTTGGTGATCTTAAAGCAATCAAAATGAAAGCAAACTCAATCTTCTAGAAATTGATGCAATTGAAATCAAACTGGAACAAGATCATCAATCTGGGAATGAGGAAGAAATAACCAATGTTCTCTACAGTTGATAGTCCTGCTTGAAAGAAGTTAAAAGGAAATAGAAATTAAACTAAAAACTGCTAATGAAAGGAAACTATGAGAGCTCTGTAAACCAAACTCTTTGCAATTAATCAATTGAAATGAACAGTAATGTAAATGGACAGCAAACTAAAATTAAAGAAATCGAATAACCAATCCTATTGAACAACAATCTGTAATGAATATCAATCAAATGGAACAGCAATTAGAATGAAACCATAATGGAAATAGAACAGCGAAGCTCCATTAAGGTATTAACAAGATAAATTATACGGTGTTGAGATTCTTGTTAAATCATAAAGAAACAACAACGCAATTCGTTAATATAACACATAAATACTAATAAGAAATTCAACAATAATTAACTCTGCAATCGTAATGAAACCAAACATGATTATCACACAACAGTAATTAAAGGATAGAAATACAAATAGCAAAACGATTCCACCAGGGCCGGGCCCTCAGCCACCGGTGAAACGCTGCTGCGCTTTACTCCAACGTTTGAGAAATGGAACAAGAATGAACTCTTTTATTAATCAAGCATGAATAATGTTTACAGATAGCTCGTACTCTTTTAGCAAGAGTCGATGCACAATTCTGCAAATTACAACAAGAAAAGTCCCTCTAATAGCAATACATGCTTCTCCTTTTATAATCAGAAGGAGAAGAAATTAAATAGAAAATATGATTTATCTCAACAACTTGATCAACCAGAAAATATATTTCCAACAATATTTCAACAAGAGCAAGGCTAATTTGGCTTTGCAGCTGAGATTTGGAGGACGGCTGCAACAACAAATCTGAGAAAATCATGTTCAAAGAACCTTGCGTTTCTCTCACTACAGGCCGAATTTGGGCAAACCATTTTTAATAAAGTTAATTGGGCCCGTTCTGGACAAAACCCATGTTCTGGATTTTCCAGATTCTTCTTCATTTGCTCATAATCTTAACCATAGAACTGTCACTTCTTATTCCAGCGAATTTCTGAGTTGGAATATTTGATGATGATTTGGAGATCAAATCTTCAATCTGGCAAATATCTTGGAGGCTAAAATGGTAAGTGATGTTACAAAATATATCAATAAAACATCATTGATAAAATTATGCATAATAATCATCAATTTATTAAAAATAAATGAGAAGAAATAATATTCATCCATAAGAGCATAAATCATTATAAGATGGATTTCTATGATAAATTATAATAAATGATATGATAAAGGAGGATAAAAATGGATGAAATAAGTATTGAAAAGTGGTCGTATTCACGGCCCAACACACCCCCAAACTGAATATATTACATGCCCTCATGCAATCCGGAACTGAATATATTGCATGTTCTCATGCAACCCAAAGACAAAACCCATGTATTAACCAAACAAAGAAAATTGTTCATCCCAACCCATGAAATGGATGGAACAAATGCATGTTTCCTCAAATAATGAATATTCAATTTTAGCAATCTTGATAAAGGCATAAAACTTTTACCGTGGACGTTCAACTATATGTATATGAAGTTGCATAAAAATGTGACACAAGTAACAACAAACTTCATTAACCATTTTCTAAAAAATCAGATCGTTTTGATGCACGGATCAAAAAAATGGTTGTAGGTGATAGTGCATAATTTTTGAAATTTTATGAACTAATTTAGCGTAAAATTATCTGGGTTTGTGTATTTTAATGATACCTCTCTGTTATCCAGAAATCACAAGAATTCAGTTCATAGTTTTAAAGATATATGCAAATCAATTTCTGCACTATATAAAAATGAAATTGTATGCCTTAAACGAGAAAGAGAGTAAAAAAAACATCCATCATGTGTAGAAATTCCCCCCCCAACTGAAGAATTAGCATGTCCTCATGCGATGCTAGAAAACAAAGAGAGGTGGTTGCTACAATCTGTTGAAATCAATGTTTGGTATAAAACAACATGGAATAAGGGAGGTGTTGAGAATGAATAAAAATATCAAAGAAGAATACTGACATGGTCATAAGGAAGAAATGAAGGAAATCAACACTCCCCCAAACTGAAAGACGAGACGTGTCTAAAAAAATAGGAAGTGGTAAAGATGTGGAATGAATAATGATAAATAATGCTCAATGGATGTTCATGAAATTCTCCTAAATTATAATAAATCAGAAAATTATGTTATTTTACCTCAAGTGTTACCTCCGAAAAAAATGGAATGACATGTAGGGACTAGCCTTTGTTGAAGCTGATGTAGGCTAAGCAGTTTCTGAAAGTAATGCAAAAGGTGGAAGCCATGTAAGCACATCATGTCTGAAGAATTATGCGCATTCACGAGCCTTCGTTGTTAGTTGCAATAGTGATCATGCTGCGAATAGAATTTCCCCCCATACTTGTTGTTCTCCTGTAAAAAAATCACAATTCTGTATGCAATTTTCTTGAATCCACAGTTTTAGTTTGAAATGACAATAGATAAGATGCATGCAAAAAAGTTCAAACAAAGCAAAAAATCTGTAAAAATGTAGTATTAATATTGTGGCAAATCAGCAAAACAAAAGAGCAGCATATTGCACAGCAATTGTACAACATGGAAAGGCATACATACTTATGATATGATCAACAAATTATCGCATTACTGAAATCTATGCATGTGATAAATCGTAAACAGATATAAAAGCGTCTTGTATTGATTCAAGGATAAGGAGAAGGGACAGCTTAAGAAAAACATAAGTACAAATGCATTATTTACCATTTCAAACTAATATGATCGATTTGTAATGATTTTCATGGATCATAGGTTCGGAAGTAAAGGTAAAGGATTCATACTTTCATTTTATTTTTAAATATAGATATAGGAAAAGGGTTAAATATAACTATTGATGTGTATAAATGTGACTCCAATACCATCAGCAGAGCTCTGTTGCCCACAGGTGTCCATAACCTTGACAGAGTTGCTTTCTTACCCACAGAACCATTGTCTTTTATTTATACTGAGGAAGTGCTTTTTTTGTTGAATATTATGACAGAGGTCATTGTGCTGGCTTAGTGACAAGATAAACCACAATGCCATTCACTGGGAATAAGTGAAAGGTGGGCAGGCCGGCTCATGATGAGACCTCATGTTCCAAAGACTTCTTGATTTTTCAATTATCTATTGGACCATGTCCCTGGTTTGGTGGCCATGATGGGAATGCCACTTCACTTGCTCCTTTATGAACATGGTAGGTTGGCTCTTGATGAGACCCCTTATCCTCCATCTATCAAATTATAAAATTATTAATGAAATATGTAAATATTTTTATTTTCATAGAGCACTTTCCTATTTATTCATAAAGGATGGCTCAGCACTCCTTAATAGTAGGGATGGTGGAAGAAGTTTGAACAGCTCAATAGAAAAGAATATGCCATTGTTCCTACTCCATAAGTAAAAATCAAAGAAAGTTATAAAATATGGGAAAGAACCAACATGATAAAGGTAATCGATCATATGAATTTAGTGGTAGTAAGACAATAAGATCATGTTATTGATTATGTCCCTTTTTCCTTTTACTTATCATTACTAAACAACTTTCTTAAAAACGACGACTTATTTTGATTTGCTGATTACAGTAAGCTCTAATTTGTGCATCCTTCCATAAATTGTATGTTTGTCTTTCAAAAAGTCATGAAAATTTCAAAAAAAAGTTCTAAAAAAACAAGAAAAATGCTCTCAAAAAGTGTTGTTCCTTTGGAAAGGAACATCAAAAACAATCTGCGAAAATGTTGTTCCTTTGAAAAGGAATAGCAAGAATAGTCGGTGTTGTTCCTTTTGAAAGAAACAGCAAAAAAACGAGTGGTGCTGTTCCTTTTGAAGGGAACAGCGAAATCATGCAAAAAAATGTTGTTCTTTTTGAAAAAAACAACAAAACTAATTAGCAAAAATGTTGTTCCTTTTGGAAGAAACAACAAAAATAAACACATAAACGCACTGCTTCTTAAGAGGAACGGTTGTTGTTCCTGAAGAGGAACAACAACTGTTCCTTAAGAGGAACAACAAACAAATATAAACACGCAAAAATGAAAGAAATAGAAGAAAGAACAAAGTGAATATGCAATCCATTGCCAAACAAATCCAATCAAATAGAAAGGAAAGTTTATGGACAGGTTTCAAGAAAAAATATTTTTTTACAGAATTGGTGCAACTGAAGAATTGTCTTCTGCAATTGAAACTTGCATGGTGGATTCCTTATTGTTCAATTTCCATTGGAGCGGAAATTACAATTTGGAGAGATCAACACCTAAAACACAAAAACATAAAAAAAATCAGAAAAGAAAAAACACTTTATTAAGTTACAACAGCTATGATGTTATTTTCTAAGGGAATATCAATCTATTAATGCAAAAAAATGATCTTTTTGAAAAATATTTTGGCAGCAGTAACATGAATCTTGAAATGTGAACCAATTCCTCTTTTCATCTTGTTATGAATCTGTTGCGTAATGAACTGGATGAAATTCCCTTGTTTTACTAAGATTTCTTTCAAGAATCACTCGTCCATAAATTGACCTTCTTTATTCTTCTAAGACCTGCAAAAAAACGAGTGTCTACATGAAATAAAACATTAAATCATGGAGGAAGAGAGGTGTACGGGCTCTCTTAATCCAAGAATTATGCAAAAAACTAGAAATTTGTTACTCTATAGAACAAATCCATGGAAAAATAAAACAAATTTTATTTGTCACCTCCGGGAGAGCAGTTGTTGACTATAATAACCAGCAGTGTTTTAATCATACCTTCTTCATTTTTCGTCCGATTTGAGTGATTCCAAAGCCAAATGAGAGCTAATTCAAAATTTTATCTCGAATAGAAACGGGTTTTAAAAATTCCATGTAATGGTATGTTAAATTTGCTTAGAACAACCTGCGTAATAGAGTCATTTTCGATTTTCCAGCTCAGACCAACAGTTGATATTTCAAGCATAAATTTTTCGTTTGATAGCGGATTGAACCAATTCAAATTGGAGATTAAATTATATTCCTTTTGTATCTCCAATATAAACAGGTTTTGAAGAAAAGAAGAATTGATGGGTCAAACATGTTGAGGAACAACCAAGAAAACAGAGTTTCAAGAATGTTGATTTATGATAGGCAGTCAGTATTTTGGTCATAAATTCCTCATACGATATTGAAATTGAGTGATTCAAATTGCGTTTTAAACTTGATTCATAGAGGAATCTTCCATAGAAACAAGTTTTAAAAATATAGTCCTTTAGGCCTCCAAAAACTGACTGTCTCAACTCTGTTGTTGAGCTGCCTACTAGACACCCTGTCAATGTTTTGGTTCTAACTTTTCCGTTTCAAATCCAAATGGAGAGATTAAAATTGGGTTGGAAATTAGACGTAAAGGGATACTTATGATAGAAATAAGTTTTAAAAATATTCACTTTTGGTCCCCCAAAACATGACTGTCCCAACTGTGTTTTCAGGAATTTCATCCAGCTCGCAAGCCAAAAAAATGATATTCAAGCAATTTTTCCATATGGATGATAAAAATGAATATAAGTGTTTTTAGAATGGTTATTTGCAATATAATTCATCTACGTACACAAATAAATTAGAATATTTATCATCAATATTGATTTCCACAGCGTGTTGCAACAAACAAACAACTATTTTTACAAAAATGTGTTTATTTTATTTTCTAATTTATTTTATTTTCTCCACTAATCTACTCTTTTTTTAAAATTGAATATGCTTATGTATAAGAGTATTCCTAGTGGAGCCATTTCCAAAATAAGGCCTCTATACATACCCAAATTTGAAAAATGCATGTTGATAAATAGTAGGGTATGAGAAGCCAACTTCCCTTCTTGTAAAAAATTTGGGCAAAAATTCTCAATTTCTTGAGAATCTTGCTCAGTGTCTTATGTTTGGCTATGTACCTCAGCAGGGGCTACAGATGGTGACTCTGTGGCCCGAAGGGAAGTAGTAGGTGGTCTAGAAATAACTTTCTTAGGTCCTACTGATGGCTGAGATTCAGTTTTCTTAAGAATTTCATCAATAAAGGTCCTTCTCCCAAGGGTCACCAGTCCCTTAGGTTTTTCAAATTTGGGAGGAATTTTGTCTTGTTTATATTTTCTAGTTATTTAAAACAACAAGCCTTCATTCCTACCTAAAGAATTTTTTTTACCCAATTCTGCTGTGAAGCGGGCAGTGAGCAAGTATGTTCCTTGCTCGGTGCGCAGGTTCTTACCTTCCGTATTTAAAACCCAATTTTCCCCAAGTAGAAAAAAGGTCAAATGTGCATCACTCTTTCTAAATAGCATACACTCTCCCCGGCAACAGCGCCAAAATGTTGAGGCATAAAAGGTATTTTTTTAACACCTATTTATCTCACATTAATTATCAATCCGGGAGCGACTTTTTATTTCAAGAGTGTACTCTGTCTGAGGTTGCAATTCATCCAAGAGAAATGTTGTGAAGATGTAGTACAGAATTCTAAATTCAAGAATAAATAAATGCTTGTTTTTGAGACCTAATCCTATGGATGGGTGTGCATATGTATTTTTGTATATTATTTATTATTAGAAAATAAGGAAGGCCAAGAGTCATTGGGAGCTGAATTCCAATAGCCTCACTTCCCATCTATATAAGCATGTACATTCTTCAGCTAATATATATTCTAGTTTTGAGGAGTTACCTCCTGGTTTGACATGGTATCAGAGCCAGCCCCACATTTGGCATTCCTGCCCTATGGTGTAACTCCCTATCCTTTGCTCAGTCATATTTTTTAATAGTTTTCTGCTGCTCTTAACTGCTAGACTGTTATTCTGCATTTTTTTTCCTTATTTAGCACTGAAATTTGCAGCTCCAGCTCCTGTAGATTGCAGGCTCTGTCATTCTGCAAATTGCAGGCTCTGCCTTTCCGCAATTCCAGCAGTCCTGCAACTCTGTCTTCTGCAGATTCAATTTCAATTTTTTTATGTAACGCCCTTTTGGGCCTCCACCATTCTCCATCCATCATTTCGCCCTCTCCATTCATCCCTGTTCCATTCTCCCTCTGCGCCCTACGCCCTCTCCCGCACTCATTTCCCATCACACTGTCCCTACCCAACGCATATACTGCTGCATATCTCCCAACGCCTTCGACTGTGTTTTAATATTCCATACGAGCGCTCCACATTACATACCACATTACCACTTCCTTGCGACCTGCGCTCTCACTGCTATCTCTCCCCATACGAGCGCTCCACATTACTCTCCACATTACATACCACTGTAATAACACCGCCCTATTCAATACACACGTTGTCTTATATCCTCTTATCCCAACCTCCCACGCCCTGTTATATTATATACAGTACTGATATAGATGTTTAATACGCTATTTTGTTAAATAACGCTCCCTCCACGCGTTTCTAGTACCATAATACACACCTCTCCGCACTATTATATACGCCTTCTTGCTATTCAATACCGCTGTCATATAATTGTTGTCCGTCGACATACATTTTCGCCCCACGTTTCATAATACGCTGTCATACATTTGCTGTCTGTCATACAATACCAGTTCCAATATATATATTTCACCGTCTATTAATACATCGACCTCTATTACCGCTTTCCATATTCAATACCGCCACTTTTATATACGACCTCCCACCACATATTACCGCCCTTCATGATATACTGCCCATTCTTTAATATCACTCCGCCATTTCAAATTCCATTCCACCCCCTTCCCATTCATAATTCCATTTTTGTTCATATAAATTTTTTCCCCAAACAAAAAAAAATACATTTTTTTTATGCAGAATCAGTTTATAGCAAAGAGTGTTTTTTAAAATTCAGTCTTCACCAAAAGTTTTTGAGCATATTTAGTTTCCAGAAAGAGTTTTTAAACTCAGAAAATTTTTTCCAGCAAGAGTTTTTGCCCCTTTATTTGAAATATTTCAAGAGTTCAAAGTTTTTATAGCAGAATTTGTTTCCTCTTCAGAAGATTTTTTCCAGCAGTCTAATGCATTCTCTCATCTCAATTGTTGGGATAGTTCTCTCCGACAAAGAGAACTACCTTGAATGGTCGCGGAAGATTAAACACACACTCATTTTTAATGAGATGTGGAAAGGAATCTATGAAGGACAAGCAGAAAATCCACCAGAGAAGCCCACTTCAGAAAAAGAGCTTGCCATTTGGGAAAACAAGAACTGCAAGGCTTATGCCTTGATTGCAGCCTCAGTAAGTGAAGAGTTGAGTCGCCATATTTCATCATTCTCAAATGCCTTTGAAGCCTTGAAGAAACTAAAAGAACTCTATGACTCACATTCAGAATTAGAAAATGTTCAATTGATGATTAAGCTGTTCGGTCTTGAAATGAAGAATGATGATCCCCTTGCTTTAGCTTCAGAAGTAAGATCTATAATGCATGACATTGAAAACACTGGTTTAAAAATGGACATACCTATCATAGCATATGTTAAGGCATTATATCCGACTTACTCACATTATCTTGAGTCTTTGCAAGCAAGTGGAAACTTTGAGCATATCACCTTTGATAAACTTGAGAAAAAGTTTGCAGAAAGAGAGAAAGCTTTTGGGAAGATGACAGTCCCTTCATCTTCCAAAGAGGCTGCATACTTGGCACATAGAGAAAAGAGTCATACTCCAGATTCATCCAGAGGAAGAGGTGGCAGAAGAGGAAGAGGAAGAAGGAACTTCACAGAAAGGGGGGGCAGACAAGCTGACAAATCCAATCTTCATTGCACACGGTGCAATAGATATGGACATGATGCATCCAAATGCAGAACACCATGGAACAAAATTGAGCAGCACAGAAATCAAGACAAAGGTAAAACCAATGACAAAGACAAAGGTAAAACCAATGACAAAGACAAAGGTAAAGCACCTGAATCCGCTCACTATGTTCTAGCACATTGTAACAATGGAGTAACTGAAAACCTCTTTGATGTTTCATTTACTTCATGGAGAGATGATTGGTTGCTAGATTCAGGAGCAACATGTCACATGACATTTAGAAAATATTTTTTTTAAGATTTCACTGACAAAGTTGATGGAGCAGTATATTTCAAAGATAAATCCAAACTCAAGCCATCAGGGCTTGGCACAGTCAGGCTTAAACTGCCTGGTCTTCCTGATCATATCCTACATGAGGTTCTATACCTCCCGGAGTTGAAGAGAAACTTACTGTCCCTGGTTGAAATCCAGCAGCAAGGACACTCGGTTCACTTGTTTGATGGCAAGGCAAAGGTCAGATCAGCATCAGATCACTCACTTGTCATGAAGGGAATAGAAGAAGGGAGACTCTTGAAGCTGAAAGGTTCATCTGCTCATGCTCAAAACTTTGCATTCAGTTCACATCATGATGAAGGTACATTTCCATCAAGTCTTTTATGGCATGCTAGATTTGGACACTTAAATTATGACAACCTTCGTTTGTTGAAGAAAAATGGTGTTGATGTACTGCCTACAATTCCTAGAAAACCTAAGGAATGTGATGCATGTATTCTAGGAAAGCATAGCAAACAGCCATTTCATGATTCACACTCAAGAGCACATAGGAAACTTGAACTTGTTCATTCAGATTTATGTGGCCCTATGCCTATTGCTTCGGCAAATGGAAACAAATACATGATGACATTTATTGATGACTACACCAGAATGTGTTGGATTTACTTACTGAAGAATAAGTCTGATGCTTTTCAAAATTTCAAGAATTTTCATGCATGGATTGAAAATGATGCACAAACACATATTGGCTCTCTACGTACTGATAATGGAAAAGAATACACCTCAAACGAATTTGAAAATTATCTTTGTCAACATGGAATAAAACATCAAACAACAGTGCCATATAATCCACAACAGAATGGTGTGGCTGAAAGAATGAACAGAAGCATCTTAAATATGGTCCGCTCCATGTTATTTTTCAAGAATGTAAAATTGATGTTTTGGGCTGATGTAGTTCTATGTGCTGTTTACATAAAGAATAGGTGTCCTTCAAGTTCAATTAGAAACAAAACTCCATTTGAAATGTGGCATGGCCACATTCCTTCGGTAAAGCATTTTAGGGTGTGCATATGTATTTTTGTATATTATTTATTATTAGAAAATAAGGAAGGCCAAGAGTCATTGGGATCTAAATCCCAATAGCATCACTTCCCATCTATATAAGCATGTACATTCTTCAGCTAATATATATTCTAGTTTTGAGGAGTTACCTCCTGGTTTGACACTTGTAAATGAATCTAATTTCAATAACATAAATTGAAACCTTAACTAAATCGAGTTTCAAGACATCGATCAGGGATATAGTAGCAATAACTCTTTCCCTTAGAAATCGATGCAAGATAACCAATCTGGGGACTTGGAAGCAGTAACCTCTATCCTCTACAGTTGGTGATCTTAAAGAAATCGAAATGAAAGCAAACTCAATCTTCTAGAAATTGATGCAATTGAAATCAAACTGGAACAAGATCATCAATCTGGGAACGAGGAAGAAATAACCAATGTTCTCTACAATTGACAGTCTTGCTTGAAAGAAATTAAAAGGAAATAGAAATTGAACTAAAAGCTGCTAATGAAAGGAAACTAGGAGAGCTCTCGAAACCAAACTCTTTGCAATTAATCAATTGAAATGAACAGCAATGTAAATGGACAGCAAACTGAAATTAAAGAAATCGAATAACCAATCCTATTGAACAACACTCTGTAATGAATATCAATCAAATGGAATAGCAAGTAGAATGAAACCATAATGGAAATAGAACATCGAAGCTCCATTTTTTTTTTTTTCTGAATAAGGCTACTTCTATATTGATACAAAATAGTGTTACAAAGAGGCCGAAGCCTCGAGAATTCCAGCCCATTGATGCAGCATTCTTGCTTTACTAACTAGACATTGAGTATCACAAAAATTTAAAGGAGGACTCTATAAACTTTGAAGAACAGTTCGACTGTCTGTTACTGACAAGTATTGGACTTCTATGACCGAAATTCTAACAGACCTGGAAAATAGTACCCCTGTGGAGTAGGCCTTAGTAGCCAGATTTTTACAATTTCTTATCATAACTGAACAAAAAGACTGTAACAGCCTGTGACTAACATCTAGACTTTGACATATAACATAGTGGACATAAAATATCAAGTATTTCCCACGCAGGGGAGACCATCCGTAAACCAAAAGGAAACCCATATGAGCAGTAGCAGAAAAAGACTTTGACAAAGTGCTGAAGAAAGACACCTTCGTGATGACGAGAGCCAAAATGTAGTAGCGCCGTGCTGGAACCATATTACTGTTCAGTGGGAGGATCTTCCTCTACAATAAGGCAGCCGAATTTGTAGGGGTCCTCATCCGCAGGCGGTGGAGCGTCATGGCGCTGTTGGTCCTCATCAGGTGGAGCCGAAGGGTTGACCTCGTCGTCCATGTTAGCAGCTTTGTCCAGAGTAGAAGCATTCTGCAGAGAATCCGCCTGATGATTGCGTTGTTCTGTCCCCACTATGGGTTCCAGAGAAGCCATCGAAGCGGCGCGGAGCTGGTTCGAAGTTTCCTGATCAGAGGGGGCAGCCCGAATATCAATGGTGACAATAGCCAAGAGAGAAGTGTTGTTGACACTGCAGGGGAAGTGGAAGCGCGCATGGTGGGATTGAGCCCGAGAGGAAAGGCGGAAGTGCCCTGCAGGATTGAAGCGGTTCCGGCCTCTGCCCCGGCCTCTGCGCGGAGCAGGAACGCGCATAGGGCCGAATTCGGAAGAATACGAAGAGGAGTCAGAATTGGAAGATGAAGACCTGTTTATGGCACGCCCCACTACCCCTGCACGCCTGCAACGCATCCGAGGTCGTAAACGAGGCATGGCGGGATCAATAAGGACTTGCTGCTGACAGGAGTCGATGGAGGGCGAGCTCAGAAGTTTGCAGGAGGCGCTGTTCGTGAAATGGTAGCCTGGTAAGATGTCAACACAACAATTGATAATGCAACGAACCCCCGTGCTGGTTCGTGAGCAGCGTTCAGCTGCCGCAGAGGAACAATTAGCTCGGATGGGCGGAACACACAAACACAATCCAGAATCCTCCATCGCTGTAGTAGAAGAGCTTGGGTATCGGGGATAGAGCTCCCGTGCTTTCATATTTAATGATCGGACATAGTCATTTATGTTGCTGTGCATGCGAGGGAGGGTGGCGGTGGTGGTGAGCCACGCGCCGACCCATGTGCCCCCTTGTGCACCATTAATCCCCCAATCCACCCGCATCCGGGAAACATCGAAGCTCCATTAAGGTATTAACAAGATATAATATACGGTGTTGAGATTCTTGTTAAATCATAAAGAAACAGCAATGCAATTCGTTAATATAACACATCAATACTAATAAGCAGTTCAACAATAATTAACTCTCCAATCATAATGAAACCAAAAATTATTATCACACAACAGTAATTAAAGAATAGAAATATAAACAGCAGAACGATTCCACCAGGGCCGGGCCCTCAGCCACTGGTGAAACGCTGCTGCGCTTTACTCCAGCGTTTGAGAAATGGAACAAAAACAAACTCTTTTATTAATCAAGCATGAATAATGTTTACAGATAGCTCGTACTCTTTTAACAAGAGTCGATGCACAATTCTGCAAATTACAACAAGAAACGTCCCTCTAATAACAATACATGCTTCTCCTTTTATAATCAGAAGGAGAAGAAATTAAATAGAAAATATGATTTCTCTCAACAACTTGATCAACCAAAAAATATATTTCCAACAATCTTTCAACAAGAGCAAGGCAAATTTGGCTTTGCAGCTGAGATTTGGAGGATGGCCGCAACAACAAATCTAAGAAAATCGTGCTCAAAGAACCTTGTGTTTCTCTCACTACAGGCCGAATTTGGGCAAACCATTTTTTGAAATAAAGTCAATTGGTCCCGTTCTGGACAAAACCCATGTTTCATATTTTCCAAATTATTCTTCATTTGCTCAGAATATTAAGCGCAAAACTGTCACTTCTTATTCTAGTGAATTTTTGAGTTGGAATATTTGATGATGATTTAGAGATCAAATCTTCAATCTGGAAAATATCTTGGAGGCTAAAATGGTAAGTGATGTTACAAAATATATCAATAAAATAGCATTGATAAAATTATGCATAATAATCACCAATTTATTAAAAATAAATGAGAAGAAATAATATTCATCCATAAGAGCATAAATCATTATAAGATGGATTTATATGATAAATTATAATAAATGATATGATAAAGGAGGATAAAAATGGATGAAATAAGTATTAAAAAGTGGTCGTATTCACGGCCCAACATTTGTGAGCGGTGACTTTTGGTTTTTGATCTAAGGAACTTACCCTGTAAATTCCTACAATTTCAATCATTTGAACAACAACCTCATATATAAAGGTATCCTTTATTTGTTTTGATATCTAGAATAAGTCATTCAAGTCTCGATAGTTCACACCCCAAATATCCTATATAATCACCTTAGGAGTCAGCAGGAACATCACCAACTGTTGAGGGGGCTCTGAGACCAACTTTTTGAAAGGAAGAGAGGGCATTAATAGATAAATAAATTCTCTCTTTCAACTTTCCACCAGTTGACCCTTTGGCCTTTTAGACTTTCCTTTGGAGCCAAAGCATGAGAACCAACCTCTCAAATATTCATCTGGCGATTTTTTCTTAATCTGCTGCAAGCATTCAAAACCCTTATGTGAAACATTTTCTACTTGTTGAGGTGTCATTGGAAGTTTCCTTCTCTACGGGATAAAACTTTTGTTAGGATGAGAAAAACTGATCACGGGTTATAAGCTAATATGTTTTTTCAGTTTTACCCCTAATTTTAGAATGAATTAGAAAACACAGCTTCAACAAATTCAGCATTAACTAAAAACCTTGTTGTGTGTAGAGTAAGCTCTATAAAATCCTGCAAGTTGATTTTGTGAGATTTATCTAGCACAAACCTCTGGATTTTTGTGTTGTTGAGTTGTCAAATATTTGAAAATAAATGAAGCGCTCTTGTGCTGCTGAATTGTCAAATTTTGTTACATTTCAGGGTGGAGTGATAGAGTATTTTTAATGTGATAGCATGTCATCACTAGCAGGTGTCAAATGTGCCTATCCCGGGCATTTAAGTAATCATAGTTGGGAATATCTTGAACAAATGTAAATATTCTAGCTTGGCAGGGCCTACTTAGTTTTAAGAATAATTTTCGGGAGCAATATTGAATGAACAATAGAGTCTCCATATAAGAATAAATTTTGAAAGGAAGGCCCAATGATATATACAATGAGAATTTCAAATCCTAATGCAATACCATATAAAAAACTAACTAGATATAAAGAGGTAAGGCTTCAACTGTTGCAAGTAAGAAAAATACACATAATCAGAACTCATAGAATGTCTGTGTGAGTCATCATTATTAGAAATACCATATTAGGGCAACGATTAAATTATAGCCCTCATAATATTGTGTTGTTGAGAAATTTTGAAGATGGCACTAAGATAATTCTAGATTTTAAAGCTTCCAAATGGACCCAACAACTCGACCATGAAATAAAATCAACATGGAATCCAAAAGAGCAATCACTCAATTGTAGGCCACATAACTTATCTGCAGATCATTCCCTTTCAATACACTGAATTTGACAAGTACAATGGAAACTCTGACAGAGGATATAATCCTAATCCCCTTTCCTAAAATTCACAAGATGACTGATGTCCATATTCAGTTCAGCTCTAGAATAAAATATCACCCCAGACAAATGTGAATTTAGGACCAATCTAGACAAGCAAGGCACAAAAATTAGAGCAAAGTATTTCTAGGCAAGAATTTCTTCAACAATGAACCCATTCCCTTATTAGTTTTGTAAGACAATGCTTCAAAATACAATTGACTACCTAGAAGATGGTTGTTATTACCATTGTGTATGTCTTTCCAGAACCTGTTTTCCCATATTCAAAAATGAAAACATTGTAACCATCCAGAACAGATCTGATTAATGGCCTGATATCCAAAAACACTTCCTCTGCAATTCAACATGAATAATGTTATGATTTAAGAGATCGCACCTTACAACATGTAAAAGTTTTCAACACTCTAAAAAGAGAGCCAACCTTGAGTAGCAGATGCTCCAAATACTTTGTTGAATGTGAATGATCCACGTATACCCTTTCCTTGCTTTACAGGATTTGCAATCATAATTTGACCATCCTCCACAATATAATCTATTGTACTCTACAGTTGGATTGGCCAGGCAAGAATGGTCTGACTTGGTAATACACCCTTATGCTTCCTAAGAAGAATAAGAAACATAGAATCAACATGAAGTTAGATATGCAAAATAACATAAATTTGTTATCCTATCAAATGGCATCTGTTGTGCTTTCACTACCAGCTTGGTCAAGCAAGTGTGCCCTGCCTCAACTTCTAAGTTTATGTTTTATAAGAAGAATAAGATAACACAGTACCATGCAAGAAAAGGCCAGAGTGAAAGTAGATTACATAATTTTATATTCTCTCCTAGAATTACTAAGGCTCATCTTCCAGGCTCGAGGCAAGGTCGAACACTCAATTCAAACATAGAGCCCACAGTCATAGGAAGATGCAACATAGATAAGTTTTTCATACATCTGCACCTATCTGGAAGAAATCTTACCCATTTCATTCATCCATCTCCTACTCTATTGAACCAACCTCGTTGCCAACTTCCCAATTAGTGGGAGCACAAGCTTCTTTAAATGCACAATAAACTGCGCTTTTTTTTATCATTTTTGGGCCTTTTATGTTCCTACCACAAGCCTTGGATATGTTCCCCCCACATCTAATTAGCTAAAACTATTCATTCACACTAAATTGGGAATAAAGATGCAACATTATTCAATTTAAAGAGACTCCTAATTTCTACTCCGTTATAATATTTTTGAGACATGTCAGTTAAACTATAACACTATGACACACGAATAGGAAGCACACCTTTCAGATCCTGAACTTGATTGTATAGTTGTTGATTTTCCTCTAGAACTTTGTGGTAGCCTGCTGCAACTTTTGCTAGTCAATTTATGCTTTCCTGTGCAGAAAAGAAATACAGTCAAAATTGAAGAATGCAGAAAAGGATGGTTCAAATAATAACAATTGTTTGTGTAAATCTCACCAAGATTGTACAATTGTTTATTCCATTCCATTTGCATCGAAAAAGACCCTCCTTCGTGTTATCTAGCATCCATTTCAGTTCCTGCCAATTTTATGGAAAAATCAGAACAATCCCTATGTTTGAATCACAATCTCACACACTCTTATAAGATTTAAATACTTACTCCAATTCCCCTTTGTTGGAGATCAAAATGTGTTTGCAGATTTGGAACAAATTTTTCATCCTCATCTACATCACTTGACCTATTAGAGAAAAATTCCTCATGTTGTCCTCATCTAACACCATAAATTTCCTCTTTTCCCTCATCTTCGCTGACATCAACCTTTAGATTGAAGTTTTAGACTTGGATTTTAATTAAAAATAGACATCTATTACAAGTATTTATTGATGAACACAACAATATTGCAGCTCAATCTTAGCTCTATATTTATCAAAGTCCATTTCGGTAAACATCTGTAGCCAGATCCATTTCAGGCATTGAATTTTAGCTTTTCTATAGCATAAGAGTTAAAAATTTTTGTATTTGTAGATAATTATATCCTAGCAACTTGAAACTAAAGCAAATTTTACATATGCTGCAGTAGGATTCTGAACAAACCTTGGGCTCTCCTGAAGCTGTTGTTAGTGCTGCCAAAATTTTTGACTTTGTGAAAGACTTTCCATCCCTGTTAACAAAAAGGTCCTGTACAACCTTCTTCAACTGTAGGCCGCAATAACACAGTAGATGAGAATTCACTTATTGAGTTATTTGTCATCTATTTCTATGCATTTCCAAGGAGCCTCTCTTGTTAAATTTTCACATAGAGAAAAGGAATTGATGTGGAAGCATGATATTGTCAATTTAGTAATAAGAACCACCTGCTCTATGCTAGTATTCAACTAGTTCCATCTTCACATAAGCTTTTGCCTCTAAAAGTCCTATGCCCGATTAGCGAATATGGTCATTAGAATAACTCGGCCCTTTAGCCCCTTGACTCCTATGGTCTAGGTTAGGTAATTTTTTAAATCATGTGAAATCACTCATCAAATGAATTAGGTTCTTTTATGGTTTTTATATGTAGACAATCTTCCAATTTAACCAAGAATTTCAAGTGTGCTCAATATTTCCCCTTTCCAATGGAAAAAGATATAATAATGAGCCATCACAGGACAAATTCGGGTTATAAAATGAAAGATTCCCAGAGCAACATCGTAAAATGTAAGAAGGGTATAATGATGAGTCAAAATAGGATAAGGCTACGTCATAAAATGCAAGAATCCCTGAGTTCAACTACAAAAACTTGTCACCAATTTGTTACAACACCCTCCAAAACTGAGGTGTAATAATAGAACCCATGAGAATACAAGCTAAACATATAAAATTATCATTTAAGAAAATCATATTTCCCTGATACAAAGCTCCAAAGAGAAAAAAATCCTCAAAATTATAAAGGAGACTCAGTAGTCTATTTGCTCGCCCTGCGTGGCTAGACGTCGCTCAAACTCTTCCATTACTTTTGCTAACATAGATTCCAGAAGATGATAGAAAACCATAGGAGTATTAAAGGATATCGGTGAACATCACAGATATTTAGAGGCAATAAAAGTGAACATCTTGTTATTTTCAAAGAAAAAATTGAAGAGCTTACTATAAGCAATTCTTTTGGATTTTTGTCAGATAGAATTGACGAAATGAGCTGATTAAGTGGTTGTGACGAAGGATCCTGCTCAACATAATTCCCAAACATTTTCTTAGTGAAAGCACAAATAATCATGTGCATCATTACAAATCATCTCAAGTGAACAAAATAACAAAGACGAATTAATAAGGGGTTCTCTTAAACACTGTCCCATTTGAATTCAATGATTGATTCTGATTCAAATTCTCCCTAGCAAAATATCCTTCTGGTAAGTTTAAACCAAGTTTATTCAGTAGAGTGCTTAAATCTGCATCTGGATGATAATTCTTCAATATAGACTGGGTGAATGGATCAAATTTTCTCCCCGGTTTAATGGGTGGTTCACTAGGTGGCTTTAAGTTACCCCCATACTTCCAGAAACCATTTCCACCAATTTGCTTCCAATCACTATATGATTGCAAAGCTAAAATGCAATTTACAACTTTCGCCAACAACCCTCCCTGAAAGAAAGCTCAAGTAAGATAAGCATACAAAGGATAAGCCGATGCAATAGGTTCATTGCTTGCAAGATTTAGGGCTTCTTCCAGTGGACTATTTAAGGTAAAATCACAGTAAAGGTGTGTGAGGTGACTGATTTGATGAACTTTTCCCCTTAACATTATGGTGTGCAGAAAGAACTTGAAATTCATGTAGGAGAGGTTGATGCATTAGCAAGCACTACAAGAGGACTTAACAGGCAACTGAGTGGGAATTATCTACTTGAAAGTCGTGGGAGCAATATGGCTATTTTGGATGATGATAGATGGGCCAAGCCAGTGGATGCTTTTGTTGATGGTTGTGATATGCGGATGGATGCAGATCTTAGTGGTTCCTCTGTTGTGTTTCAACCTGGCCAAGTTTATAATATTGGCTTTGCAAGAAATACATGTGCAACAGAAATGAGTATGAATGTCATCCTTCCTGGAGGACATTATGTGCAAGCACCACCTCCACAAGTTGGACTAGTGAGAAATAATTTTGATGTTAATAGGTTGCAGTGTGCTTCTGGTTCACAGAAGGGTTTGATTCCTCCTTCACAACCTTATCTACCCACAATTCATATATCAAATAACCAATATGAATTGGGCACAGTTTCTGATGAGGATCGGTTGAAACAAAGACAAATTAAATCCATTCTTAATAAATTAACGCCCCAAAACTTTGAAAAACTTTTTGAATAGGTCAAAGAAATGAAAATTGACTCTGCATCCTGTCTTCATGGTATGATATCTCAAATATTTTACAAATACTTGATGGAGCTGGATTTTTGTGAAATGTATGCAAAATTGTGTTTTCAGCTTGCTGCAGGAATACCCAAATTTTATGAAGATAATGAGAAGGTTGTTTTCAAGCAAGTTCTTTTAAATAAATGTCAGGAATAATTTGAAAAAGATGAAAGAGAAGAGGTAGAGGCTGAGAAAGCAGAAGAGCATGGTGAAAAAAACCTTTTAGCGGAATAAAGATGGGAGAAGAAGGCTACAACACCATGACGAATGCTAGGAAATATAAGGTTTATTGGTGAGCTTTATAAAGAAATTATGCTGACCGAAAGAATTATGCATGCATGCATCAAGAAATTAATTTGTGAATTTCAACATCCATAGGAGGAAAATTTTGAAGCTTTTTGAAAACTGATGAGCACTATTGGTGATATGATTTACCATTCAAAGGCTAAGGAACATATTGATGCTTACTTCGATAGGATGACAAAAATGTCCAACAACCAAGGGCTTCCATCTAGGTTGAGGTTTATGTTGAACGATTTGATTGATCCGAAGAGGAATGGATGGCAAAGAAGGAGGAAAGTTGAGGGCCATAAGAAAATAGAGGAAGTGCATCGAGATGTCGTGCAAGAATTGCATGGACAGGGAGGCCGCTCTCGAGGTACCAATATTGGAAATTCAGGTCGGAGACTTGTGACACCAATTGATCATTGTGTGAGAGGACCTGCGATGCCACCTTACATGGTAGGTGCATATATGGGTTCACTTCCACATATGGGTGGGATTAAAGGGCAAAAACCCGATATGGGACCCGATATGGGACAAATATTCCATGTATTTTAATTATGTATTTTAGAGAAGTCAACAAGTTTCCTTGACTTTTTCTTAATTTTGCATGACATACCATTCAGTGTGAGAGATTTGAAGGAGGAAAATTTTTGTGTAGATGACCTGAAAGCACCATTGTTCCATTCGACTATGGTTTCGCTTTGGATATTAGATTCTTTTTTTAGGAAAGATGTTGAAATTGATATTTTGGAGAATCTACTTACACATTTATGCAAGTGTGAGCCTTTCTTGCTAAATCAAGGACAACTTATTAAAGGGTAGTGTGAAATTTTGTGTTTGTTCTTATTCAAGTTTGAATTTATTTAAGGAATGCTATAGTCTATGGTCATTTGTGATTATGAATTATAACTATATATAATTTTTATGTTTCCAGGTTGGAGACTATACTATTTTCATTGGAGGATGCTACTGTTGATGCTCCCAAGGCTCCTAAGTTCCTTGGTCATGTAGGGTCAAAATCTACTAAGATGATTCCATGTCATTAGAACAATTTTGCATCCTTCTTGGGAAACAAATCCATTATAGAATAGGAGTTTCCCAAGAAGGAATTTATAACATGAAACCAAAAAATTACAAGAAATGTTAGTGATTTTGTCTTTCCAAGGCATATGATAGAGAAAACTGGATTTATTTAGGGCTACGCATCCATATAGGGTTCAATGTGAAATTTTTTAACTAGATAATGAATTGTCTTTCCTCAATATATGTGAAATTCTAATTAATGGCTCAACCTATTATTCTATCATGCCTACAAGAGACCATGGGTAGGTATGACTAATGGCTCCTCTGCAATTCTTTACTGTAGAGTATGTGGTCTCAATAGAGTTATAACGGAGTCGAAAAGAACTGTAAGCTTGACAACTATACAAATAGGAATTTCCCTAAACATGACATATTTACTCTTTGTTGATTAAGTTTTTCTTTCAGGTGATAGGACCAAGGTAGATGCGATTATGTTGAAGGACCCCACCCTTGAAGAACTAAAATTCCTACCTTAAAAACTACCAAGAACTAAAGAGCTACAAGAATCAACACCATCTTTTATTTGAACCTCAATAGTCTTATTATCTCCGAGTATTTCCCTAATCACAATAACCACTAGATTCTCCTCATGGATTATTTCTCTCATTCTATTTATTAGTAAAATCCACAAAATGTATCCCTACATTTGAATCTTGGGAAAAAAACATATAATTTTTATCATTTAAATTATCGATATCTCTTGGAGCCCAAAAATCCATTTGCTTTGCATAAGCTTTATCTATAACCTCAAAAGAAACCCTATTATAAGTTGAAGGACCATTATGTCCTCTTGAGTCTTTACAAAGTATGATGGAATGAAATTTGGTGAAGACCAGATCCAGGTTTACCATGTTAGAACCTAGGATCATTGAGACGACGACCTCACTACAAAAAAGAAGGACATTGGTGAGGGTCACGCTTGTGATGGACCTTTAAGGTCCATCACCAATGTCACATATGGTGACGGTCCTTAAAAAAGTGTCATTGTAAGTGTATATAGTGATGGTCCTTTAAGGTTCGTCACCAAAGCCATTTTCAATTACACTTTTGGTGAGGGTTGTTAAAGGCCCATCACTAATTCTCTCTCTGGTGACACTTCTAGTGACAAATTTTGAATGACCCTCACCAATGCTCTTTTTGTTACTTTTGGTGACGATCAAAAAATGTCTATCATCATTGATCATTCCAATGAGTTTTTGATGATGCTATGTGCCTGTTAATATATTTTTTGTCAAAAGATAATGATAAAAGACCATTATTGTGGAGTATTTTTTATAATATGTCCAAGGCCATAGTGTTTAGAGTTAGTCAATTTTTTAAGAAGTAATTAGTCTGTATCATTTCCCTCAAGTAATGACTAGTCGAATAGAGTTTTCCTATGAGTCAACACATGATTCATATCTATTATGTTTATTATCTAGAAAATTCCCTTTAGATAAAGTTCCACTAGCGTGAGTAGGAAATATGTTATTGAATACATAATCAAGCTCTGAAAATTCTATTAATGAAAAAGACCTAACACTCCTCAACAATTAGAGCACACCTTAAATTAATGTTTTGGCACACACTAATTAACATTTCGTAGCACCTCGCATATCTTGGAACATATTTGTACCTAGAACATCTTGTCATGACACTAGAGCCCAAGCAGATGGTGGCATGCACTAGCACAACATGGAACTCTCCTAGCATGTGCTGGCTTGCATGTAGTCTCTAACATGCCCTGGAACACCTTCATTGAATGCATTTACATACATTATCACTTGGCACACAATTTCACTTGCCATGTATTGGGACCTATTATTAGTGTGCCTACAATGCCCCTTTTGAAAAAGATAAAATCTTGACTTATTAACCCTCTTATTGGTTCTTCCTTTTGGTTCCTTGACACTTCTTGACACAAATTTACATACCCTAGCACCCTGCACATCTTTAGCACCTCGGATGTATTGGCATATCTTGGCACTATTAATTGGCACATATAATTAGCACACGTTGGAAATCCCAAGCACACTTTGGGAATTCTTGACATGCCTTGATACTCCCTAGCACGCCTTACCAATGCTTAGCATACCTTGTCACTCCCTCCTTGGCATGACAACTAACACTCATTAACACTAGTCCTTGGCACACATTCCTCATATTCATTAACTTCCATGAACTTTTACCTAGTGCTCCCTTAATGTTTTGTCCTAGTACTCCTTAACACTCCTCAACATGCATTAACACTCTCTAGCACACCCTAGTAATGTTCAACATTCCCTTCCACTTCATAACATGCATAACACTCCATGAAACATATTAGTGCTTGGCACGTGTTGGTGCTTGGAAAGTCTTAGCATGTATGAAATACGTTGAGATGTCTTGGTATGATTTGGCATGGTTTAATATTAAATTTAATTGATATCAATTGTTGGAAAGTAGATGAGAAGAAACAAAGAAATACTTGGCACTTAGAATGCACTAAAACTTTGCACTTGGCACCTATTGCCACCTAGTGTTGTTGTGCCTAGCATGCCCCTATTGGAAAAGGTAAATTGATGAATTATTAACCCTCTTATGTGTTCATTTCCTTGTATTTTAACTTTTTTCTCCCTTTTGTTGCCTTGATAGTGATCCGGATTTATGCAGGAAAACAACAGAATACGCATATAACCATAAATACAAAGATTCAGCGGAAATAACACTTCATTTCATCAATATCAAAGAACTGAAATTTGCTTACAGACAGAATGGAAATAAACTAGCTAGGGCGCTGGTAGCTTATCTCTGAGAAGAGATGTGACAGCTACAGGCCTCTGAACTGTGTTACAATGAGGCTCAAGGGCCTATTTATTATTTAGAAACAATGGAAGACCCTAAACATCCAAAACCATAACCCTAGGAGATGAAGCACCAAAACTATGGGCCATGTTTGGGTAAATTGGTTTTTCAACTTCCCAGGGATGTAACTTTGGCATACGATTTCCGTTTGACGCGTGCCATACCTCATTAGAAATATCTATCCAAGGACTGCAACTTTTGACATTAGCAAAATTGGTCCATGGACCCATGTTGCTCTCAGTTTTCCCAAAAAAATGTCGTTTAGGGCCTCAAAATGGCTTTGGAAGTTCAGGACCCGAAAAACTACTAAAAATAGTAAGTTGTGCCGAAACTGAAAAACTGAAAGAGACAATGGTGGAGCCCCAAGTGGAATAGGTGGGTGGCCACCAATATCCACCTAGATAATTCCTACCCCCTTAGGAATTAATTGTACCCATTGCATTGAGTTCCTCCATGAGATGAGGAAACTTTTGCTGAACTTGGTCTCTGGTGAACCACTTGCCTTGGTACAGGAGTTGGCCAGCTTTGACAACCCGATACAGTTGGATCTTTTGTTGGCGAGTGTTCTTGAGTTGCATGTCCATGATACAATCTGTGGTGGCCTGTTCCATGCAGTCTGGGTTTAACTATGTTGGTGTGAGTTGTTTTGCAATGTCATAGGTGTCCAGTAGAGGTGGGAAGTAGGGACGAAGGTAGTCCACATTGAATACTAGGTGCAAACAAAGGAATCGTGGAATACTAAGCTTGAAAGAATTTTTCCCTACAACCTTGGTGATGGTGTACGACCCATATCGGAGTGGATGAAGCTTGCAGTGGGGTCTAGTGAGGTGCTCCTTCTGCAAACGTAGCCACACTTTTTCGCCCACCTGGAAGTTGTGTGGCATCCGATGTTGATCATGTCATTGCTTATACTTGGAATTGGCTTTGTCCAATATGTCATGAACCTATTGGTGAATGTGCTGAATACGCTCGATGAAGATGTTCACTTTGTCAGCTTTAGACTGGACATGAGTCAAATCGCCTTGAGTAGCCGCAAATGGCATGACTAAGTCAATGGGACATAGTGGTTGGAATCCAAACCCCTCCTGAAAGGGGCTATGGTTGGTTGAGCTGTGGAGAACCCGATTATAACTGTGTTGTACATAGGGGAGGCTATCATCCCATGTGCGTGGATGCTTTGAATTGTACATGTGCAGAATGTGTACAATCATCCTGTTGATGACCTCTGTTTGGCCATCAGTTTGGGGATGGAAAGCTGTGGACTTGGTGAGCTTGGTGTGCAGTATTGACCAGATGCTAGACCAAAATGTGCTGAGGAACATGTTGTCCCGATCTGATATGAGAGACTGTGGGATCCCAAAGTGCACCCACACTTGTTCAAAGAAGAGTTTAGTAGTGGCTTCTGTTGTGATATTCTTCTTGCAGGCTGCCATAATTTCCATATTCGAGAATTTATCGACGACCACCAGAACATAGTTGTTTCCATGCTTAGTATAAGGAAAGCCCGACAAGTAATCCATGGAGATGGATTCCCAAGGTCGACTAGGGGTAGGTAGCGGAGTATAGAGGCCTTGCTTCTTGATGGTCTGTTTGGAAATGGTGCAAGCAATGCAATATCTGATGTACTTCCCGACATCACGTCGAAGGTTCGGCCAATAGAAATACTTCTGCAGTACTGCCACTATTTTCTCAACCCCAAAATGCCCAGCAACTCGACTATAGTGTGCTTCCCATATCATCTTGGCACGCTCGCTTGAAGGAACACAAAGGTGTCCCAGGTGACATAACAACGCATCTTGGAGGTGAAAATTTGGAAATTGCGTACCCCCCAAGAGTGCCTTGCATGTGTGGCCGAAGGCTGGATTTCTCTCGTAGATAAGTGGCCAATCATAAGTCTCATTCCCACAAGAGTTGAGAACGGTGGTTAGCACCATGATCGATGGTCATCTAAGGCAGTCTGCAACATTATTGGTGCTACCCTTCTTGTAGTTGATGTTCAAATGAAACTATTGTAGATATGTGGACCACCTCTGATGGCGATCGCTCCGCAACTTCCCTTGTGTCTGTATGAACTGTAGGGGTTGGTGGTCTGTGTGGATGATTATTTCCTTCCCCAAAATTTAATGCTTCCATTGTCAACAAGCCTGAATAGTGGAATACATTTCTTTGTCATAAGTGGGATACTTGCGAACTGTGTCGGAAAATGTCTCACTGTGATATTCCACTGGATGCCCCTATTGAGTAAGAACTACCTCGATAGCATAGTCAGAAGTATCTGTCTTGATCTCAAAGGGTTGTTGCAAGTCTGGTAATGTGAGCACTGGGGGAGAACAGAGGCGATGTTTCAATTCTATGAGTGCCTTCTATTGAGATTTCGACCAAAAGAATTTTTCTTTCGCTCCTCCCTTGGTGACTTGACTCAAGGGCCAAGTGATATGAGAAAATCCCAACATGAACCTGCAGTAGAAATTAGCAAGACCCAAGAAGTTGTGAAGCTCTAGAGTGGTTGGGGCAGGCCAATCCCGAATGACTTGGATCTTCGTTGGATCAACATGCACCCCCTTTCATCAATAATGTATCCCAGATATTGAACCTGGGTCATACTAAAAGTTTACTTCTACAAATTGGCACACAACTTGTGTTTCCGTAGTGTTTGGAGGACTTGTCAGATGCGGTGGAGGTGCTCTTCCCAAGTCTGGCTGAAGATCAGAATGTCATCCAAGTAAACCACTACAAATGAGTTGGTGAATGGCTGAAAGATGTCATCAATCAACCTCATGAAGGTTGCAGGAGCATTTTTCAACCCGAAAGGCATGACCATCCATTTGAAAAGGCCCTCCTTGGCTTTGAAGGCAGTATTCCACACATCAAAGGGTTCGATTGGTATCTGGTGATACCCAGACTTCAAGTCGATCTTCCTGAAATATTTCACCAATTCATGGGATTGGGTACCTTTTCTAGATAGTGATATTGTTCAGCGCCCGAGATTCAATACAGAGTCTCCAAGCCCCATCCTTCTTCTGTACTAACACGATTGGAATCCCACAGGGCGATGAACTTGGCCGAATATGACCTTTCTGCAAAAGCTCTTGAATCTGCCTCTTGATTTCATAGTTCTCCAGAACAGAGCGCTGATAGATCGGTTCATTGGGTAGCAGCACATCTGGGTTCAGATCAATGGGGTGCTTGACCTGACAGTGCAGAGGAACACCTGTGGGCGAGGTGAAGATGTCCTCGTACTCCTCCATAACCTCTTACATTTGTTGTTGTCATGCAGAGGAGCCATGTCTAGAGATTGTGGCCACGGTCTTCTTCTTTACCTGGGGGTAGATCATCAGGAAAAAAAATTTCCTGGTTTTGGAAATGAGCTTACTGCATTGTTTTGTAGTAACCAAAGAGATAGAGGTAGGCGGCGGTACCTCTGGTATCCTGTACAACTTATTTCCCAAAGTAAAAATAACAGCATGAGGCTGGGACTCATACACAGCATATCGCTTCCATAAGTATGGTTGGCCTAATAATACATCAGAAACATCAAGAGGAGTAATGTCACATAATACCTCATCCGTGAAGGGCTTGATGCTAAAGGGAAGGTGGCACTGCTGGCTGACGCGGAGATCCTGTCCTTGTTGAAGCCTCCCGATGGTGTATGGTTGTGGGTGTGTTGTGGTCGGAAAGCCCAACCGCTTCACAGCGTCTACTGAAATGAGGTTCTTTTGGCTCCCATTGTCGACAATGAACTATATCAAGGAACCCTTTACCAACATCTGGGAGTGGAAGAGATGCTCCTCCTCCTCTAGATCTTATGGTTCCTCCTTCTGGATCTTTGCAGTGGCAATAGTGGCATTTGAATCCACATCAATAATCTGTTTCCCTTTTTCATTCCCCTTGTCAAGTTCTGATTCAGATTCGGAGCATGCATCTAACTCAGAAGCCCTCATCTCGGCCACCAGCGACTGCTTGGCCTGACACTCACTTGTGTTGTGAGTGGAGCCCTTATAGAACTCACACCACTTTCTCATGTCCTTATTTGGCTTCGCAATGTTTTTCTTTGATTATGTCTTTGATAGGTTGTCTTGGGCCGCCATGCCTTGGCTTTTTCCTTTGTTCTAAGGTTTAGGGGCACCTTTCCCTTGCTTTTGATTCGCAGATCCAAAGTCTCGCTTCTTCTGTTTAATTTTCTGCTCATTCTTGGCAGCATGCCGGTATGCTGTACCAAGAAAGGAGATGTCAAGGAACTCCATTTCCTCCTGAATGTATCAATGTAGAAAACTATGATACTTTAGCAACAAATGTTTCTCTGAATCTTTGATACCCAACTTTGTGTGCAGGGTAGCTTTGAGGAGTGCAAAAATAATCTTCTCCTGGTCAAAAAAGTCATGAACCAAGAAATATCTTTCTTATAGATTCAACCATCTATCTGCGAAATCTGCATTTATTTGACCCTCAAATATGGGAATGTCAAATTTTAATTGTACCTTAAAGGGATTAAGGCCTCCAAAGTGGCTGCTAGATGCAGATGTGCCATCGATGAGCAGTTGTTGAAGGATCTGGGAAAAGTTATCCATCATCGCATTCCTTTGTTTTTTGAGGGCCTCCTTGAGAAATATTTTGATAGGATATATTTCTCCCTAATCTTTCTTTACATCCCCCATCGGTGGCCATCGGGGTTTGTGAGACTGATCTTGCAAAGGTTCCACCAGATCGAGCCCTAATTCCTTATACCCCGACCTCATTGGGGACATGCAAAGAAGGATCGAGAAAAAGCAGATCGCTCTGAAACCACTAATCTAGACTTATGTAGGAATGCATCATAATATGCATATAGCCATAAATAAAAAGATGCATTGGAAATAGCACTTCATTTCATCAATATCAAAGAACTGAAATTTGCTTACAAATAGAATGGAAATAAACTAGTTGGGGCACTTGTAGCTTATCTTTGAGAAGAGATGTGGCGGCTACAGGCCTCTAAACTATGTTACAATGAGGCTCAAGGGCATATTTATTATTTAGAAACAATGGAAAACCCTAAACATCCAAAGCCCTAATCCTAGGAGATGAAGCGCCAAAACTATGGGCCCTGTTTGGGTAAATTGGTGTTTCAACTTCCTGGGGACATAACTTTGGCATATGATCTCCGTTTGACGCGTAACATACCTCATTATAAATATATATCTGAGGACTACAACTTTTGATGTGAGTAACATCGGTCCATGGACCCATGTTGCTCCCATTTTTCCCAAAAAATCTCATTTAGAGCCTCAAAATGGCTCCAGAAGTTCAAGTCCCGAAAAACTGCTAAAAATAGTAAGTTGTGCCGAAATTGAAAAAACTGAAAGAGACAATGGTGGAGCCCCAAGTGGAATAGGTGGGTGGCCACCAATATACACCTAGATCATTCCTCCCCCCTTAGGAAGCAATGGTCACTAGTGTGTTGAGTTCCTCCATGAGATGAGGAAACTTCTGCTGAACTTGGTCCCTGGTGAACCCTTTGCCTTGGTGTAGGAGTTGGCCAGCTTTGATAATTTGATACAGTTGGATCTTTTGTTGGCGAGTGTTCTTGATTTGCATGTCCATGATACAATCTGTGGTGGCCTGTTCCATGAAGTATGGGTTTAACTATGTTGGTGTGATTTGGTCTACAATGTCATAGGTGTCCAGTAGAGGTGGGAAGTAGGGACGAAGGCGGTCCACATTGAATACTGGGTGCAAACCAAGGAATGGTGGAATACTGAGATCGAAGTCATTTTTCCATATAGCCTTGGTGATGGTGTATGCCCCTATCGGAGCATGCAAAGCTTGCGGTGGGGTCTATTGAGGCGCTCCTTCTGCAAATGTAGCCACACTTTGTCGCCCACCTGGAATTTGTGTGGAACCCGTTGTTGATCATGTCGTTGCTTGTACTTGGCATTGGCTTTGTCCAATATGTCATGAAACTATTGGCGGATGTGCTGAATGTGCTCGATGAAGCTGTTCACTTTGTCTTCTTCAAACTAGACATGAGTCGAATTGGCCTGAGTAGCCGCAAATGGCATGGCTACATTAATGGGACATAGTGGCTGGAATCCCAACCCCACCTCAAAGGGGTTGTGTCCGGTTGAACTGTGGAGAGCCCGATTATAACTGTGTTGTACATAGGGGAGGCTCTCATCCCATTTGCGTGGATTCTTTGAATTGTACATGCACAAAATGTGTACAATCATCCCATTGAGGACCTTTTTCTAGCCATTAGTTTGGGGATGGAAAGTTGTGGACTTGGTGAGCTTGTTGTCCAGTATTGACCAGAGGCTAGACCAAAATGTGCTGAGGAACCTGCTATCCTATTCTGATATGATAGACTGTGGGATTCCAAAGTACACCCACACTCATTCAAAGAAAATTTTAGCAGTGGCTTCTGTTGTGATATTCTTCTTGCAGGCCGCCATAATTTCCATCTTCAAGAATCTGTCGACAACCACAAAAACACAGTCATTTTCGTGCTTAGTAGAAGGAAGGCCCGACATGTAATCCATGGAGATGGATTCCCAAGGTCGACTAGGGATAGGAAGCAGAGTATAGAGGCCTTGCATCTTGATGTTCGGTTTGGCAATGATGCAAGCAATGCAGGATGTTGTGCTCATCTCTTTTCCCTATTTAAAATTCGGCCACCACTTTCTTCAAAATCCATTTCCAGTGTTTTAACGAATAAAACCCCTGGGCCCCATTTCATTCTATCACTTCCACCTGAAAATTTGCGTTGTAACGTTTAAAATGTACATTTTATATATCGGGCCAAAGCCCCTTAGAGCTTAGCCCCTCCCGCCTTAGTTTTCATGTGACCTGAGCCACAGGATCACAGGATGGGGTAACAGGGGCTTATCACTTATATTCTGGGCGCCATCACAGCCGTCCAATCCACGTTCAATCAACGACGCGGATCGTCAAGAGTGTGGGCCCTGCCTTTGGTCCCGGCGCACAGTAAAACCAGTGGTCTTCCCCCGCACCGCTCTTGTCGGCTAGCGGTATTTACCGCGGGGCCAGCAATCCCACACAAGAAATTCCACGCGTCCTTCGTACGAGCGGGAAACCGCTCTCTCCCCGCGCGTTAATCTTCGGCCGATGTCCGGTCAGCGGGATCCACCCGCTCCGTCCGATTTGCCTACCTTCATCCGACGATTGGTGTGTCCTGGAGTTGATCGTTCATCGCTGCGTCCCGCCGTGTCCCACAGTCTGCCACCGTGTCATTGTTTCACGCCCCCTACCCATCAATTCACTCGCCACGTTGTCTCTTGTGTGTCCTCCACCCGCCTATATGCCTCTCCCCCCGTGCACTCATATTATATCCTCGCGCCGATATGTATATATATGCGTGTGTTTTATATGTTTGATTCATAACCCACCGATATTCTTCCTTCACGACCATACTGTGTCTTATTACGCCCATTCACAAAAACCTCCATTGTCTGCTCCCACCTCCCTGTATGTTCCCGTTTTTGACCTGTGTTTGCGTCGTCTCATCCATTCCCACTTCCATCACCCCCCGCCTTCACCCCAGTTGGGTTTTTCTAACATTTTCAGGGTTTTTGCAGGTTTTCAAATCAAGCATAAGGGGGCATATCAATCTGTCGCCTCCATTTCAGAGGATCAAGAACATACCTGAAGATGATTTCCTGTGGGCGAAATTAAATGAAAAGAGCTGAAGTCGGTGCATGAAATGACTGCTATTAAAGAAAACGCAGACAGAGAATCTCAGAACCCTCCAGAGAAATTCGCCCCGCATTTAAAATCCAGGATTCAAATTCTGAGCTCAAAGGCCAAGAGTACAGTACCAGAGTTGCAGGCCAGCTCAGGCCCCTCACGGCATCAGATTTTTCTTCAGCTAAAAGCATCCCGATGTATATATTTTATTATTTTCGTTTTTGTACATAAGGAGATTTTTATCTCCCAGCATTAATTTCTGTATACAGGTTGTTAGGTATATTCATTTATAGCTAGTCATTCATGAAGAAGGCGTGATGGTTCCCTGCCTTTCTTTTTCAATTTAGAGAAATAAGTGTGGATACCTACCTCTCCCTCCAGAAGTTTCTCTTCTCTCTATAAATATAAAAAAAGAAGATATTGTAAAGGTTCCGGATTTCTGTAAGCAGGCTGTTCAGTGAGAAGACTATTGTATGCATCTTGTGACATTTCTGTATGTAGTTTCAGAGCCCGTTGGGTCTCAGTGAGGAGGGGTTATGACTGTATTGAGGATTCTGGTCTTTGGTATATTGCAGTATGTACTTTCTCTCATATGTTAATATATCATCCTTTTTCATGCAAACTTTCTTCTTGTATCATGTTCTAGAATGCGAGTGGCTCACTAGTTTGCAGTAAGGATTCATCTTAAGTGGTGCCCTTTCTGGAATTAGTCAAGCGCTTTAAATAGGCCTAGAAGTGATATGTTGTTCCATGTTCACTCATTTCATAATTTCTGCTATATTAATGGTTTAAGGATTCGTAAATTGATGCGCCCTTTTGCCAGTAATATTTTCCTATGCTTCTTCACTGCCTACACTACTTGATGTTTTCTGTAATATATTACTTGAATCGGCCCTCTTTACAGTAAAGCGGTCTCTTAGCTGTCTGATTCTATCATGTTGAAGTTCTACCTGATGTATTTACTATATTCCTATCTGTGTATCAGCCACTGAAAGAAAACTGGGATCAATTCAATCTATTTCAATTTCCTTGTTACAAACAAGAGATAGTAAGTGAATCCCTTGGACTGACAACCCAAACTATAAAGGACTCCTTGCTATATTAAGATGTCCTAGGCACTGGTCTATGGCAACTCTAGACTGTCTCTAGGAGGGTGACAAAATCATCCACAACATCTTTCTGGCGCCGTTGCCGGGGAACGAATTCAAGAATATCAGTTTCCCCGGGTTTTCGACATTTTATTTCACTCTCTAATCAGGTGAGCACAGAGAGGTGAAGAGTTGCAGATTTCTCACCTTGGCGACTCCACTGGTCCTTATTTGATAAATCTTATTGGTAGTCCTGGCTCCTCGTAGGCCGCATTTGAGGTCAGATACAGCCCAACCGAAAACACCCTACGTGTCTGACCCAGAGAAAATTATTCATAAAAAAGTCTGGAAGGAGAGGAAGTCAGCCCGTGCTGAAAATCCTGAGTGTTCTGTTGAAGATTATCCGCCCTCTTCTTCTCAAGAAGTTAGAACAGAAAATCCCGAAGTTTATCTAGAAACCCCACGTAGGGGAAATACTTTATTTGGGGAAGAACCTTATTCTCTTCCCGAGGCTGAGGAAATTAAAAAAGTCACCGAAGTAGCTCCTGTCAACCGAGAACTATTCCCATCCACACCTCAGACCTCGGTCCAATATATTCCCATTGTCATTCACACTCCGCTGCCCCCTACCCCTCTCCCTTCTTTTGTTTCTCAGATTGTTGTGCAACCCCCACCGCCTCCAATGGCCAATGTTCCTGCTTTTCTCCTGAACAAATACGACCCTCTGGCCTTACCCCAAGTGTTGAACGATATGCCACAAGATTATCTGAAGATTCTGCCAAGGTTCCATGGTGAAAATGATGTGGATGCTCAGAAACATCTCGAGACCTTCTGCTCCTTTGCAGAAAATTTGAATGTCGAACACCTGGATGTGGTTTTGAGATTATTTGTGCAGTCTTTAGAAGGTGAAGCTAGAAAATGGTTTAAAACATTGGGTAATCGTTCTGTAACAACCTGGGATCAGATGGAAAATGCCTTTCTCAGGAAGTGGGGGGAAAAGAAAGATTTTGGAATGTGCCTTACTGAGTTTAATACTATCAAGAAGAAACAGAATGAAGGGGTATCAGAGTTCATCAAAAGATTCAACAAGTTGTATCTAAGCTTGCCTCCGGAAATGAAGCCAAATGAAGCTGCTGCCAAGATAATCTTCATAGCAGCCTTTGATTTCGACTTTGGGTTCTCCTTAAGGGAAAGAAAACCTGCCAATCTAGATGATGCACAATCAGATGCTCTGGAACTAGAAGCAAACTTTGCCTCTACAGGAAAGTTAAAAGGAAAAATGGAACCAGATGCCAGGAGGAAAGGCAAAGAAGAGGTTTCTACCTCTAATCAAGAAAAGGATTCAGATAAAATGGACGAAATAAGTAAGATGATAAAGAAGATGGTCAAGATGGAACTGGAAGCCAAAAATGCAGCTCCTAAAAACTATTACAATGTCCCAAACAGAGGATATAATCCTCAGTATAGGAAGCCTCCGTTGCAAATACTACCAAGAGAGACAAAGGAGCAGCAAGATCAGTTACCTCACCCCTTGTATCTGGAAGGACCAGCAGATGACTCCACTGGAAATGCAGCTTATGGATTAGAAGATTCCAATCTGGCCTTTTCAAATAATGACGATATGGAGTGCCCAGTGCAAGCAGAAGATGAAGAAGCCGAGATTGACCATTACTGCAAGCAATTTGCTGATTTCATGGAAGCACAGTTCAATGTCAGATATGATCTCAGATCCTCAAGGAAGAGGACCAGAACTCAGGAGCAGGAGGAAGAAATACCTCAAAAAGAAGCATCTGCTCAGAAGGAGTCGGCAACAAAGAAGAATGTGGAAAAAGGTAAGAATCTTCTAAATACCCCTTTGCAGTCAAATGATCAAATTCCTTCTTCTTCCAAAGTAGCCAGCCTCCCTAATGTTGAGCCAGTGTCAAAAGAAATCAAATCATTAGTTGAGAATAAGGAGTCAAAAGAGATAACGTTAGAAAAGTCCACATCTATTTTTAATTTGCAAAGAGAGCTTGAAAAGATTAAGATTCCTGTTCCTCTGACTGAATTGTTGAAACAGCCTGTATATCAGTCTCAGGTCACCTCTTTCATGCCTCCTCTTGAACCACAAATTGCACCCGATAGTCTAAATCTTCAAGAGGAAAGACCCATGGTAGTCTTTGGCCCACATGTCGAGGAGATAGACTCTTCCACTCCTCCCTTCTATGTGTCCCTAGTCATTCATGACCTGCTGCTACACAACTGTATGTTGGATTCTGGGGCTTCCCATAATCTTATGCCTCTATCTGTCATGGAGCAACTGGGGCTGCAAATTACAAGGCCATATAAAGATTTATATTCATTTGATTCTAAGAGGGTTAAATGCTTGGGAATGATTAAAGATTTAGTGGTCAATCTAGCTCAAATCCCAGCAAAAAGTGTGGTCATGGGTATTGTGGTGGCTGATATCCCAGCTCGCTTTGGCATGTTGTTGTCAAGGTCCTGGGGTACTAAGATTGGAGGATCAATTAAATTAGACTTAACATATGCTACTGTCCCAGTCTTTGGTGGTCAGGAGAGGAGGCTGTATAGGGAGACCAGATTTGTTAAAATGGTGACCACTGCTGATTGCTCAGACAATTCCCCAGTATATAATAAAGAGGGCGATTTCTCATGTTTTGTGTTAGAAGAAAGTCAAGATTATGCACATGAGTCCCTCTCTGGTCAAATCCAAGCCGAGCAATCCAAGGAAGGTCAGGAATCAGAAGTATGGACTTTGCATTTTGATGGAGCGAATTCCAGGGAAGGCAATGGGGCTGGGGTATTGTTAATCTCCCCCACAGGAAAATGGGTACCACTGTCTTTCAAACTGGAGTATGAAGCTACAAATAATGTAGCTGAGTATGAAGCATTGTTATTGGGCCTACAGGCAGCTAGAAATATGGGCATCCAATGTTTGAAAGTGTTCGGGGATTCTAAGCTAATAGTGAGACAGATTAAGAACGAATGTCAAGCTAAACATCCTCGGCTCAGAGCATATAGAAACGAAGCATGGGACATGATAGAAAACTTCTTCGCAGCATTCGACATACAGTTCATGCCCCGGGAACAAAACAGAATAGCAGACTCTCTTGCTGTGGCTGCCAGTACATTCCGGCCTCCTCAGAGTCTATTATTAAGATATGAAGTGGAGGTACGTTACAGACCATCCATCCCAGACAATATAAAGCATTGGCAGGTCTTTGAAGATGACGAACAGATGAAAAGATTCATGGAGACAGTGGGAGAATTCACAGGCATGGAAATCGATGATGATGAGGAGGAAGAGGCTGAAAACACTGCTGAAGATAAATGGGAAGAAAATATAGCAGGGAATAAGGTAATGCAGTTAAAAGGAAACATCATCCCTAGAGGTCTAGTACCTTTATAAATATTATTCAATAAAAATGATGTTCTCATACAACCAAGCAAAGCAGTAGAAGAAGATCAAATGAGAGATTTAAATCTGGGTACCGCTGCCAATCCCAAGATTGTTAAATTATCTAAAAGAATCTCAGAAGAATATGAAGAAAAATATTTGAAGTTATTCCAGTCTTATAAAGATGTTTTTTCTTGGTCCTATGAGGACCTAAAAACTTTTGATGTAAATATTATACAACACAAGATTCCACTCAGGGAAAATGCCAAGCCTTACAAACAGAAGCTCAGGCAGATTAATCCCCTGCTTCTTCCCTCAATTGAAAAAGAAATCAGAAAATTGTTGAAGGCCAAAATAATTGTGCCCTTGAGGTACTCAGAATGGATAGCTAATCTTGTTCCTGTCCGAAAGAAGAACGGAGAAATCAGGCTATGTGTAGACTTCAGAAATTTGAATAGAGCATCTCTCAAAGACAACTATCCACTGCCTAAAATGGATCATATCCTGCAGAAGGTGGTGGGAGCATCCAGAATGTCAATGATGGATGGATTTTCAGGCTATAATCAGGTAGATGTTTTCCCAGAAGATCAGAAGAAGACTGCGTTCACCACACCATGGGGAACCTTTATGTATGCAAGGATGCCATTTGGACTGATTAATGCAGGTGCTACTTTTCAAAGGGCAATGGATATAGCCTTTGTGGGAGAACAGGACAAGTTTCTAGTAGTATATCTTGATGACATCACAGTGTTATCAAAGAATGATGACGAACATATTGTGCATTTGAGGAGAACTTTTGAAAAATGCAGAAGGTACGGCCTTTCTCTTAATCCTCAAAAATCTCTGTTTGCATTAGACGAAGGAAAACTCTTAGGACATATTGTGACTAAGGATGGTGTAAAAATTGATCCTAAGAGAGTGGAAGTAATAAATAGCATTTCTCTACCAAGAAACAAGAAAGAAGTACAGGTATTTTTGGGCCGGATAAACTTTTTAAGGAGATTCATTCCTAACTACGCAGAGATAGTTAGGCACATAACTAATATGTTGAAAAAGGACAGTGAAGTTAAGTGGTCCCAGGAGTCCAGAGATGCATTTACAAGAATTAAACAAGCATTTGCCGAAGCTCCCGTGTTAGCAGGACCAGATTATAGCAAGCCTTTTATGGTATTTTCATTTGCTTCACCTCATACAATTGCTGGAGTGTTATTGCAGAAGAACGAAGAAGGATATGAGCAGCCCATAGCTTTCTTCAGTCAGGTGTTGTATGATGCTGAATTGAAATATAATATACTGGAGAAGCAAGCATATGCCCTGGTAAAGTCCCTTAAAGCTTTCAGTGTTTATATCTTGCAATCCCATATTACTGCTTATGTTCCCACAGCAGCTGTAAAAGACATTCTAGTTCAGGGAGACAGTGAGGGCAGAAGAGGAAGATGGATTGCAAAAATCCAGGAGTATGATCTAGACATAAAGCCTACTAAATTGATCAAGGGACAGGGACTTGCCAAGATGTTATCTGAATCTAATCATCAGGCTCTGGGCATTAATTTATCCATGATCGCAAATGAAGAATCAGAAAAAGAAGAGGAACAACATGGACTAGAAATGGCCACACAAAAGGCACATGTGAAGTATCTGACTAGTCCTTGGTATAAGCAAATAGTTGAATACCTGCTGACGCTAAGCTGTCCTCCAGGATGTGACAAGGAAAAATACAGAGCTGTAAGGATGAGGTCTCAGAAGTATGTCATTGCAAATGGACAGCTCTATTGGAGAGACCCTTTGGGTATATTGCTGTTATGCCTCACAGAAAACGAAGTGCAGAATATAATGACAGAATTCCATGAAGGGATATGTGGAGGACACTACAGCTGGAGGGCTACCACCAATAAAATCTTGAAGGCTGGATTTTACTGGCCAAAATTGTATTCAGATACCTTTGCTTGGGTCAGAGCATGTGACAAATGTCAAAGATTTGCAGAAAGGCAGAAATTAGCATCTTTGCCCTTAATTCCCGTTCACGTAAATGAACCCTTCCAGAAATGGGGATTAGATTTTATAGGAGAAATACATCCCCCATCAAGCGGCCAACATAAATGGATACTCACAGCTACAGATTATTTCACGAAATGGGTGGAATCCATACCTACAAGAAGGGCTACAGATGCTGTAATCATGAATTTTTTAGAAGATAATATCATATCTAGGTTTGGCTGTCCTGCAAGGATTGTAACTGACAATGCTCAAGCTTTTAAGTCTGCCAGATTTGTAAGTTTCTGCCAAAGGTAAAATATTGTATTAACTCATTCCACGACATATTACCCTCAGGGGAACGGTTTAGCAGAATCATCTAATAAAACCCTGGTGAGGGCCCTGAAGAAAACAATAGCTGAAAATCAGAAGAACTGGGACTCTCAGTTGAAGTTTGCTCTGTGGGCAAACAGGATAACCAGCAAAAGAGCAACAGGCAAATCTCCATACGAGCTGGTGTATGGGCGGGCTGCAGTATTTCCTGTGCAACTGGCATTGCCAGTGGCACGTTTCATGCAGGAAAACCAAGAAGAACCAGACGAGATGATTAGGAGAATTCATCAGTTGGTAGAATTGGATGAGACAAGGAACCGGGTAGACCAGAGACTAATAGAATACCAGGAAAAAATGAAGAAGGTCTTTGATCAGCACGCGAAGGACAGAAATTTTCAAGTTGGAGACCTGGTTCTTAGATGGGATGTTCGCAGAGCAGAAAAGGGCAAACATGCTAAATTCGATCCGCTATGGTTCGGGTCGTTCAAAATAATCAAGCTGGGAGGAAACAACACTTTCTATTTAGAAAATCTGCAGGGTGAATTGTTGGATACCCCCGTGAACGGCCAATTCCTTAAGCCGTATTTTCAATTCTGACCTAATTTGGGAACACTCCACTGTATATACTGTACCTAAGTTGTTTTTGGTTCCTAACTTCTATAAGGGAAAAAAGAGGGATGATGATAGTTACCTGAAAAAAAAAGCGTAGCAGGAATTGAACAGCAGAAGCAAGTTTTGAATGGTCTACGTGTTCTCGACATACCCGAGGACGAGCATGCCGTCCCCAAATGGAGCCAGTGTTGTGCTCATCTCTTTTCCCTATTTAAAATTTGGCCACCACTTTCTTCAAAATCCATTTCTAGTGTTTTAACGAATAAAACCCCTGGGCCCCGTTTCATTCTATCACTTCCGCCCGAAAATTTGCGTTGTAACGTTTAAAATGTACATTTTATATATCGGGCCGAAGCCCCTTAGAGCTTAGCCCCTCCCGCCTTAGTTTTCATGTGACCTGAGCCACAGGATCACAGGATGGGGTAACAGGGGCTTATCACTTATATTCCGGGTGCCATCACAGCCGTCCAATCCACGTTCAATCAACGGCGCGGATCGTCAGGAGTGTGGGCCCTGCCTTTGATCCCGGCGCACAGTAAAACCAGTGGTCTTCCCCCGCACCGCTCTTGTCGGCTAGCGGTATTTACCGCGAGGCCAGCGATCCCACACAAGAAATGCCACGCGTCCTTCGTACGAGTGGGAAACCGCTCTCTCCCCGCGCGTTAATCTTCGGCCGATGTCCGGTCAGCGGGATCCACCCGCTCCGTCCGATTTGCCTACCTTCATCTGACGATTGGTGTGTCCTGGAGTTGATCGTTCATCGCTGCGTCCCGCCGCGTCCCACAGTCTGCCACCGTGTCATTGTTTCACGCCCCCTACCCATCAATTCACTCGCCACGTTGTCTCTTGTGTGTCCTCCGCCCGCCTATATGCCTCTCCCCCCGTGCACTCATATTATATCCTCGCGCCGATACGTATATATATGCGTGCGTTTTATATGTTTGATTCATAATTCACCGATATTCTTCCTTCACGACCATACTGTGTCTTATTGCGCCCGTTCACAAAAACCTCCATTGTCTGCTCCTGCCTCCCTGTGTGTTCCCGTTTTTGACCTGTGTTTGCGTCGTCTCATCCACTCCCACTTCCATCACCCCCTGCCTTCACCCTAGTTGGGTTTTTCTAACATTTTCAGGGTTTTTGCAGGTTTTCAAATCAAGCATAAGGGGGCATATCAATCTGTCGCCTCCATTTCAGAGGATCAAGAACATACCGGAAGATGATCTCCGGTGGGCGAAATTAAATAAAAAGAGCTGAAGCCGGTACATGAAATGACTGTTATTAAAGAAAACACAGACAGAGAGTCACAGAACCCTCCAGAGAATTTCGCCCCGCATTTAAGATTCAGGATTCAAATTCTGAGCTCAAAGGCCAAGAGTACAGTACCAGAGTTGCAGGCCAGCTCAGGCCCCTCACGGCATCAGATTTTTCTTCAGCTAAAAGCATCCCGATGTATATATTTTATTATTTTCGTTTTGTACATAAGGAGATTTTTATCTCCCGGCATTAATTTCTGTATACAGGTTGTTAGGTATATTCATTTATAGCTAGTCATTCATGAAGAAGGCGTGAATGTTACCCGCCTTTCTTATTCAAATTAGATCAATAAATGTGGATACCTACCTCTCCCTCCAGAAGTTTCTCTTCTCTCTATAAATATCAAAAAAGAAGACATTGTTAGGGTTCCAGATTTCTGTAAGCAAGCTGTGCAGCGAGAAGACTATTGTATCCATCTTGTGACATTTCTGTATGAAGTTTCAGAGCCCGTTGGGTCTCAGTGAGGAGGGGTTATGACTGTATTGAGGATTCTGGTCTTTGGTATATTGCAGTATGTAATTTCTCTCATGTGTTAATATATCATCCATTTTCATGCAAACTTTCTTCTTATATCATATTCTAGAATGCGAGTGGCTCACTAATTTGCAGTAAGGATTCATCTTAAATGGTGCCCTTTCTGGAATTGGTCAAGCGCTTTAAATAGGCCTAGAAGTGATATGCTGTTCCATGTTCACTCCTTCCATAACTTCTGCTATATTAATGGCTTAAGGATTCGTAAATCGGTGCGCCCTTTTGTCAATAATATCTTCTCATGTTTCCTTCCTGCACGCACTCCTTGATATCTGATTTCTGTAATATATTACTTGAATCGGCCCTCTTTACAGTAAAGCGGTCTCTTAGCTGTCTGATTCTATCATGCTGAAGTTCTACCTGATGTCTTTACTTTATTCCTATCTGAGTATCAGCCACTGAAAGAAAATTGGGATCAATTCAATCTATTTCAATTTCCTTGTTATAAACAAGAGATAGTAAGTGAATCCCTTGGACTGACAACCCAAACTATAAAGGACTCCTTGCTATATTAAGATGTCCTAGGCACTGGTCTATGGCAACTCTAGACTGTCTCTAGGAGGGTGACAAAATCATCTACAACACAGGATTTGATGTACTTCCCGACATCATGTCGAAGGGTCGGCCAATAGAAATACTTCTGTAGTACTGTCACTGTTTTCTCAACCCCAAAATGCCCAGTGACTCGACTGTAGTGTGCTTCCCATATCATCTTGGCACGCTCTCTTGAAGGAACACAAAGGTGTCCCAGGTGACATAACAATGCATCTTGGAGGTGAGAATTTGGAACTTGCGTACCCACCAAGAGTGCCTTGTATGTGTCGTCGAATGCTACATCTCTCTCATAGAGAAGCGGCCAATCATAAGTCTCATGCCCATAAGAGTTGAGAATGGTGGATAGTGCCACGATCGGTGGTTGGCTGAGGTAGTCTACAAAATTATTGGTGCTACCCTTCTTGTACTTGATGTTCAAATGAAACTGTTGCATTTATGTGGACCACTTCTAATGGCGATCGTTCTGCAACTTCCCTTGTGTCTGTATGAACTGCAGGGGCTAGTGGTCTGTATGGATGCTTGCTTCCTTCCCTAAAATGTAATGCTTCCATTCTCGACAAGCCTGAACAATGGAATACATTTCTTTTTCATAAGTGGGATACTTGCGAACTATGTCGATCAATGTCTCACTGTGATATACAACTAGATGCCCATGTTGAATAAGAACTGCTTCGATAGTATAGTCAAAGGCATCTGTCTCGATCTCAAAGGGTTGTTTCAATTATGGTAATGTGAGCACTGGGGAAGAACATATGCGATCTTTCAATTCTATGAACGCCCTCTATTGAGATTCTGACCAAAATAATTTTTCTTTCGCTCCTCCCTTGGTGACTTGACTCAAGGGCCAAGTGATATGATAAAATCCCAACACGAACGTTCAGTAGAAATTAGCAAGACCCAGAAACTTGTGAAGATCTGTTAGAGTGGTTGGGGTTGGCCAATCCCGAATGAATTGAATCTTCGTTGGATCCACATGCACACCCCTTTCATCAATAATGTATCATGGATATTGAACCTCGGTCATACCGAAATTGCACTTCTCCAAATTGGCACACAACTTGTGTTGCCACAATGTTTGGAGGACTTGTCAGATGTGGTGGAGGTGCTCTTCCCAAGTCTGGATGAAGATCAGAATGTCATCCAAGTACACCACGACAAATGAGTTGGTGAATGGCCGCAAGATGTCATCCATCAACCTCATGAAGGTTGCAGGAGAATTTGTCAACCCTAAAGGCATGACCAACCATTCGAAAAGGCCCTCCTTGGATTTGAAGGTAGTCTTCCAGACATCGGAGGGTTCGATTGGAACCTAGTGATACCCAGACTTCAAGTCGATCTGGCTGAAATATTTTTCCCCTTTGAGTTGGTCCCTGAGGTCATCAATCCGTGGGATCGGTTACCTATTCTGGACAGTGATCTTGTTCAACGCCTGATAGTCAATACAGAGTCTCCAAGTCCCATCCTTCTTCTGTACCAACACGATCGGGCTCCCACGAGGTGATGAACTTGGCTGGATGTGACCTTTCTGCAACAGCTCTTGAATCTGCCTCTTGATTTCATCATTCTCCATAACAAAGTGTCGATAGATTGGTCTATTGGGTAGCAGTGCACCTGGGGTTATATCAATGGAGTGCTTCACTTGACAGTGCAGAGGAACCCCTGTGGGTGAGGTGAATATGTCCCCATACTCCTCCACAAACTTGTCCATTTGTTTTTTTCATGTAGAGGAGCCTTGTCTAGAGGTCGTGGCCACGATATTTTCTTTCCCTCGGGGCGCATCATCAGGAAAAAAAATTTCCTAGTTTGGGAAATGAGCTTACTGCATTGTTTTGCACTAACCAAAGAGATAGAGGTAGGCGGTGCTACCTCTGGTATTCTGTACAACTTATTTCCCAATGTAACAATAACAACATGAGGTTGGGACTCATACATAGCATGTCGCTTCCACATGTATGGTTGGCCTAATAATATATCAGAAACATCAAGAGGAGCAATGTCACATAATACCTCATCTGTGAAGGGCTTGATGCTATAGGGAAGGTGACATTGCTGGCTGACGCGGAGATCCCGTCCTTGGTGAAGCCACCCGATGGTGTATGGCTGTGGGTGTGCTATGGTCGAGAAGCCCAATCGCTTCACGGTGTCTGCTGAAATGAGGTTCTTTTGGCTCCCATTTTCAACAATGAACTGTATCAGGGAACCCTTTACCCACATCTGGGAGTGGAAGAGATGCTCCTCCTCCTCTAGATTTCCATTTCCTCCTTCTGGATCTTCACAATGGCAATAATGGTGTTGGGATCTGCATCAATAATCTATTTCCCTTTTTCATTCCCCTTGTTAGGTTCTGATTCAGAGTCGAAGAATGCATCTGACGCAGAGGCCCTCATCTCGGCCACCAGCGACTGCTTGGCCCAACACTCACTTGTGTTGTGAGTGGAGCTCTTATGGAACGCACACCACTCCGTCGTGTCCTTCTTTGGCTTCGCAGTGTTTTTATTTGCTTTTGGCTTTGACAGGTTGTCTTAGGCCTCCATGCCTTGGCTTTGTCCTTTGTTCTACAGTTTAGGGGCACCTTTCCCTTGCTTTTGATTCGCAGATCCAAAATCTCGCTTCTTCTATTTGAATTTATGCTCAATATTGGCATCATACCGGTATGCCGTACCAAGTGAGGAGATTTCAAATAACTCCATTTCCTCCTAAATGTATTGTTTCAAACAACTGCGATACTTTAGCACCAAATTTTTCTCTAGATCTTTTATACCCAGCTTTGTGCAAAGGGTATGGAACAAATTTGTCAGCTCATGCACATCTTGATCCCTTTGTTGTCGCAGCGTGGTCCATTGTATGTACTTTTCCTCATAGCTTCCCATGGGATATTATTGTTCCTTGATGGCATCTCTAAAAGAATTCCAAGTGGGTCTGGCTGAGAATAGAGAGGTTTTTGTCTCGTCCTTTTTCTCATAGTAGGTTTCCCACCAGTCCTTGACATGGGGGGTAGCTTTGAGGAGTGCAAAAATAATCTTCTCCTGGTCGGAAAAGCCATGAACCGAGAAATATCCTTCTAATAGATTCAGCCATCTATCTATGACATTTGCATCTATTTTACCCTCAAATATGGGAATGTAAAATTTTACTTGTACCTTAAAGGGAGTCGGGCCTCCAGAGTGGCTTCTGGATGCAAATGCATCGCCAGTGGGCAGTCGTTGAAGGATCTGGGCAAAGTTATCCATCATCTCATTCCTTTTCTTTTCAAGGGCCTCCTCAAGCAATATTTTGATAGGATCTCCTGCTCCCTCATCTTTCTTTTCATCCCCCATGGGTGGTCATCGGGGTTTGTGAGGCTGATCTTGCAAAGGTTCCACCAGATCGAGCCCTAACTCCTTATACCTCGACCTCATTGGGGACATGAAAAGAAGGATCGAGAAAAAGCAAACCGCTCTGAAACCACTAATCTGGATTTATGCAGGAACATATCAAAATATGCATATAACCATAAATACAAAGATGATGTGTAAATAACACTTCATTTCATCAATATCAAAGAACTAAAATTTGCTTAAAGACAGAATGGAAATAAACTAGCTAGGGCGATGGTAGCTTATCTCTGAGAAGAGATGTTGTGGCTACAGGTCTCTGAACTATGTTACAATGAGGCTCGAGGTCCTATTTATTATTTAGAAACAATGGAAAACCCTAACCCTAGAAGATGAAGTGCCAAAACTATGGGCCTCGTTTGGGTAAATTGGTGTTTCAACTTCCCGGGGACGTAACTTTGGCATACCATCTCTGTTTGATGCATACCATACCTCATTAGAAAGATCTATCCAAGGAATAAAACTTTTGATGTGAGAAACATAGGTCCATGGTCCCATGACGTTGCTCCCATTTTTCCCCAAAAACGTCCTTTAGGGCCTCAAAACGACTCTGGAAGTTCAGGACCCAAAAAACTACTAAAAATAGTAAGTTGTGCCGAAACTGAAAAACTGAAAAGAGTCAATGGTGGAGCCCCAAGTGTAATAGGTGGGTGGCCACCAATATCCACCTTGATCAGATAGTCCCTAGCATGCATTGACACACCCTTACACATCTTGGCATGCCTTATCACTTGGCACACCTTAGCATGTTTTCCATGGCTTCAAACTATCTGGCACATCTTAGCATTGCTTAGCACGCCTTGGCACTCATGTCATCGCAACTAGCCTTTACATTTTTTCATGATTTGGGAACCCAATCAAGTCCTTGGCTACTACAGTTCGTGTGACAATATTGGCCTGCTTAAAATGCAACAACTTGACCAATTTCACCTACTACAAGTAGATTGTACCTTGTTCACCTAAAAAATTTCTATAACTCATCTTATGCCACTCATGTCCAAGCTTAAATTGTCCCACTTAACTAGTTACCAAGACAAGGATCACATGATCCATCCATGGCCATAAAACAACTAAGAAACATAGCTTACACATGCAATATTTCACATGTATGTTCAATTTATATAAATAGTAGAACACTGACTGAGAGTTTGCAAGAACCACAATATGCGCAAGGCACACAAGATATAAGCCGACACAAGCCGAGTGCCCCAAAACTTATACACAACACTGTACAATATGAAACTATCTAGAATATTTTAAAACATGAGCATGTAGCCAAAGTGTGCCATATCTCATATAAAAAAATAGCTAAAGGCAATACAATGTTGTGCCTACCACAAAGTCATCTCCCTCTTTCTAAAACTGCTATGTCGAGCCCCATATAAAAACTGTAGGCTTGCCTCATGTAAATCCTATTCTAAACTTCTCCTAACACAATTTTTCCTTAGCACACTTGAATTCGCTGACACTCCCTAGCCCACACTTTTATTCGTTCCTTTCCATGCATTTTAACCTTGTTATCCCTTGATATGCCAAACACTCCCTAACACTCTTCAACATGCATTAACATTTTCCGACATGTTTTAGCATGCCTTTCCAATATTTTTCATGCCCTGCCCTCCCTAGCTATCATGCCCTCGCAGCTACCCTTACTTAATTTGAAACTTGGGAACCCAATCATGCCCTCGCTTGACTAAAAGAGCTTGAACAAGTTACAATAACTAGACTATCTTTTTGAATTGTGTAGCTTGGGAGGTACTCCACAAGCTTATTGATATGGGTTTGTGTGAGTTTGGTCACAAAAGGCTTTGTGGCAAAGAAGCCAAGAAAATGGATTTTGGACCCAAGATGGGGTTTAAAATCTAAAAGAAAATTTAAAAGGAAAATTAATATTTCCTAAGGTCTAAGTGGATAAAACCCATAGGTTCTAGACAGTTCCTAATAGAAAAAATAGAAGAAGACATAATACATAGGCACATGCTAGGGAAAAACCCGATCATTGGGGAAAACCCCACTCATTGGGCAAAAACCCCATATAATCATTTTGGATATAGAAGCAATCAAGTAGCACACGTCAAGTTATTTTGTGGACACCCATTATAGCATGGGTGCACTGATCAAAATGATAGCTGAAGCCTGAGAATATACATATGCTAATTGGTGTTTGTACATCCTTCCATTGCATCATATTCATAAACCTTTGATGCCTTACATACACCTCTGTATTCTAGTACTGTAATTGACTTCGTGCCAAAATACAGCATTAGAGAGGTTTGAATCATACCCTACTATTGGAAAGAAGTCTGAAAATGAAATATATGTGTGTTGGATCCAAACTCTCAAAAGGTGGCTGCATCAATTGCGCATGAATGACATCTAATGATATGTGGCTAATATGCCCATCCTTATCTCATTATTGACAAAGCACCAATAAGCATTAGCTCTAGAAGAATTATGGCATGATTGATTATATTCTCCCATCTGATGATAGCCTCTTGGAAGCCATGGCCTCTTATGGACCATGATTAAGGTTCCTCGAGTAGGGTTCCTTTTCTTGTGTCAAGCTCCTTAAAAAATTAAATAAGGTCTTTGGATAACATTTCCTTTTCTTGTGTTAAGCTCGTTAAAAAATGAAACAAGGTACCAGAGTAGAGTTCCTTGTCTTGTCTCAAGCTCATTAAAAAATGAAATAGATCCTAGTTTGATTTGAGACTTTTCTTAGATCTCGTAAGTTCCCAGTCGATTCTTTCACTTGATCTCATAAAAGAACCTTAATTCCATCCACCTGTTAGTACCCAGTAGTCTACTTAGTTGAATGAAATGAATTTTGGGGGGCATGTGCCTCAAATTGAGTCATTATCCTAGGGGCATGCAAACTTATTCCAAGCATATTTGTCTCTGTTTCAAGCTTGTGTAAAAAAGAAACCACTCTCAAGCATAGTTTTCCCTCATGTTTCAAGCTTGTGAAAAAATGAAACCAATTTCAAGTATAGTTTCCCATGTTTCAAGCTTCTGTAAAAATGAAACCACTCCCATCCTAGCTCTCATGATTGCCATTTTATCAGCTTTTTTTTGCTAGATGAGCCTTGGTTTTCTCATTCCATTATCACAATAATGTACAATATGCAATTATCTAGAATAGTTTAAAACATGAGCATGCAGCCAAAGTGTGTGACATCTCATATAAAAATAATAGCTAAAGGAAAAATAATGTTGTGCCCAATGCAAAGTTACCCTTTGTCTAAAACTACTATGTCAAGCCTCTTATTGCAATCGTAGGCTCACCTCCTACAAATCCTATTATGAACTTCTCCTAACACACTTCATCCTTGGCACACCTGAATTCATTGACACTCCCTGACACACACTCTTATTCGTTCCTTTCCATGCATTTTGATGTATTTCTCCCTTGTGATGCCACGACACTGCCTAACACTCCTCATCATGCATTGAAATTGTTCGACATGTGCTAGCATGCCTTATCCCTCCCTAACTATCATGCCCTCAAAACTACCCTTACTTAATTTGCAACTTGGCAACCCAACCAAGCCCTCGCTTGACTACAAGAGCGTGACCAAGTTACACTGCAACTAGATTATGTTGTTCAATTGTGTAGCTTGGGAGGTATTCCATAAGCCTAGTGAAATGGGTTTGTGTGAGTTTGGTCACAAAAGGATTTGTGGGAAAATAACCCAAGCGAAGGGATTTTGGACCCAATATGGGGTTTAAAATCTAAAAGAAAATTAAAACGGAAAATTAATATTTCCTAAGGTCTAAGTGGATAAAACTCGTAAGTTCTAGAGTGTTCCTAACAGGCCTAGGAAAATCTATTTAAGGAGGCCTTAGGATGAAAGAAATAACATGAAGTGAGAAAGAACTCATTTAATCAAGGAGACCAAGAGAGATGTAGTCCTAAAATAGGTGGAGCTAGAGGATCGAGTAAGGGATACTAAAGGGAGGCCATGATCATCCACCAAGAGAAAGATCATCATGTGAGGGTTCACAATAATGTCACATATATTAATGGGTTAGAGCTAGGAAGTAAGATGTAATATTGTTGGTTCTCTTATGGAAGATTGAGCTTAAGAGAGGTTGCTCATGATAATATGGGCATGTTATTTCAATGGTCTCTTTATGTGAAGGCCACATCAAATTCTAAAATAGAAGAGAGGGTTGAGACCCTGTCTTGTGGTGGTTAGTAGGCCGCAAGGTCTATGATAAATACCAACACAAATGAAGGAGGGCATGAATTGTAATTTAGGGCTAGAACAAAAGTAGCTGAAAGCATAATATTGATTGAGGTAACCCTATTTTGAGGGTCGTAGAGATCTTAAGTTCAAGTCAAGATTCAATCAAATAAATGCCTAGAATCTACGGATCCATATGAGCTAGGCCTAGTCTCTTAAGGAGGAAATATTTGTTGTTTTTTCTCTAGGAGGATAGGGTTTGTCCTAAAGAAATTAGAATAAAATTATAATTCCCTAGTTACGGTGGTTTCCTAGCATGTTTAGTCCATAAGGTATGCCCTTAAGACTGTGAAAGAACTGCGTAGAGGAAGAGGGGTTGTGACCCTTAGATTGAGTTTTATCTCTACAATATAAACCATAGATCTGGAATATGGTTTGCAGAACTATTTGTGGAGATAACTGATCCAAAGGAGGGTGGAACCTGAGCAAAATAAATGTGGCATATGAAGAATGGAATGACATGAGGATGAGTTTATTTCGGTGGAATATCCATAGAGTTTTGGACAGAGATATGAAGCAACCTATAAAAATTGTTCAATGGATAATTAGTGGATTATTTGTTACCCAAGTTCAATCATCTACAAATTGTTAGAAGGAAAATAAGAGGAGTATTTCAGATCTATTCATAGACTGGACAACAAAGAAATTGGTACACAAGAACAATGATTTTGGGAGGAATCAGATCATTTTTAGGTGGAAAATTTGAAGAGCCCTAGATGAGGGTAGTGTCGTGGGCCCTAGATCAATAAAAGGATTGATTATGGTTGGCAAAATTGATGGAATTCTAAGTACAGTTGGAGGGTTGTTAGGTGATTGTCAAAGAAGAGCCCTAAGTTCTATACTTGTGAAGGAAAACAAGATTGGTAGAAGGGCAAGTGTATTGCATATAACAATGTGAAAACATTGAAGGACTAAAGTAGTAGTCAAGTGGGCCAACCAACTATCCCTATTTCATTGTATTGTAGAGGACTGATTCAGTGAGAAGAAGGAAAAACTCCATAGCCCTATACTTGTCATCATGGAGCAGTAGTATGGAAAAAGTGGGTAGACCAAAGAGATGTTCACAAATGGAGTTGTGAACAACTAATCAAAGACCCTAAGTGTTGCTTACCTTGAAAGAAAAAGGAGGTAGCTAGACGACAAAGTTTTTTTAGCTGAGTTCAGTAACCTAAAGGAGTTGAGCTCATTGCTAGAAGTAGATTAAGGAGTTTCAGAATGGGAGGCAAGAGGGCCTCCCATATGTGTTCAGGACATGTGGACTAAAAGGGTTGTGTGTGGCCACCATCAACAAGTAGGTCAAGTGTTGCCTTGTTCATAGATTGGTTTTCAAAGGACTAGCTCCAAGCCCTAGTTGTACTCTTTGTATCAATGTGATTGTAAAGGGTCATGATCCTTGGTATAGGAGCTCTAGCCTGTTGTATTATAGTTTTTAATATAATGAAGAAGGTTTGAAAAAGTTAAAAAATTTCATGTGCACTAGTTGATTCCCTGATGTGTGTATATTTCGTTGTGCATTAAAGTAGATATGTTGCGGCACTTGAGTGTGTTTGCATCAAATATTCTAAGACCAAACCAAAATTTTCATGTGTCGTGAAAATTCAACATATGCCTTGTTCACTTAATAACTACCTATAACTCATTCTATGCTACTCATGTCCAATCTCAACTCATGCCACTTAACAAGTTACCAATACAAGGCTCACATTCAACCGTGGTAGTAAAACAACTTAGCAACACAATTTACATGTTTACATGCCATGTCAGATGGTGAATCTTAAAATGTCTTGGCACTATGTGGCACATGTTAGTATCCCCTACATTTTTTGGCATGCTTTGGCACTCCCTAACACACACTACCACTCCCTGACATACCCTGGCACTCAAGCATGCCTTAGCACTAGCTAACATATAACCTTGTCACTCCTTCCTTAGCACACCTGCAACTCACAGATATTCCCAATCACACACTCTTGTTCGTTCATTTCCACGCATTTTGAACTATTTCTCCCTTGTGTTTCCATGGCACTCACTAACACTCCCTGGCATGGATTGGCACACCCTAGCACTTGGCGCATCTTGGCATGTTGCCCTGGAACTCTAGCACTCCTTGGAACTACCTAGCATACCTTGTCACTCCCTCCTTAGCACACCTAGAACTCACTGACACTCCCTGACACACATTCTTATTCATTCATTTCCATGCATTTGAAACTAGTGCTCCCTTATGTTTCCCTAGCACCCCCAAACACTCCCTGGCATGCATTAACACACCCTGACACCTGACACATTTTTTCATGTTTCCCTAGACTCTAGCATGCCTTAGCACTACCTAACATACCTTTTCACTCTCTTCTTAACACACCTGGAACTCACTGACACTTCCTGTCACAAACTATTATTCATTCATTTCCATGCATTAATTTGACCTAATTCTTCCTTTTGTCTCCCTAACACTTCTTAGCATACATTGGCACATCGTGGAACCTAGCTATTGGATTTATGTCTTACACTAACATGCTAACTCAATTATGTGCCTTACCCCTTCGAATAGACTCCAATAGTAACTAAAGGATCATGTCTCAGGAGTCTTCAATGCCTAAAAAAATGCTCGACACAATACTCAAGAATTTGTTATTATTCACTAAAGAAGGAGGCTAGTTGTGTTTGTGTCCCTTCCTTTAACAAATATTCCCATTTACCATGTGACACGCCCTATTATCATCACATTAAGAATAGTTTGAATAGGTGATGAAATGGCCAAGGTTCTCCTTACTCATGTTGCAAGGGGAAACACCCTATAATTCTAGTAGTTGCTATAAATACCCCCCTTTTATCTAAATCCTTTACACTTGCATTATAATATACAAGGTTAGGTTCATACAAATTAGTGTGCTATCATACCATGAGAAATTTTATGAAGGCTCTTTAACATAAAATAAGATTTCATTGCATTTCTTTCACAAAAAGCAAAACACTTCAACATGAACAACAATCAAAGAAGAATGAAACTATGTGGCATATGGAATATTTTTTCCTAACAAGATTGCATTCCATATAATAGCAACAAGGGTCACTAGTAACACAAAGATGTTGCCCAGGGCCATCTATATTTGGCTAGGGAAAAAACTAGAACACACGTTTTAGGGTTCTAAGTCATCTATAGTGGGAGATCCATGAGTTCTAAAATCTCAAGTATATTAATATTCTGCTTACAAGTATACCCCCCATCATTAGTGATTATAAAAAAAAAACTCTCTATGGCCTTACCATCAACTTTCATAGGGTTCACCACAAGGAGACGTGGATTTTTTTTTGACAAAATAGTTTGTTCAAATAACCATCAAGATAAGGTTAAAATAAAGCCATGTGGAATATATATTAGGCTCATGTTTCATAAACATTATAGAAAAAACCCATTTTCAATCTCACCACCAATATCTAGGTGAGTTATTAACATAAAAATGAGATCAATTGAATCAATCTATAAACTTGTTACAGGATACTATTATTAGAGTTAGCTAACATTTATGTAAGCTTGAACCACTACCATGGAAACTAAACCCTTGGATGTTAATTTAGGTACACAAAAACATTTATTTGAAATGAACAATGCTCAATGATATTAGTGGAAATAAAGTGATATTATTTTATCTAAAATTAAGTGAAATTCATGGTGGCAATTGATTTCTCCAAAATTCTAGTGGAAAGTGATAATATGAACAAAATTCCAATAAAATTTTCACCAAAACATCATTTTTTAGAATCTCCAAATTAAATAACAAATAACCTAAAACCTACTAAGTGAATAGGAAGTATCTCATACTTCTATCAAGATAGAACTTTTTCAATTTGTATAGAATATATTTATTTCCCATAATGAAATGCATTTTCTTCCATAATTTTTAAGCAAAATGCAATTAAATTCAGTTTTACATTATTAGAATGATGAATTTTATCTATACGTTTTATGGATTCATTATCTAGCCAACATCATTTCAGGCTAACCCAACCTAAAAGGCTAGGTAACTAATACCTTGGGGTCACATAAAAATCCCAAGTGACCGAGGGAAAAGACAACTTGCTCAGGCAAAAGCTTAAATCTTCATCTCAATTCGGTCATTCTAAAGTCCATCACTGAGCAAAACCCCGTCCCTGGAAAAATGTTGATAGACATTCCTCTACTTGCAATAGACTGGTGTGGAAACTACTCGTAGGGGTTCTGCCACTATAATACTCGTCCAAGGTTGAGCCATCTTTGGCACGAGCTTCCCTATTTAGATGTCAGTCAGTCGAATCGGGTAACCTAGAAAATAAAGGAAGGGGAAAGATAGGTTCGTGAGGGTTGCTAAACGGAAAAATCAATAATCTTCCTACGATTGCTAATGCTAATATGTTGCACCATCCCACATAAGAGCTCTCTCTGCCACTGCACATTGAAGCTAGCTCTTTACAAGGAAACTTCCAGTAAATTCCCACAATTCTTCTTTATTAAGGGGGTCAGGGCAATAAATGGTAAAGTGAAACTTCTTCGGTCGGTCATCTGTGAATTTTCATCACCAGAGCTTGGAAACATCAAGCAAAGACTTTTCATCATCATCTTTAATGGATCCCTTGCTTCTCATCCTGAATCTTAGTTACAATGCTCTTAGAGTACCCCGAATGCACCTGAAGGTGCCCTCCTTTTCGCTGCACTTAGCCATGATTGTCTTCTCCCTCGTCTTGGCCACCTATTTCTTGGTGGTCTCTGGCTTCATCTACGATGTCATCGTCGAGCCACCGGGCTTTAGCATCACGCAAGATCATGTCACAGGAACATAAAATCGGTGGTCTTCCTCTCCAGAAGAGTGAACAGGAAATATATTATCGAAGGGATTTCATCGGGATTTATGTTCTTGCTTGGTGGGGTGAGGATAATTTTGTTGGACTTGGCCCTGGAAAAACATAGAGCAAGGATCAAGGTCTCTTTTGCGGTGGCCGGGGCTTCTTCTTTGGTGATCGCTTATATCATGAGTAATCTAATCATTCGCATCAAAATTCCATCTTGTTTACGTTAATCAGGGTTATAAATAGTGAATATAGACGTTTTAGGTCCATTGCTAGTTTAGTGCAACCAAAAAAACCATTTGTCAATGGCCAAAGCTATGAGTAGTACAACCTCCAAAGTAATCTGTCTGTGACAAAAACCACTTTGAGAAAAAACATCAAAAATGTTCTGTCCGCACAACTTGGAAGGAGAACTGATATACATACCAATCTGTTCATAATAAGTCTAATCTGGCAGTAAATAAAAATCAATAGCTTACCTTCGTGACCTAAATATTTACATAAAAATTCAAATATCTGACAAACTGTTCAAAAAAGGATGGAGAAATATAATTTGTAGTCTGATACAGAGGAGAAAAATAGAGCATCGGATATCTATAAAAGAGTCGTGCTATAAAAATTGGACTGTCCCATTCATATGTTCCATGACCTGCAGGAAACTCTATCATTCTAAAAGTTCTTCTAGATTTATGGCTAAATTATGGGAAAAACTGACTGGAAAACATAAATGCGAAAGGGAATGATGGAATTGTGTGGATCCAGGCATTTATTGGCCTAAAGGAATAACAGTTATGACAAAGCAAATACTGGGCAGACTTCCTGGCAAACAATCTAAATATGACCACCTGAATAATAGTAGTGATGTAGGAGTGGGGACTTCTTTGAATGCCATCCTTTACAATTGTGGGAATAAATTTCCCCTTGCTTCTGTTTTGAGTAATTGAAGCTTGAAATCTTTCGGCAACAACTATGAACCTTTGCACTTTTTTAGGGATGTGCCCAACTCTGACACATAAAATTTTCTCATAAAAAAATTGAGCCTATTTTCTATTGTTTTTTATTTCACCAACCCCTAAAAAATGAGAGAGAAGGAAATTAAACACCAAAACCTGTTGGACCTTGTGGATTTCATCATTTTAGGTAGTTGTAGGCTCAATGAAACAACGATGGAGGATATTGCTAAGATGGTTTCTGCCAATTCGTTTAGGACTCTAACATCAAGACCTACACAAGCACCACCTTCTATTGAGGGCCTTGATCAAGAAGAGGAGGTGACAGCCTTGGAGCCTGCCTGGTCACATCTTCAGTTGGTCTATGATTTCCTCCTCAGGTTCGTAGCATCTCTTGAGACTGATGCAAAATTGGCCAAGAGATATATTGATCATTCATTTTTTCTGAGGTTAATGGATCTCTTTGATTTTGAGGACCCAAGAGAGAGAATGTCTGAAAACAATTTTGCACCATATTTATGGAAAATTCATGGTGCACAGCCCCTTCATTTGTAAGGCAATCCACAATTTTTTTTACAATTTTATATTTGATACTGATAAATTTAATATCACAAACTTCATCTGGATAAGGTCCAACCTTTTCAATCAATGCCTGAAGGAACCTAGAGAAAATTTAGAGACAGATCTGTGCACTCATTTATGAGGGGGGATTTCTTCTAATGTCGTCCTTTACAATTATGGGAATAAATTGCCCCTTACTTCTGTTTTGAGTAATGGAAGCTTGAAATCTTTTAGTAACAACTATGAACCTATGCCCTTTTTCAAAGATGTGCCCAACTCTGACAGAAAATTTGCTCATACTAGTGCACAAGCAAAGTAGTTGAGCAGAGTACTACAATCCTCCCAATTTTCCCTTAAGCCATTTCAGTGAAATCTAGTTGTGCGTGAGCAGAGTAGGTGAGAAAAGTGCTACAATCCTCCCAATTTTTTCCTAACATGGCTATATTAATTTTTTTCGGTCTCTCGCACCCTAATTGTCCGAACAAAATCATGACGCAACAAACGCATAAATCTGAAAGCCACTGCAAACGAATAAATCAGAAAGCCACTGTATACATTTATGATCTAGATTTTTACAAAAAAAATTTGTTCCATTATATGGTATCTTTATTTCTGGAACTAAATACAAATTTGGCATTGTACATCACAGAGCCCCATTTCCTTCATGATAAAGATGACGAAGGTAAATTTCACAGGGCTGGAGAATTCTCTTGCAATTTTTCTGTAAGTTTTTAAACGTTTTGTTTCGAGAACTCCAAAATTGATATTTGGTTATGAAGAGAGATTCCTTTGTTTCTTATCTATAAAAAAATTTAGGCCCATTTAGTAGATATATTTTTATTCCCTGCCTACGACAGTGACTATTTTTTTCAGATTGCACCATTAATCTTGTCCATACAAAAAATTGATATGTGAGAAGTTTCTGCAATTTTTATATTCTTTAAGATTGAAATGAGAATTTTTTATATTATTATTGGATCATAGCCCTAGCAATTACTCATTTAAAATAACCCAGCAAATACAAATTTCTTGGGCACATGACATTTTTTAGCCTTCTTCTGCGACTGTTGGTTGCAAAACGAACTATTCAACTATGGGTTGAAAAACAAACTATGGAGATAGAGGAGTGCAATTATTGGGAGGCAAAAAAGGAGCATAAAGAATCTGAACATATTACTAGACGGTCAACTAGAGGATTCCTTAGCTTAAGCACAGTTAAGCTAATCATTTTGCATTTTCCTCCATGCAGGTCAGCAAAAACCAGGATGAACATTTACAAAAACGTAAGTGTCATTCTCACATCTCAGTTTCTTTGCCAACAGTGTTGTAGGATAATATTTGCCTTTAATATTAATATTTCTTGTTTTATTTCCTAAAGGTTCTAGATTTAAGAGACTGTATAACCTAATAATTATGTGTTTTCCTCCTAGTCCTTGAGATAATACTGACTGGTATTCCATCTCCATTCTTGGTGTTTACTGGTGCTTTAAAATATTACAGTGACATTCTGATATACTGGGGATTTACAATTGTAATTCAGATCTTCTTGTGCTTATTTATGTATTGTCCATCTGTGTAGTGATTTTTTTTCTCCAACTGATAAATTGCTTCTTCTAATAGTTAAAAAAAAGAAAATATGACTGTAAACTTGCCATTCAAATATAATTGTTTATTTCCTTGGAAACTATGTAGGTGCTTGATAAGGATGGTGGCTTTCTTTCAAAAGGTAACCTAGAAAGTCATGCAAGCTGGTCAGTGGAATTGGGTTGTCAAAATATGGGGTGCCCTATCATAGTGGAGAATATGAGTCAGCCCCAAGAATTGCTTATAGAGGTCAGTTAAATTGTTAGATTAACAGGGTTTTTATATGCACTCAATAATTCAATTTTGTTATTTTGAGACATGGTTTAAAATTGTCATGTTATCTTTTGTTGGTTTTCACCAATTTTGTATATGCTTTATGAGGAGCGGGGGCTCTTCCTTGAAATGGCTAACATTATTTGAGGCTTGAGGTTTATGATTTTAAAGGGAGTCATGGAAGCTCACAGTGACAAGATCTGGGATTGCTTTGTTGTTGAGGTAATGCCATGGCTGCAAATACCTTTCATTCCATGTAAAGCTTCCTCTTTTCTTTTGTGTTTTTGGTTGCTTGAACAGACCATAGACTTGAAGAATTGGCATTGTGATTTATAATGAGAACAGGGTATGCAATTTATTTGAAGGTTGCGTGTATTTCTAGAGACCAAAAAAATTGCATTGTTGATGCTTAATAACTATCACTTGGAGATTGTTCTTGGGAATTTGATTGTGTAGGGTTGTAGACCATAATATATTCTATTTATTAACCTCTATATTTCACCATATGTGCTCTATGTTTTGGCATATAAAATTCTAAAGGCACCATAGCCTGATTTGTCATGTTTTGAAATTTGGCAGTTTCACAATATTTTTACATAGTAGTGGCTTCCTGGATTGGAAGTGAAACTATAAACGACATAAAAATATCAATAATGTTCTAATAACCACACAGAAATTTGAAAATCACAATTTTGATCTTTAGTGAGCCTTGGACATGCATGCTATTAAAGACTACTTGCACTTAGCAAGAGATAGGTAAATCAGTGAAACTATTTTGGTAGACTTAGTACTCCCACTTGAATTTGTACATTAGAATTATGGAAGTGTAGGAATATGCACAGGGAGAAGTACTGTAGCATTGTATTTTATGAATTTTCCATAGGTACATCTGTAGGAGGTTATGTGCAATCAGGTCAGGCTGTAAGTTGTAACACAAATTTTAACCTGAGAAATGCAAATTTGCTACTTGGCATGCAATTTTGACACCTTGGGGTGCATTCTAAGTATGGAATATCATGTTCCATGGCATATAGGATAGCCCCTTTTCCTTATCATCCATCAGGTTTTCTATTTATGTACATGGCATGCAGTTTTTAATGCAAGTGGAAATTTTGGCACTGAAAATAATAGGTAGAAAGCACAATAGTAATAAGGAGACACATGACCTTGGAGATGCATTGGAGCTTAGGACCTTTGGAGGATTGTTGGACCTTGGGGAGCAGTGCTCATGCCATGGAGGGCTTGCTTGTTAATCACTATCACCTTTGATGCTGACACATGTCATGTAGAGTAGAGTGCTGCACATGGGTGGACATACTTGTGTCTTGCAAGTTTGCTTGTAGTGGACTAGGTCCACTAAAGCCCCTTTACCTATCATATAAATGTAGGTTTTAACCCTGAACAGAAATTATCTACACACGAATCTTATAACAGAAAATAAACAATAGTGAGAGCATAAAACATAAAACAGATAAACACAGAGATTTTCCCCTGGATCCCAAATCGGGACTACCAGCTTGATTTTTCATTATATTCCTTTTAGTGTTACAACACATATATATACATGCCGAAGCATACATAAACCCCAATCCATTAACCCTGGATTAGAACATAACCGTAGTTCCCTTGACCGGATCTACAAAATACCAGGGGCCGAAAACCATCGTACCCCAAAACCATGTGCAAAATCATGCGCAAAACATGGGTGGGTCCGCATATGAGTGGGACCGCATATCAAAAAAAAATTTCGCTGGGGCGCTGCCCCGGACCCCGACAAGGGGGGCTGTCGCCCCCCCTGTGACCCCCCTGTTGCGCCCGGCGCAACGTACAGCGCGTGGAGCTAGTCGTGGAAAGAATATAACACATACCCAACATTCTCCCACTTGTTGTTTTCTTTCCACAGGGGGCCACAGGAGAGATTAGTCATTGGGCCAATTCTTCAACACCCATTGTTTCTCTACACCAAGAGAACTTCTGAGTGCTTACAGACTTCGTCAATGCATCTGCAACATTCTTCAAAGTGTCCACCTTTACCAAAAACACCCTTTTAGCTTCAACCATATCTCTAACAAAGTGATATTGAACATCAATGTGCTTTGTCTTTGAATGATAAGCAGGGTTCTTAGCCAAGAAAATTGCACCTTGGCTATCACAGTCTATCCTTATAGCTTGTTGTACCAACCCCATACTTGAACACAATCTCTGCAACCAAACTGCTTCCTTGCTTGCATGAGTGGCTGCTATGTATTCTGCCTCTGTAGTTGAAAGAACCACTGCTGCAAAAGCTCTTACTCATCCAACTAACTCGCACCTCCAAATAGGCGAAAAAACATACCCACTTGTAGATCTTCCGGGTCCGTATCTCCACCAAATACATCAACAAAACCATGAATGTCCAACATTCTTTCCAATCCTGGTCTTCCCTGGTAGCACAAGCCATAATCACTAGTGCCACGTAAATATCTGAAAACCCGCTTCACTGATGTCCAATGCTCCTTCCCTGGGTTTGACATAAACCTACTCAATACTCCCACTGCATGTGAAATGTATGGTCTAGTACAGACCATTTCATACATCATGCTACCCACTGCACTTGCATATGGAACATGGGACATATCCTCCTCTTCTTCCTATGTCTTGGGACACTGTTCAGCAAATAGATTTACACCTACAGGAATAGGAACATTCACCTCTTTATTATCCTGCATATTGAACCTCTGCAATATAGTCTCGACATACTTTTTCTGGTTTAACCAGAGCCTCCTCTTTGCCCGATCTCTCTTAATTTCCATGCCCAAAATATAGTTTGCAGCACCCAAATCCTTCATGTCAAATTTGGAGAATAGTTGGGTCTTCAAATCTTGGACAATTTCTTTATCATTTCCAATCAACAACATCTCATCCACATACAAGACCAAATAAATAACACGGTCACCAATTAATTTAAAATAAACACAGTGATCCTCCTAGCTTCTGGTGAAGCCAAGTCCCCGTATATAGGTATAAAAGTTCTGATACCACATCCTTGGTGATTTTTTTAACCCATACAGAGACTTCTTCAACTTGCATACCAGTTATTTCTTACCCTTCACCATAAAGCCTTCAAGTTGCTTCATGTATATCTCCTCTTCTAGATCCCCATGAAGAAATTTTTTCTTCACATCCATCTGCTCTATCTCAAAATCAAATGCAGCAGCAACAGATAAAAGTAATCTAATAGAAGTAACTTTGGCAACAGGAGAAAAAATATCACCAAAATCAATTCCCAGCACCTGGGAATAACCTTTTGCTACCAACCGAGCTTTGTATTTCTCCACCCTTAAACACCCATTTGCTCCCGATGGGCTTCCTTCCAACCGGCAACTCCACCAAATCCCATGCCTCATTTTTATGCAAGGATGCCATTTCATCAACCATGGCCTCCTTCCAGAGTTTTCCATCCTCCAATCTACCGCTTCCCCCGATACAGCTTGGGATCATCATCAATTGAAGGAAAGTTGATTAGAAAGCAAGATGTGGACCTTATACTGCTGTCTTCTTTTCTCGAGATGATCTTCTCACAACTGGAGTTTGTGGCTCTTCCTCTTCTGAGTCTTCTTCTGTTGTAGAGTTTGATTCATCCTCCTTTAGCTCAAAATCTATCTTCTCAGGTTCCTTTGGTAGGACTTCATGTTTAACAAAATCTTTCACCTCTCTAAACACCACATCTCAGTTGTACACAACCTTCCTTGTTTCCAGGTTCCAAAGCTTGTAACCCTTTAAACCATCCTTATACCCAATAAAGATGCACCTTTCATATTTATTATCCAACTTGGTCCTTTTCTCCTTTGGAACATGTACATATGCATCATATCCAAATACCCTTAGATTTGAAAGAGAGGGTTTCTTACCAGTCCATACCTCATGTGGAGTCTTATCCTCCAACACTGATGAAGGTGATCTGTTAACTAAGTAACATGCAGTCTCCACTGCCTCTGCCACTTGCACTTTGTCCTTAACCCTACTCACCGAGCACAAGCTTTTGCCTTTTCAATCGTTTGTTCATTCTTTCTGCAACTCCATTTTGCTGAGGTGTGTATGGAGTAGTCTTCTGTCGTGCTATACCACACTTCTTACAGAACTCTTCAAATTCCTTCTTGCATAACTCCACACCATTATCTATCCTCAGTGCCTTTATCTTCTTCTCTGTCTGGTTCTCAACAAGAGCCTTAAATTCTTTAAATTTGTTAAAGACTTCAGATTTATTCCTCAAGAATTATATCCATGTATTCCTTGAGAAGTCATCTATGAATGAAACATAGTACACATACTTTCCCGGTGATGGAACTGACACAGGTCCAAACACATCATTGTGCACAAGTTCTAATATCTTCTTCGCCCTCTTAGCACCCGTAGGGAAAACTCACCCGATTCTGCTTCCCATATACACAATGTTCACAAAAATCGAAATCCAAAGAGCAATTAGACATACCTTCTACCATACAATTTCTATGTAGTATCCGAAGGCCCTTCTCTCCAATATGTCCAAGCCTTTGATGCCATAGCATGGTCTTTTCTCCAGAGAGAACTAGACTTTCCGCTCCACTTTTAGGAACCACATAACTATTACACCCATCAATAACAGTGCTACCTTGATCTTGTATAGATTTCCAGCTCAAACTCCCCGCATTAATACCAATGCTCCCCAAACCATCTTGCAGACATATTTCTCGAACACTGTTTTTACACCTGCAACATCTATCTTGCTTACAAAAATCAGATTTTTGGCCAATGCAGGAATATGCAGAACACCAGGAAGTGTTCTAATCCTTCCACCTTGCAACTTCAACTTGACCTTTCCATGTCCGACGATTCTAGCCTTCCTATCATCCCCTAGGAAGACATCATCACCATCATATTTCTAATACTCGCAGAACCACTCCCTATGGGGAGTGAAGTGAAAGGATGCACCTGAGTCAATCGACCATGACTCATGATATACATGTGTATTTTAAGAAGAAGCCAAATACACATCCCCACCTTCATCTGAGGTGGTTTTTTCCTCTGTAGAAGGAGCATCATCAGATCCCTTTCCTTTCTCAGGAGCTTTAGATCTGAATTCCTTTTTGTAGTGTCTTTCCTTTTCGCATTTCCAGCACACCTTTAAAAACTTTCCAGGAGATTTAGATCTCCCTCTAGATTTAGATCTTCCACTCGAAACCTTATTCTTGTTTCTGTTTTGGGACCTTCCTTGTACAGATAAGGCATCTCCATTCTGGCCCTCCATATTTCTCCGATTTTCCTCCGACAGCAAAGCCGAGACAATGTCATCAAAATTCAAGGTAGTTGTATTGTTACCTATTGCAATAACAAAAATGTCCCACGAGTCTGTAGAGAACACAAAATAAACTGATGCACTTATCTTCATCTGATATTTTAATATCAACAGATGAAAACTGACTTACCACAGTATTGAAGGCGTTCAGATGCTCTGTCACCGAGTCTCCATCCTTCATCCTCAGGTTATACAGCTTTTTCTGCAGGAACAAATTATTCAACAGAGACTTAGATTGGTACAAAGTCCCAAGTTTTTCCCACAAATTCTTCACCATAGCTTCCCCAGATACATTCAACAATACTGAATCCGAGACACACAACCGTATTTTGCTCTTAGCCTTCCGATCCAGTTTCTTCCAGTCTTCATATGACATTTCTGTTGGTTTGGTACTGGAGGGATGACGATCCACCGAGCCTTTATACGTGAAGAGATCCTCCATCTTGAGCTTCCACAACTCAAAACTCTGACCATTAAATTTCTTGATCTCTATCTTTCTCGCCACTGCCATCTTCTTTCACCGCAAGAATCGATCCCGCACATCTCCCATCGAACAAGGTCTACCTCGTGCCCGAGCAAAACCCTCAGCAAAGAAAGGCATCCCCTTTGAAGCCAAAAAAAAAACAACTCGTTACCAAATGTGGGCATCTCCGAACATAAATTATCTACACATACGAATCTTATAATAGAAAATAAACAATAGTGAGAGCACAAACATAAAACAAATAAACACAGATATTTTCCCTCGGGATCCAAAATCGACTACCAAATTTTGATTTTTTCATTCTATTCCTTTTAGTGTTACAACACATATATATACATGCCGAAGCATACATAAACCCCAATCCATTAACCCTGGATTAGAAAATAACCGTAGTTCCCTTGACCGGATCTACAAAATACCAGGGGCTGAGGAAGGAGTGAGTTGTTATTATAGTCGATCATGCACTTGTGCATATTACTTTCAAGCTTGGGTTAGGGATGTAAGAGAAGTAGTTAGACGGATAAATCGTTCTTGCGGACAAGAAAGATCTCCCTAGTATCACAAGGATAGCTAGAAACAAACAGGACAAATGTAAACTACTTTCTCTAGATTATGTATGATTTAGAATTTTCTATGATGAAGAAAGGACCTACCTATGATCCAATGGTAGTTGTATTATTCTTTCCATCACTCCAAAGAAGTCACCTCTTAAGACCTCCAATCAAAGACATGGAAGAGAATCAAAAGCACCTGCACAATATACTAATTCATAAATCATAAATCTATCTTAATTATCAGGGAATTTAAGAAATAAGTCATTCAAGTAAACACATAAACAACTTATTGAGAAAACAAGATCCATTTGTATTATCTTTAACTAAAAGAAGGAGTCTTACAATAACATTCGCCTTGATGTCATACAGGTCCTTCCGAGGTCCAGAACAAGCGTTTTCCTTTGGTCTGACAAGCCCTTCCTCTCTTTGAACCAACCTAAATATGAGTGTGTAATCGTTCTCGCATGGATAATGGCTAGCAAAAAGAGTATGTTTCTTCAGCAATTCTCTTCTCTAATGTAGTATGAAGTACAAAGAAAGTAATTTTTTACATATCAGTATCTACCCTTGAGATTGAACCATGGCTTCAATTTATAGCAGAAGGGAAGTGGTTTCAGTTCCAAAAAGGAAGGGATAATTCCTCTCATAAAGGGATTAAGATCCAAATACCAAGGGATAGGCTCCTTTAATGAAGAGATAAAGGTTCATGAATGGAGGGAGTGAAGCTTCGACCAGATAATGCCTTCTAGAAGCTTCCATTTGGGAGAATATTCGACTAGCTAGGCTTCTAGAACTTACTTTTTGTTCCATTTTACCTTTTACAGGGGTCTGCAGTTTTAATACACAAAACGTGTGGTAGTTACTGCAGTTTTTCTTTACAAAGGTGTGGTACCACATGTAATGGCTAGGAAAAGTGTGGAATTAGGGTTTTTATTATTGTTATGAGCTTTTCTCCAAATCCAAGACTTGGTTTAGGAACTTTAGGGTTTTAGACCTCTGAGGGAGCATTATATAGGCATTGATGAACCCATATAGACAGTAAAATGTCATAGTGACAAAATAATGTGTAACAGGTTGCCCCCTAAAGCAAAAAGTCTAAGATAATTCAAAGAGTGAAGTGCTTTATCATTCCAAGGATCGCCTCATGGACACACCAGTTGAGACCTGTAAAAAAATTCAATGCAAACATATATATATATATATATATATATATATATACATATCATCACTGAGGTAGGCATTCCCATACTCAGATCAAAACTAACTAAAATTTTCTAATGTAGAAATTATTCTAATATTACATCAATAGTAGACACAATATGGACGCAGCCATCTGTTATGAATAGTCTACTACATAATGAATAATAAAACTCCTCGCAGCCTGGATGGTGGAAACTAGATCAAGGGTCTTGATTTTTGCTATCCGAACTAGTACGATTCTATCCATGCGATTGATTGTGGCGAAGTCGAACATGGTAGAAACCACTTGATTACCAATCAATGATGTGAACTCTTCACAAGTGTGAGAGAAACCACCAATAATGAAAATGGCTCTCAAAGTACTCAGTACAATCCATGAAGTGTGAATAAATGATTTGAATTTGAACACTTCACGAAATCATTCGATCGAAGGTCAATGATGCAACCTATTGTCGAAGGTGAGAAACCTGCCATTAGGGCATGCAGATTCCAAGGTACTGATAGAATTCTAGATCAAATTCCTAGATGATGAGCTCTCGTTGATAGAAAGTGATCCATCATAGGAAATCCCAAGACACAAAACCATTAGATCAAGTTTTATAGAAATATTTTGCAAGGACTGACTAAGGGATGGTCAACACAAATGGAGACAAATGTTTACAATGAATGGTTTATTTGAATTGTCCTCTTGAACACATAACGACACTGCAGATGGTTTGGTAACAATTGACCTAAAGCTAATACCCAGAAACTGGCTACAGACTCCCAACCCAGGACAAAAAGTGTCGCGTTCAAGAGTGGTATACTACTTTTAAACAAAGTTTAACAACTGGATCCATTTTCTCTCTTTTTCCCCCACCATTTCTGGCAGGTACCTCTTTATTTTTGACAAGCTTGAGGAGGATAACATTTTCTTCTTATGTAAGCTCATCCTTCGGATGAGTCCAACTTAGTATAAAATCGAACCCTAAGAAGGAGTGGTTTGTTCTTGCTTGTAATCGACAGGTCCTTTACTGTTTAGTTTTAATGAGTCCAGAATAGGATAAACTTGGTGTTTTTCAATTTTAGGGAGTCAGAAGAAAAACTTAAGAAACTCCATGGGTGTACTTTTTCGTAAATTTAGTCTCTCAAGCTCGAAAAAGGATAAAATAATACAGGAGAGAACTCTATTGACCACGATTAGTCAACGTATACCTTTTTCGTAAATAGTCCATTTCAGTCCGGAAAAGGGGTAAACTTATACTAAAGGGATGATTGTTCATTTCCTTTAATGAGTTCGAATAGTTAAGTACTTGGCAATCTTTTCATGTTTAGAGATTCTGAAAAGGGCTTAAAAGAGAACTCCAGGGTTTCACTTTTTCGTAATTTTCAAGGTTCTGAAAAAGTGATAAACGTATACTCATCTTGTTTCACTTTTTCGTAAGTTTTAACGAGTTTGAAAGAGGGATAAAAATTTACTCATAGCTTTCGCTTTTTCGTAAGTTTTAAGGAGTTTGAAAAATGGATAAAAATGTACTCATGTTTTTCGATTTTTCGTAAGTTTTAACGAGTTTGAAAAAGGGATAAAATGTACTCATGGTTTTTGCTTTTTTCATAAGTTTTAATGAGTTCGAAAAAGTGATAAAAAGTGTACTCATATGGTCGACTTTCAATTTAATTAAAGAGCAGGAAAAGACAGAAAGAACTCAGCATTTACATGTATGTTTTATGAGCATGAAAAGAATAGAAAAAGAAGCTCGAGATTTTCATGAGTTTAACGAGTCTTGAAAATAATAATCGAAATGGACTCAAGATAGGTTTCATTTTTATACAAGCTTTAAACATAGGAAAACTATACTTTAAAATGGTTTTTTTCATTTTTACACAAGCTTGAAACAAAGGAAAAATCATGATTGAAAGTGGTTTCATTTTTAAACAAGCTTGAAACGTAGGAAAAATGTGCTTGAGAATGGGTTTGTTTCATTTTTACACAATCTTGAAACAAAGGAAAAATCATGCTTGAGATAAGTTTGAATGCCCCCCAAGCATAACTTGCTAGAGCACATGCCCCCTAAGCTTCATTGCATTCAACTAAGCAGACTACTAGTTACTAATAGCTGGATGGAATGAAGGTGCATTTACAAGATCAGATTGAAGACTAAACTTTGACTAGGAGAGGATTTGTTTCATTTTTTAATGAGATTGACACAGGAAAAGAACTATGCTCATCGGGGACCGATTTCATTTCTTAACGAGGTTGACACAGTAACAAGAACATTCCTCAAAGGGGTATGTTTCATTTTTTAACGAGGTTGACACAGTAAAAGGAACTATCCTCATAGACATGTTTCATTTTTTAACGAGGTTGACACAATAAAAGGAACTCTCCTCATTACCCACTAATTCATTTTTTAACGAGGTTGACACAGTAAAAGGAACTTTCCTCTTGGTATCTGTTTCATTTTTTAACGAGGTTGACATAGTAAAAGAATTATCCTTATCTAAAACATGTTTCATTTTTTAATGAGGTTGACACAAGAAAAGAACTATCCTCATGGGTCTGTTTCATTTTTTAACAAGGTTGACACAAGAAAAGAACCATCCTCGTGGAGTCTATCAATCCACTCTCTACAATCTACCTACATAACCTACTGATTCATTTTTTAATGAGGTTGACACAGGAAAAGAACTATCCTCGTAGACATGTTTCATTTTTTAACAAGGTTGACATAGTAAAAGGAACTCTCCTCATTACCCACTGATTCATTTTTTAATGAGGTTGACACAGTAAAAGGAAGTTTCCTCTTGGTATCTGTTTCATTTTTTAACAAGGTTGACATAGGAGAAGAACCATCCTCATGGAATCTATCAATCTACTCTCTACAATCTACCTACATAACCTACTGATTCATTTTTTAATGAGGTTGAAACAGGAAAAGAACTATCCTCATGGGTCTATTTCACTTTTTAACGAGGTTGACACAGTAAAATAACTATCCTCATATCTTTAAATAAAAGAAGGAGTCTTATAACCGCATTTGCCTTGATTTTGTACAAGTCCTTCCAGGGTCCGGAACAAGCGTTTTCCTTTGGTCTGACAAGCCCTTCCACTCTTTGAACCAACCTAAATACGAGTGTGTAATCGTTCTCGCATGGATAATGGCTAGAAAAAAGAGTATGTTTCTTCAGCAATTCTCTTCTCTAATGTAGTATGAAGTACAAAGCAAGTACTTTTTTACATATCAATATCTACCCTTGAGATTGAACCATGGCTTCAATTTATAGTAGAAGGGAAGTGGTTTCAGTTACAAAAAGGAAGGGATAATTCCTCTCATAAAGGGATTAAGCTCCAAATACCAAGGGATAGGCTCCTTTAATGAAGGGATAAAGGTTCATGAATGGAGGGAGTGAAGCTTCGACCAGATATCGCCTTCTAGAAGCTTCCAGTTGGGAGAATATTCAACCAGCTAGGCTTCTAGAACTTACTTTTTGTTCCATTTTACTTTTTACGGGGGTCTGCAGTTTTAATACACAAAACGTGCAGTAGGTACCAAAGTTTTTCTTTACCAAAGGTGTAGTACCGAAGGTAATGGCTAGGAAAAGTGCGAAACTAGGGTTTTTATGATTTTTATGAGCTTTTCTCCATATCCAAGACTTGGTTTAGAAACTTTAGGGTTTTACACCTCTAAGGGAGCATTATATAGGTATTGATGAACCCATATAGACAGTAAAATTTCATGGTGACAAAATAATGTGTAACAGCAGTGCTACTCTCTCTCTCTTGGTGACAATATATCTGAGTCAATGTGTATGTTGGTGACAATATATCTAAGTTGTGCTTTTCTCTATCTTCCTTACAAGGATTCCTTGAAAGATAAATAGATTGGTGAACATGAGTAACTAATCTGAACTGTAGCGAAAAATCTGATATGAATCTACTATTAATTGAGGTTCTAATACCAATGATGTGAGCCAACCCAGAATTCTACTATTATAACTGAAATTTTAAATCCAAAAATTCTGGAACTAGATCTGAAATATAAAAAATAAAGCAGACGAAAAAACCAAACAATTACAAGTCGAGCGGTAGTCATGAAACTACTTAAGTCTTGCACTCGTATCTTGTATCTTTATCCGCATATGTTTTAGAGAGAAACCATCATTGTTTTTCTCCGAAGAATTTATTGGCTCTAAACCTATCAATGTTTACAGTCAAGCTCAACGATAGTGAAACAAGCCATTCTCCATGAACATTTTCTGTTGTTTGGGACTAGGTGCTCTTTTATGAAACAAATCTAACAGTGTTTTCAATAACATTATCAGATTATAGCTACTGAAAATATGTGGCTATAGTCATGTTTCATTATATTTTCCTACTTTTTTTAAGCAATAGGCACTTGTTTAGGAAACAACTAGATGGACGACAATTAATGGAATTATTTCTAGTTGCTCCAATTTGCTTGATGAAAGGAAAGAGAAATGAAACTTGGAAAGAACTTTAGAAGATTTCCTTGACTAAATAGAGTTGTTGACCAATGCACATAGTGGATCAACATGTTAAAGCAAAAAAATCCAAAATATTCCCTACAAATAGTGCACATACTGGGTCATCATGTTGGATAAAATATAAATATTCTTGAAATAATAATAACATGAATTTTACATTGATGGACTTAGACATTTGAGGTGGTTTACCATTTTCTGCTAGACCTTGTTTGGATTTTTGAAAGATATTCTTCCTCAAAGTGTTGGATTAGTATGGAGCTTGGTGACTTCATGTTGTTGATGCATGAAGGGATTCTGTGTGCTTGGAGTAGAGTTGGGTATTTCACCATGACAAAAACATCCCAAAATCAACATGAGCACACACAATCCCTTGACATGTGAACTCTTGGGTTGAGGGAGTGGATATGTAGGTGTGGGAGTCCTAAGGTGACACATTACCTTGGATATGCATTTTCCTTAAGGAGACACATGACCTAGGAGATGCATTGGAGCTTAGGACCTTTGGAGGATTGTTGGACCTTGGGGAGTAGTGCTCATGCCATGGAGGGCTTGCTTGTTAATCACTGTCACCTTTGATGCTGAAACATGTCACGTAGAGTAGAGTGTTTCACATGGGTGGACCTACTTGTTCCTTGCAAGTTTTCTTGTAGTGGACTAGTTCCACTAAAGCCCCTTTACCTCTCATACAAAAAGAGGAAGGAGTGAGTTTTTACTATAGTCAATCATGCACTTGTGCATATTCCTTTCAAGCTTAGGTTACGAATGTAAGAGCAGTGATACTCTCTCTCTCTCTCCGTGACAATATATCTGAGTTGATGTGTATGTTGGTGACAATATATCTGAGTTGTTCTTTGCTCTATCTTCCTTACAAGGATTCCTTGAAAGATAAACATATTGGTGAACATAAGTAACTAATATGAATTGTAGCGAAAATCTGATATGAATCTGCTATTAATTGAGGTTCTAATACCAATGGTGTGAGCCAACCTAGAATTCTACTATTATAACTAAAATTTGAAATCCAAAAATTCCGGAACTAGATCTAAAATATAAAAAATAAAGCAAACCCAAAAACCAAACAGTTACAAGTCGAGCAGTAGTCATGAAACTACTTAAGTCCTCCACTTGAATCTTGTATCTTTATCTGCATATGTTTTAAAAAGGAAGGAGTGAGTTTTTACTATATTCAATCATGCACTTGTGCATATTCCTTTCAAGCTTAGGTTACGAATGTAAGAGCAGTGATACTCTCTCTCTCTCTCTCGGTGACAATATATCTGAGTTGATGTGTATGTTGGTGACAATATATCTGAGTTGTTCTTTGCTCTATCTTCCTTACAAGGATTCCTTGAAAGATAAACATATTGGTGAACATAAGTAACTAATATGAACTGTAGCGAAAATCTGATATGAATCTGCTATTAATTGAGGTTCTAATACCAATGGTGTGAGCCAACCTAGAATTCTACTATTATAACTAAAATTTGAAATCCAAAAATTCCGGAACTAGATCTGAAATATAAAAAATAAAGCAAACCCAAAAACCAAACAGTTACAAGTCGAGCAGTAGTCATGAAACTACTTAAGTCCTCCACTTGAATCTTGTATCTTTATCTGCATATGTTTTAGAGAGAAACAATCACTTTTTTTCTCCAGGGACTTTATTGGCTCAAAAACCTGTCAGTGTTTATAGTCAAGCTCAATGATAGTGAAACAAGACATTCTCCACAAACATTTCTGTTGTTTGGGACTAGGCGCTCTTTTATGAAACAAATCTAATAGTGTTTTCAATAACATTGTCAGATTATAACTACTGAAACTATGTGGCTATAGTCATGTTTCATGATGGTTTCCTACTTTCTTTAAGAAGTAGGCACTTGTTTAGGAAACAACTGGATGGACGACAGTTAATGGAATCCTAGTTAGTTGCTCCAATTTGCTTGATGATAGGAAAGAGAAATGAAACTTGGAAAGAAATTTAGAAGATTTCCTTGACTAAATAGAGTTGTTTACCAATACACATAGTGGATCAACACGTTGAAGTAGAAAAATCCAGAAGATTCCCTACAAATAGTGCACATAGTGGGTCATCATGTTGGATAAAATATAAATATTCTTGAAATAATAATAGCATGAATTTTACATTGATGGACTTGGACATTGGAGGTGGTTTACAGTTTGCTGCTAGACCTTGTTTGGATGTTTGAAATACATTCTTCCTCTAAGTGTTGGATTAGTATGGATCTTGGTGACTTCATGTTGTTGATGCATGAATGAAGTTTGTGTGCTTGGAGTAGAGTTGGGTATTTCACCATGACAAAAACATCCCAAAAACAACATGAGCACACACAATCCCTTGACATGTGAATTCTTGGGTTGAGGGAGTGGATATGTAGGTGTGGGAGTCCTTAAGGTGACACATTACCTTGGATATGCATTGTCCTCAAGGAGACACATGACCTAGGAGATGCATTGGAGCTTAGGACCTTTGGAGGATTTTTGGACCTTGGGGAGTAGTGCTAATGCCATGGAGGGCTTGATTTTTAATCACTGTCACCTTTGATGCTGACACATGTCACATAGAGTAGAGTGCTTCACATGGGTGGACCTACTTGTGTCTTGTAAGTTTGCTTATAGTGGACTAGTTCCACTAAAGCCCCTTTACCTCTCATATAAAAATAGGAAGGAGTAGGTTGTTATTATACTCAATCATGCACTTGTGCATATTGCTTTCAAGCTTGGGTTAGGGATGTAAGAGCAATGCTACTCCCTCTCGGTGACAATATATCTGAGTTGATGTGTATGTTGGTGACAATATCTCTGAGTTGTGCTTTGCTCTATCTTCCTTACAAGGATTCCCTGAAAGATAAACAAATTTGTGAACATAAGTAACTAATTTGAATTGTAACAAAAAACCTGATATGAATCTACTATTAATTGAGGTTCTAACACCAATGATGTGAGCCAACCTAGAATTTTTCTATTATAACTGAAATTTGAAATCCAAAAATTCTGGAACTAGATCTAAGATATAAAAAATAAAGCAGACCAAAAAACCAAACAGTTACAAGTTGAGCAGTAGTCATGAAACTACCTAATTCCTCCACTCGAATCCTGTATCTTTATCTGCATGTGTTTTAGAGAGAAACCATCACCGTTTTTCTCCAGGGACTTTATTGGCTCAAAAAACTTGTTAGTGTTTACAGTCAAGCTCAACGATAGTGAAACAAGCCATTCTTCATGAAAATTTTCTGTTTGTTGGGACTAGGTGCTCTTTTATGAAACAAATCTAACAGTGTTTTCAATATCAGTGTCAAATTATAACTACTGAAACTATGTGGCTATAGTCATCTTTCATGATGGTTTCCTACTTTCTTTAAGCAATAGGCACTTGTTTAGAAAATAACTGGATGGACGACAGTTAATGGAATTCTTTCTAGTTGCTCCAATTTGCTTGATGACAGGAAAGAGAAATGAAACTTGGAAATAAATTTAGAAGAGTTCCTTGAATAAATGGAGTTGTTGACCAATGAACATAGTGGATCAACACGTTGAAGCAGAAAAATCTAGAAGATTCCCTACAAATAGTGCACATAGTGGGTCATCATGTTGGATAAAATATAAATATTCTTGAAATAATAATAGCATGAATTTTACATTAATGGACTTGGACATTGGAGGTGGTTTATAGTTTTCTGCTAGACCTTGTTTGGATGTTTGAAATACATTCTTCCTTGAAGTGTTGGATTAGTATGGAGCTTGGTGACTTCATGTTGTTGATGCATGAAGGGAGTTAGTGTGATTGGAGTAGAGTTGTGTATTTCATCATGACAAAAACATCCCAAAATCAACATGAGCACACAAAATCCCTTGACATCTAAACTCTTGGGTTGAGGGAGTGGATATGTGGGTGTGGGAGTCCTTAAGGTGACACATTACCTTGAATATGCACTGTCCTTAAGGAGACACATGACCTTGGAGATGCATTGGAGATTAGGACCTTTGGAGGATTGTTGGACCTTGGGGAGCAGTGCTCATGCCATGGAGGGATTTCTTGTTAATCACTGTCACCTTTGATGCTAACACAAGTCACGTAGAGTAGAGTGCTCCACATGGGTGGAACTACTTGTGTCTTGCAAGTTTTCTTGTAGTCGACTAGGTCCGCTAAAGCCCCTTTACCTCTCATATAAAAAGAGGAAGGAGTGAGTTTTTATTATAGTTGATCATGTGCTTGTGCATATTCCATTCAAGCTTGGGTTTGGGATGTAAATGCAGTGCTACTCTCACTCTCTCAGTGGCAATATATCTGAGTTGATGTGTATGTTGGTGACAATATATCTAAGTTGTGCTTTGCTCTATCTTCCTTACAAGGATTCCTTGAAAGATAAATAGATTGGTGAACATAAGTAACTAATCTGAACTGTAGCGAAAAATCTGATATGAATCTGCTATTAATTGAGGTTCTAACACCAATGATGTGAGCCAACCTAGAATTATACTATTATAACTAAAATTTGAAATCCAAAAATTTCGAAACTAGATCTAAAATATAAAAAATAAAGCAGACTAAAAAACCAAATAGTTATAAGTTGAGCGGTAGTCATGAAACTACTTAAGTCCTCCACTCGAATCTTGTATCTTTATCTGCATATGTTTTAGAGAGAAACCATCATCGTTTTTCTCCAGGGACTTTATTGGCTCAAAAACCTATCATTGTTTACAGTCAAGCTCAACGATAGTGAAACAAGCCATTATCCATGAACATTTTCTGTTGTTTGGGACTAGGTGCTCTTTTATGAAACAAATCTAACAGTGTTTTCAATAACATTGTCATATGATAGCTATTGAAACAATGTTGCTATAGTCATGTTTCATGATGGTTTCCTACTTTCTTTAAGCAATAGGAACTTGTTTAGGAAACAACTGGATGGACGACAATTCATGGAATCCTAGTTAGTTGCTCCAATTTTCTTGATGACAGGAAAGAGAAATGAAACTTGGAAAGAACTTTAGAAGAGTTCCTTGACTAAATAGAGCTATTGACCAATGCAGATAGTGGATCAACATGTTGAAGCAAAAAAATCCAGAAGATTCCCTACAAATACTGCACATAGTGGGTCATCATGTTGGATAAAATATAAATATTCTTGAAATAATAATAGCATGAATTTTACATTGATGAACTTGGACATTGGAGGTGGTTTACCATTTGCTAATAGACCTTGTTTTGGATGTTTGAAATACATTCTTCCTCGAAGTGTTGGATTAGTATGGAGCTTGGTGACTTCATGTTGTTGATGCATGAAGGAAGTTTGTGTGCTTGGAGTAGTGTTGGGTATTTCACCATGACAAAAACATCCCAAAAACAACATGAGCACACACAATCCCTTGACATGTGAATTCTTGGGTTGAGGGAGTGGATATGTAGGTGTGGGAGTCCTTAAGGTGACACATTACCTTGGATATGCATTGTCCTCAAGGAGACACATGACCTAGGAGATGCATTGGAGCTTAGGACCTTTGGGGGATTGTTGGACCTTGGGGAGTAGTGTTCATGCCATGGAGGGCTTGCTTGTTAATCACTGTCACCTTTGATGCTGACACATGTCACGTAGAGTAGAGTGCTTCACATGGGTGGACCTAAATGTGTCTTTCAATTTTTCTTGCAGTGGACTAGGTCCACTTGTTATTGTAAAGCTCCTTCACCTCTCATATAAATAGAGGAAGGAATGAGTTGTTATTATAGTTGATCATGCACTTGTGCATATTCCTTTTCATACTTGGGTTAGGGATGTAAGAGCAGCGCTAATATCACTCTCTCTCTCTCATTCAATCTTCTTATTACTTTATGTGTTTTTTTCTTAAGGTGTTAGGATTTGTTGGAACATTCACCTGCAAACTTCATATATATAAAGAATAAATGAAACCCATGAACACAATCACAACCTATCATATAATTCTCCATGCTTTCGAAAACCCTAGATAGGGAAAACTGAGAGAAACCCTAGCTCCACCAAATATTCTCCAACAATCTAAAATAACCATGAGAAAAACCTCCATGTCAGAGTATCTTTGGTGGAGCCACTGTAAACCCTAAGTTATTTTGGAATTGTGTTATTTCATATTTGACTTCCAGCTTACCACTGCCTTGCATACCTTGTCACTCCCATAAATTATGTTATTTTAAATATTTGAACTCCAGATTTTCACAAATACAATGTCCTCAATAAGATAGTTGAACGCTTCCATATTCATAGTTGGATCGTATTCCAAGAATATATACATTTTTTGTACTGATCAACAATTGTCTCACGAAGAGCAATCACGTCACAAGAGGCAATATATGCACATGTTTCATCACCTCCCAATGCCATAATTTCAATCCCTTCCTATCCCCCATGGGTGAAGCCTGTGAGAACAGAATCTTTACCAAAGGTATGAAACTCCTCACTGGCAACTGCTAGTCCCAAGCCTGTTGGGCATTGGTGTATTCTTCCCATATCTAGATGTTGTTTTTACATTTTTTAGCAAACTTATTTAGCTATTTGGCCTTTTCTACCAAGGGAGTCACTGTGTTGGGGGCTGCTCAAGGTGATATGACATGGTAGGATGGTAGGGTGGTTAATGAATTGTATCCATTTAGCTCTAAAACATGTTTCTCTTAGAATATTTTAATAAGAATGGCTCTCTGTTCATGAGGAGTCACATCTGGAATTTCATTGCAAGGGAGCATTTTTCCAAGTTTTTTTCTTGCAAGTTACATCCTCCCCGTTCTGGACTTCATGGATAATTGTGTTTGCAGGTTTTGTGGCTCCCATGATACATATCTGGTGCACTCATCACACACAAGAACTTATGGTCAGTTGTGGGCAAAAGCTGTGCAATTCAGCACAACAGACTATTCAACTACATCTTCTGTGGATTAGGACATGTGGACAATTCAACCTAAAAAGGTGGTGTGATGGGTGCAGTTACAGTGGATGCAACTTGCAAAGCCTCAGGTGTGGACAATTCAACCTAAAAACATAGTGTTATGGGTGCAACTGCAATCGTTGTAAAGCCTTAGGAGTTGTCTGCAGATTGCCATGACTCATGAGGGATGAATTCACATTCCGTACCCATTTATTTCCAGAATTCCCTCATTAAGTACTGGTTTAAGACTCAAGACTATGTTCTCTAGTGATAAACCTCAACTCAGAAAGTTGTATATGATATCTTCTTGTCCTTGACACAAGCATTTTAATTTCGAACCCTGTACTTGTTCCCTGACTCAAAATTTGTCTAATATGATATAAAATGTTAAGTCATGTTGAATATGGAATTTATTACTATAATTTTTAAAATTTAGAACAATATCTTCGTAGTTGCAATATTATTTTCTGCAAGATTTTTGTAATAATATCTTCATAGTTGAAAATCTGATTTTTTGTAAGGTTTTTGTAATAATATCTTCATAGTTGCAATCAGATTTTTTGTAAGATTTTTGTAATAATATCTTCATAGTTGCAATCTGATTTTCTACAAGATTTATGTTGAAATATGACCTTGGTAATTTTAGTGTCTTTTCATATGTTTGAGAGAATAAGTAAAATGCTTTAAATTCTGAAACAACCAATCAACAATTCTGCCATATCTGTAAATAAAATGCTTGGTTAGTGAAGACCTTATCATTTTCTTTCTTGGATTCATGTTTTTCATATTTTCAAGGATTAAATTAGTAAGGCATTAATAATTTAATTAGGGTTTTCATTGTTAACTCATGTTATTTGGGACATGAAGGTCACATTGTACCATCATACTCACAATAAATCTTGAATGATGAAGTGGTTGAGCAAGCCTTTTAAAGGTTCAAGTCACAAAGTGTCAGATGGACACTATGTAGGGGTGCCTTTGGAGATGATAATGTAATTTGGCATGTGCCCTCTAATGCCACGGTAATCCCTAATTCATCAGAGTGTATTGTCTTTTAAACTTCAATCTTCTATCTGTTAGCTCTAACAAAGTTAGCGTCATGCTAGTGTCTAATTTAAAATTGTATTTTGGTGGAAAAATTCACTGTTTTTTGGTGGAATAGTTCATAATTTATTCTGATATTTTTTTGCAAGTGTACTAGTCAGGATGATAAATGTGTGGTTTACTTCAGAGGGGTCTCAATTCTTTCTAGATATGCTTTTCATCATTTTCTTTGAATACTTCTCTAGTGCTTTACCTTCATATTTTATCCCCTCCATAATTGCTCTTGAGGTCCATGTTGTTATGTTTATTCGTTGTTTCTATGGAAACGTTTTCCTGAGGTTCTGCAAGGTAAATCCAAATGTAAAAAATAATATTTTACATATTGATATCTGTTCAAGACATTTTTTTGTGATACTTGAATTTCATAAATCTAGATTTCTATTTCGCTATCTATATCGATATATAAGAACAGGTTCATGGATTGTTCATATTTCTCAAACTGTGGAGTTGTTCCTTTCCTGTTGCATGTTATTTTATATTGTTATGTTGTGATTCAAATTTCTAGTTGTGCTTTCCAGTTATTCTCCTACATAGTACATGCTTTGATAGATTATATCAAAAGTCTTACCAATACGATAACATTGATTGTTGTATGTGGACATTTTTGTTCAGGATGGTCCATTACAGAATCAAGGTGAGGAGTTGGATCATGCAATTGGACTTTTTCTTTCTGAAGAATTAACCAAACCAAATGGTATATGATGGAAATTTCATTTTTTTACAGTTACTTTTAGTTTAATTATATCATTTAGCTCAATGCTTTTCATATATTCAGCTAAATTTTGTTGCTTAAGAAGACTTTGTCATTTCCATGTTTTAGTGAAACTGTTTATGGTTTGATACTCTCATACAACCTTTATCAAGTTACATGCACCCTCATTAGAAAAAACAATAGAATTTTGTTTGCCATGACTATCTTTATTTGTCATTGTTGACTTAAGAAAGTATTTTAGCTAAGAAACTAGTTTCAAGGTTATGGCATAACTTGTCATATACACTGAAGAGAAGTTATATCCAAAACGTTAACTTGTAAACTACTTAGCTAGTTTTAGGCTTTCCATTTAAAATCTACTTCAGTTTGAACTTTGAACGAGTTGTTCCATAGACTTGAATAAAGATATTTTGGTGTAAGGATTAAAAACTAGTCCATAAGGCCTCTTAATTATTCATTTATTTTATCTGAATATAACATTTACTATTAAATTAGAACCACTTGGCACAAATACGTCAAAGATCAAGATCATACTTGGTAGAGTGTCATAGAATAAAAATAGGAGCAAAGACACTGAATTCTTTCAGTTTTCCTGGTTCTTATTCATTTGGTGTATTTTTGCACCTTTAGGGACAACTGCTAGTTTAAAGTATAATTCTTTAAAGGGTGATAGATCAATGGAAGAGAACCTGCTTTACAAGCAGGAGGTTGGTGGTTCGATTCCATCATGCCCTGATATTCATAGGGAATGATGAAGATCAATTTTTGGTGATGGATGCTCTTTTAACCATCACCAATGAGCTTATGGTGACATTTTTTGACCCTCACCAAAATATGAAATGGTGGCTGTCAACGAACGGCACCATATATACACATCAATAGTGACGACCATTAAAGGTCTATCACCATAAATCGTTGTTGTTGATATGAAATGGTGAGGGTCATTGTTTGTCATTATAGTCATTATTCGTGATGGACCTTGACGTCACCAATGCTTTTATGGTGACAGTCAATGAACGTCGCCATATATATGCACCAATAGTAACGGCCATGAAAGTTCCATCACAAAAAATCGTTGTTGTTCATATGAAATGGTGACGGTCACTATCCGTCATTATAATCAATATTCATGACGGACCTTGAATGTCATCGCAACACATACTTTCGGCAATGCCACCTTTGGTGACAGAGGCTATTGTTTGTCACCATTGCTCATATGAAATGGTGACAGTCACTATCCGTCACAATAAATCATTATTGGTGACAAACTTTGAATGTCACCACAACACCTATACTTTCGGTGATGCCACCTTTGGTGACATTTAGTTTTTGGTGATGAAGACTCTTTTGATCCTCACTAATGAGCTTATGGTGACCATTTTTTCCCCTCACCAATGTGTTTTTTTCTTGTAGTGCCTTGGTTTGAAGATATCAACCATACAAACTAGGACCACCTATACTTATCGTTGCCATCTCTCTTTCATCATCAAGATTAACATACTGAGGACTTATAACCCGTGGAGGCCCATGGTAGTCATTGCAATGTAATTTATTAGAATACATGTCATTTCTTATTATGAGATTTACCACATCCAAAAATGGCATCATTCACATCATTTTTAAGAAGTCTACAAATTATGGCAACATAATATTTTTCACATTTACAACTTCCATCACATTTGTTGTTTCTTGAAGCTTGAGCACTTTCATAACAAAAATAGGCAAAGTTAAACAAAAAAAATGGTCCACTCTCTTTTCATTTTCTAATATTATAATGAAATTTTATTAGTGACACTGTTTGTTTGTTTGTTTTGGTTAGAAAAGGGTTTGCTCTTGGTTTTATGTGACTTTCAATTTATCATATGTAGCATGTTGAGAAATGGGAAAGAATAATGTGTGACATTTATCTTGCAGAATTGATGATGAATGAGCTGAATGAAAGGATACATAGTTTAACCAAGCTATAATTCACTTTGCTAAAGGCGGAGGAACATCTTAAAAAACCTCTTAAGAATACACCATATAAAAAGTTTGACCATAAGTAATATATGCATTTTTTTTTCCATATATGTTCTTTTTTCTACCCAAGATATCACAACAAGAAAAATATTGATATTATAGAAATTGTTTGAGGACCTCATTGAGGTAGATTTTTCTGATGTCCTATTTCATTGATACTTTCTCATATGTCAGGAAGGAATTAAATATGAATTAATATGTTCATGAAACAAATCAAATTTAAATTTTATAGACATAAAAGTTAAAAACAAATGTCAATGTATTTGTTTGATTGTTACTTGACTTTTTTGTGGGCAAGTTACAGGAAATGTGATTGGAAAAAGGATGGGGAGATGATGCATATCACGTCTTGGATATGGTTCATTTGCTATTAGAGATCGCTTAGACACCTAAGCCATCGAATTTGGAAATGTTTATAATATGAATTCCTATGGGTTTTAATGTTGTGATTATTTCACCTCATGGCTATTTTGGGCAAGAAAATGTTTTAGGAATGCCAAACATGACATCGGTGGACAGGCAAACAATTTTTTTATAATTGCAATTTCCATTCCATGATATACTCTCTTTATTGTTTGATTGTATTTTGGATGTTTCTTTTGGTTTTGTTTTCTATTTTAACTATGAAATTGAAAATACTTAGTACCATGTCCATTTAAACAGCAACCAAAGCTTGAAGATGAAATTAGTATTACACTGTATTGATTGGAATCCTTATAGCTATTTTGTGTTAAAATATTTTCATGATTATCATAAAAAGTTACTTTCATGTTGTTATTTGAATACATGTTTATATACATGACTAAGTTCATGAGTTAGAAAATGAAATGTTGTGAATAAAATGACAAGGATTAAACATCACACCTTAGATTATTTGTTTTCACAAGTTATCTATAGCTTGAGTTTTTTAGCATATAACTTAGTTGACATGATTGTTCCTAAGCTTTCCTTGAAAGTTGAATATTAAGTTACTAAGGTGTTATTTTCTATATATGGTGACATTTTATTTTCTTTGTTTATACAGGTTATCTGGCCACATTATACTAGAAATTATTGCTCCGATGAAGAAAATTTGTTCTAGTTTCTTACTTGTATGGGGAAAAATGGCTTTGACATTGCTGATGTTGAGGTATATGTCGTATAAAATATTTATAGTCTAATTTAGTTTATGTTCTAGTGTTCATTATATTTCATGTTTTACACTTTGCATTGCATCTTGTTTTTTTTTTAGAGAATGAACTCAGTATTGATGACAAGAAGTAGGAATTGAAAAAATAGGGGAGCAATAACATTGGAGCGACGAATGCAAAAAGAGAGAGAGGAGAACTGGTCTGGTGATACTCTTAGAGCCAATATCCCACATAAGACATACATATAAAAATTGATGGTCAAGTCTTCAGAGTTGGTGAATTCACCTGCAATGCCTTGAAAATACAACGATAATGTTTTGAAGTGATGAAACACCATTTCATGTATAAATTGTAGTCCAACCAATATTAAGTTGGAAAATCATATTGTAATACTTTAACATTTCATATAATATAATTTTTGTGGTTGAAATTATTTATAGTTGCACTTCATATTGTTTAGTATTGTAATTAAAATATACAACTTTGTGTTTTCATATTAGATGAACATGCACATCATATAACATTTTTTAAATCATACAAATTAATTTATATTGATTAATAATAAACACAAAATCAATTTAAAACTACTAAATTAGTAGTTTATACTAATTAATGATGAACACAAATAAAATGAATATACGACTAAATTAGTAATGTATAATTATTATTAATGAAAGTAAATGAAATGAATATAAACTGCTAAATTAGTTGTTTATATAATGAATAAATGACTACTGCAAACGATAAATTTGTGATTACAAATAACGACTAAATTTTGCACATATACGACTATTAGTAGCTAATTTACAGTATCTTATAACACGACTAAAATTTAGTCATATTTCTTTGGTCATTAATTCGTTTCAAATGATGACTAAAATTTTCATATATATGACTATTAGTAGTTAATTTACAATATCTTATAACACGACCAACATTTTGGTCATATTTCTTTGGTCATTGATTGGTTTTCTCGAGTGATCTTATAGTAATATATTTTGTTGTACACTTGGTCATTAATTGTCACAATTAATGACCAAATAAAAAATCAAATCAATGACTAAATTAATGATCAAATCAATGACTAAATTAATGGCTAAATCAATGACTAAATTAATTACCAAATATACTACTAGACAACAAAATTGAGATAACCAATTAATGACTAAACTAAAAATGACCAAAAGTTGGTCCCGTTATAAGATACTGTAAATTAGCTATTATTGGTCACTCACCGAAAAATAGTCATTTATATGTAAATTTTAGTCGCTTTTTTAGTAATTAATTAGCCATTTTGTACTAGTGGGAGAAGCCTTGTTCCCAAATATAAACTTAAGATCTAGGTATCATCAGATACAAATTAACGATGAGGATATATGAAAAACAACATTTCGTACCAGATACGAACATTATGAATTTTTGGTGTTACCATTTGGATTAACTAAAGCACCAGCGACTTTCATGAGTCTTATGCACGACATATTAATCTATTCTAAAAAAATGGAAGAACACAAGGAAAATTTTCGCTTAGTGTTGAAAATTTTAAGGGAGTATCAGTTGTATGCCAAATTTAGAAAATGTGCTTTTTACAAATAACAAATCCAATATTTGGGCCATGTAATATATGCTAAAGGAATACGAGTGGACCCCGAAAAGATAAAAGTGGTCATGGAATGAAGGGTGCCATGAAATGTAGCAAACATACATCCTTTCATGGGACTAGTTGGCTACTACCGATGTTTCATTGAAGTCTTCTCTAAGGTATCATTTCCCATTACTTCCTTTCTACAGAACAGGGGCGTTTTTAAATGGAATAATGAATTTCAAGCCATATTTGAACAGTTGAAACTGTTAGCTACTTCCTTTGTATTGAAGGTATCATACCCAAATAGAGAGTTTAAAGTCTACACCGATGCTTGTAAGGAAGGGGTGGGAGAAATATTGACACAATATGACAAGGTAATAACATATGATTCTAGGAAGTTAATAGACCATAAAAATTGATGCTTTGATTATGACTTAGAACTGACTGCGGTAGTGCATGCTCTTCGAGTTTGGAGACATTACTTATTGGGGAGAAATTTTGTGCTAAGAACTGACCACAGTATTCTGACTAGCTACTTTACGCAGTCTAACTTGAACACCCACCAAGCTAGATGGAATGTATTCCTAAGTGAATTTAACTTCGAAATTCATCATGTGAAAGGCAAGGAGAACTATTTTGTTGACGCTTTAAGTAGAAAACTACATTTCATTTATGAACTATACTTTAATCAAACATAATGTAAGTTATAGGAGCAAGTAATGGGAGCAGCTCAGAAAGATCCTAAATACCAATTCTTGTGGCAGAAAGCGCAAGAAGCATAAAAACAAGGAAAACAATTATATTATGGGATTAATGACAAAAAACTATTGATATTCCGAGGAAAACTATACATTCCAAATAAGATGATCTTGAAGGAACTGATTTTGGATGAATATCATCAAATTTCCTATGTGAGACATCCTAGATATCAAAATATGCTAACAACTATTAGAAAATATTATTTCTCACCTGGAATACGTAAAAACATTGTTGAATACCTAACCAAATTCTTTGAGTGTCAGCAGGTCAAGGTGGAACACCAACACCCAGCAGGATTACTTCAGTCCATTTCGATACTGGAACGAAAGTGGGAAGTCATCTCACCTGATTTCATCACAGGTTTACCAAAAACTAAAATACACAATGACTCAATTATGGTGGTTGTCAATAGACTTAGCAAGGCATCTCATTTCATACATGTCTAATCAACTTACAAAACTGTATAGATTCTTGACATTTTTATGAGGGAAATATTTAGACTGCTTAGTATTTCGAGAGTCGTCATCTCAGATCGAGATGTGAAGTCCACCTCAGCTTTCTAGAAGGCACTATTCACTAGATTGGGTACACATATTCAGTTTAGTACAACATATCATCCTCAAATGGATGGACAGACTGAAAGGGTGAATCAAAAGTTAGAAAACATGTTGCGCATGTATGTGATGTAGCAACCCACGAAGTGGGAAGATTATTTGCATTTGGTAGAATTCGCCTATAATAATGGGTACCAGGAATACCTCAAGATGAGTCTCTTTGAGGCATTATATGGAAGACAATGTCAGACACCCATAAACTGGAGTAGTTTGGAAACCAAATTGATGCTTGGACCGAACATGCTGGAGGAAATGGAGCATGAGTTAATAAAAATCAGACAAAATTTAAAAGTTTCCCAGGACAAGAAAAAGGTATATGCTAACCAGAAAAGAACTTTTCAAGAATTCGAAGTAGGTGACCATGTTTATGTAGGATCAAACCTAAGAAAAACACCTTAAGATGGACTAATTATGCCAAATTGGCTCCCATGTATTGTGGACCCTTCCAAATTTTGGAACGAATTGGGCCAATGGCCTATCGGGTGGCATTGCCCTGCCACATATTGGGGCACAATGTGCTTCATGCATCATTACTGAAACGATATGCACACGACCCCAAGCATGTTATACACTCATAAACATACATGTAGGTTATGTTTCAGTTATGACTTCTAGAAAAAAAAGGATCCTTAATTAAATTAATTATGAATTCTATTTTTTGCAAGTAGAACCAGATGACGATTTTTTGCTAAAACCTCAGCATATTCTCAATCAGAGAGAAATAACGCTTCGAAGGTGATCCATCTCACACGTTAAAGTGCAATGGAAGTACTTTAGCTTGGAGGAGGCTACTTTGGAGGACAAAAACTCGATACGAGAAGCGTATCTTGAATTGTTTGTTGTGATGAAGTAAACATTGAGGACAATGTTTACCTTAAGTGGGGGAAGATGTAACACCCAACTTATTTCTTTAATATTTTATGTTTAAAATACTTTTACAAAATACATTTGAAACTTTAATGGAGAAAGAGATTAACGAATATGATTATTTGTTAATAAACTTGAGTTCTATTTTATGAATAAAACTCACATTCAATAGTTGGGTAACTGATTAGTAAATAATTCCAATATTCCAGAGTAAAATGAAGAGGTTGTTTTGATAGTTACCTTCCCCAAAAGGATAAAAAGGAAATCCTAGGAAGGGGAAAGGGTTCTGTGAGAAAACAAACAAAAAGGGTTAACAACAGAAATGTTGCAGGAAAGAGTTGTCCAGAGCTGGCTTAGAGCTAGTGGAGCTCTGTAACCCAAAAGAAGACTAGGCTGGATCGAGGTCTTGAGTTATAACTTCCGGATATTACTGCTACCTTAGACTCTGGTGCGGAGCATGGAAGAATTTGAGGACGTGATTGCCTCTCTCATGGTAGGGTGGCACAATCAGTTTAACAACAACTGAGATAAGTAACCGAGTTACCCTATTTATCTGTAGAAAGGAATTGATAAATTTGTGTTTAATTTTTGTGCTTAACTCTTTTTAGATAATAGAAAATTATCTACTATGATAATGCAGTTTTAGTGAAAATTTCCATCCTACGATAATAATCAATAACAGAAAGATTTACTATTACGTATAATGAATTATGCTGTGAAGAATGACCTAGTAATTTTCTCTACCAAAAGACTATAGTCATTGTGAATAGAATATTTAATAGACAAATAGAAATGCTATGATAGAAGACTTCTGGAATGCAAAAAACTACAGTGTGTGCACTAAGAACGAAAATAAATAATGAATCGTTCACTATATAAACAATTGTAGATCACAATCAAAATAATGCATGTATCTCTACGTGAAAGAAGAAAAAAGAAACAAACTTCTGTATACCAGCTACTGCGAAATAAATTAGTGCATAAGTGGGTGGGAAATAGATTGCATTTACTAATATCACTTAAGTATTCAGTGGGATTTACATATAGGCACTGAGGTTTAGGATTCAGGTTCCATGGCTAACGAAATAGAATCCCATGTCCTCTGGCCTCCTGGATATATATATATATATAATCAGTAACTAAGCATTAAATGACTATGAAAAACTGTAAACTCTCAAAATGCAACATTGTTGTGACTGAAAGAAATTATAAAATAGAATTTAAATACTAAAACCATATAAACCCACAAACCATAAGGTGGGTTAAATACCAAAAGACAATAATGCATGACGCATTATGCACAGAACCAAAACTTGCATGTTCTTACATGTAAACATAATTCCTTACATTGTGTAATATATTAGAAATGACAATATATATAAATAAATGTAATAACTTATACAAAATACTAAAAAATGTTCACAGTCTCAAGGAGAGATCAGGCCGCATACAGCTGAGTAGTCTGGAGGTATAAACCCTCAAAAACTTAAAGCGGAGAAAATATTATATAGTGATCCAAATGAAATTATCTAGAACAACTTCGAGGATCAAGAAGGAGTAACGTAGTTGTTCCATTTATACACCTGACTACATGCAACAATAAAGCAAATAAAATGTAGAGCTCAACTCTCAACTTCGGGCCAACCTTATGTATAGAGGGATAAGAACCCAGCTGAGGTTCAGTACCTGTACAACCAAAGGTTCAACCCTCAGAGATGTATCCCAAAAAGAAAACTCGAAGCGAATAAGAAACTACACCATTGCATACGCAGGGTCACGAATTACCTGGATGCGTAGAAGGCGACCATCAGAAGAAGTTGTTGGCAGTCTCGAAGCTACCCAGACTCTGCATGAAAACCCTCGCAAAGAACAATAAGAGGTGGGTAAGGATAAGAGCACCATATCACATTAAAAAACAATCAAATGAAATATTGAAACCCGCATTCAAGCTATTACCTAGAGAGAAGCATCTCGCAGTTGCCGAAGGATTCATCCTGCCTCTGCAATCCAACCTGAACAAGGAATGTAAAATAGAAGAAGCGTTAAATGAACTAGTGAGCTAGAAAAACCTACCAAGCAAGGATATATAAAACCATGAACATTAAAAGAAGACAACGCATGAAATAAGGATAAGGGTTGCCTGCGTTTGTGGAGGAATCATCAAGTTTGGCACAATGGGACATCATTTCAGAGAAGAAGAAAAAACTCGAACCCTTTCACATGGAGAATTAACACAGAGGTCACGATAACCACTCGAGAAATGACTTGAAATGAAATCTTAACAAGAGTGTGAACCAAAGCGGAGCAATGAACCAGGGTCGAGCCCTCCACACCAGACAGAGCGAGTAAGAGCACTCACTGCCGGAGGAAATTGCCACAGAGGTTGTAGAGCAACCCCATCGAAGAGCAGAGCAAATGAATGAAAAGTGCGCGTTCGGGGTAGGGTTAGTTACCCTCACCCCCTTCCATTTAATGAGCACTGTTAGATCTAAGACCAGGAGGATCGATGGACAACATAAGCTTCTAGAAGAATTCATAAACCGACAAATGTTTGCACCCAACATGTATTAAGTGATATTGCGATGGGAAGGTTACCCGATGAGGCCGGGTCACAGGGTGTGGATGATTATAAAAATCATACATTGGAATTTTAAATGAAATCCGGAAGTACATATTCTAAGTACTTGAAACATCAATCCAAAAGCGATTCCGAAGTTTTTAATTAATGTGTAATGTTACGAAAATCAAACTTCCAATAATCTAAACAATTATCCATAGGTGTATGTGTGTAAGCTTTATAATAATGCATGCCATGGTAATGGTAATATAGTTAGGACATAGATAGTCTATATATATATATATATATATATATAGTAATTTTATATATGTAAGTGACAATTTCAAGATGAGAATGAGAACATAGAATGTTGCAAGTTTTGGGTGCTATTTTACCTGATATGTCCACTCTATAAAATTACCATTCCTTTTACTCCATCAAAATATCCATAAAGTGGCACTGTGCAAATAAAAAATGGAGTACTCCAGAAAAAGGCCATGCTCAGTGATACTGCAATTCTCTAGCTAATAAATTTTTGGGCATTTTTTGGGATTTCCTTCCCCATGTTTGCATTAATAAAGGGGATTTTCACAAATAACTGTTCGAGCGAGATTTCTGAGCCTTTGAATCCATAGATAGTTTAGCCTTGCCTCTTTAAGGAGTAGACTACGTCCATAGTGGTAAGTGTTTCTCCTACTATGCTATGTGTATGTCACTGCATCTTCGATGACATTCTCCACAAAAATCTTCAAGACGCCTCTGATCTAAGGCTACTAATACGACTGAGCCCTCCTCTCCTGGAGAGACACCCGATGGCAGGCTTAGTGATGGCTAAATGTTATGTTTCAGAACTTTTGTATGCCTAAATTGATTCAATCATGGTGTATCCATGACAAATTAAAATGAAACTGGCGAGAACCCAATTCAAATTCAAATCGGTGAATGAGACATTTTCAGACTTTGTGTTGGGAGTAGTGACGTTTGAGTGCGGAGAAAGGTACATAAATAATTCCCCATGTGTTGGGAGTAGCGACGTTTGAGTGTGGAGAAAGGTACATAATTAATTCCCCATGTCGACGGTCATCACTCGACGACCCCCACAACTATGAATAAATTATCCCTAACATGCATCCTACATTTCCTCATCATCTTCTTCATATTTAGGGTCCTTGGACAAGTCCAATGATGTTTAATTAATTATAATCATTAGCCTCTTAGGGTTCTCTGACAAATCCAATGATGTTTAATTTATTGTAATCATTAGCCAATGATATTTAATTAATTGTAATCATTAGCCTCTTAGGGTTCTCTGACAAGTCCAATGATGTTTAATTTATTATAATCATTAGCCTTTTTGGGTCATCAAAAATGGATTTTTCTGGAGGCGATTATTTCTGGGAGTTGTCTACCAAAACAACAAAATAGCCCGAAAGACATTTTTTTTGCTTGAATCCGGTAAACAAAATTTTAAAAATGAGGTAGTTGGAGTGTTTGAATTGCATTTTTTATGGTGGTAATGGATTCAGCACCATAAAAAACTCCTAGGGCATCCAAAATAATGAAGTTTAATCACTATATCCAAAATTCTCAAAAAATTTTACGAAATTTTTTCATAATCTTACCAAAATTTCTGAGTTATTTTGTTTTACTACACCTTATTTTTCAAACTCATAGACTACTCCATTACCTATAATTCATACCTTGGATGTTATATACTTCACCAATGAAAAGCACTGGTTCCTACATGTACCGCTGCTCCTACATAATTAGCTGTAGAAAAGAACTGATTGCTGCCCATGGCACGGGTAATCATATTGGTTGTTGAAAGCATTAAATCGTCTGTACCAGTCGTGGTCCTTTTGAAGCCCATGACAGCAACTAATAAAGGGTAAGTCCTAGAAAATTAAATGCCGTGGGGCAGTGTATGGCCACTGTTAGATTTAAATTTGTCTAAATTTAATGGTGGGTATATACTGCCCCACCACATTTAATTCTCTATGGCTTAAGATTTATTGCTTTCCGCCCATGAGGTTCATTTTATTTTTCGGCAGTCGTATGACAAAACAAAGAATGGAGAGAGACGTTTCAATCGTCGTTGGCTTTGTGTTGCAGATGGCATTCATTCCTTTTCGCGGAGCATTGAAGTGACAAATTTTAGGTTAAATTCACCGAAACGTGTTGAGATCATAATTTATTTCTTTAGTTTCAGATTCCAGGCAGAATTTTTATGTAGAGAAATTTCGGACTGTTTCATCAGTGACTCGTGACTCGTTGCCTACCTGGCAAGATTCCAGGAAATACGTTTTTAGAGAGTACGCATAAGGCGTTTTTAATAATAATTGGTATATGCTTATTTTTTAAAATTTATTTGTTTTAAAATTTATTTAATATAAAATTTATTAATTTTGATAATCATTAAACAAAATTTTAATGATAGAATGGATAATTTTGTATATACTGTTGCCACTATTTCACTAATTAAAACAACTATTTCATAAATATTAAAAATCCAGCTTACAACATGTGTCTTCCAAAACTTAAACTACGCAGCTGAAGATACAAAATGTGTGTTATACCAGGGCTAAATTCCTACCAGGTAATTCTAATAATTAATATTATAATTATAATAAGTGTTTTTTAAAACATTCTTTTTACATTTCAAAATTTATAAATTACCTTAACGTAAACTTTCACCAATAATTGTACGTCCGTTTACCCGTTTTAGTTTTTTAAACCGTAAAATACAATCTATTGCAAAATAAACACGTCGTTCTTCACTTCATAATTATTTAGAAAATTATCAAAATGACGTGCATATAACAAAATCAAAAGTTTAATATTTTATATATATTATATATATTTATTTTTTTTAGTCAGAACCATATAGAACGTTTCACACGAGACACTCGCTTTGGGGGAATTCTGAGCACTTCGTACAAAGGATAGTAACGGCATAGACATATTTAATATATGGTTCGTTGAAGATCACATGTCCATAAACCAATGCCCATAGATACCCAGAGTGATATAAGTCAAATGATAGAGGTTATACAAGATCTGAGATTGGTACATGTTCCAACAGTTAATGGAAGATATACGTGGAATAATCGCAGAGGATAAAGGCACCAGATCGCATCCAGACTTGATCGTTTTTTAGTGACAGAGGCACTGGTGAGCCTAGATATTCATTATGAGGCGGCCATACTTCCTACTTTGGGATCTGACCATTGGCCAATCAGGATGGAGATAGATGTGAAAGAAAGCAGAAAAAACCAGCCCTTCAGATTTGAATTATTTTGGCTTAGGGATCCTGGCTTTATAGAAAAAGTTAAAAACTGGTGGCATGCAAACCCAATCTGTGGTCATAATAAAATGCATTCCTTTCAACTGAGGCTGAAGCAATTAAAACTAGAAATAAAACGCTGGAATCGGGATGAATTCGGAAATATTCATGAGGATCAAATAAGGTTGAAAGAGAAAATGAAGGACATTCAACAGAGAATAATCCTACAGGGGCGCACAGAAGAGATGGTGATAGAAGAAGGTCAAACTCTTAGCCAACAGGAGGACGAAGAAAACAGGAGGAGATCTTGTGGAAACAGAAAGCTAGAGTTCAATGGCTGAAAGAAGGGGACCGGAATACTAAATTCTTTCATCGAGAAATGATACAGAGGCGTCAATTAAACATGATATTCTCTATTAAAGCAGCAAATGGAGACATGCTAGTGAAACATGAAGATGTTGAAAAAGAAATGACCAGTCATTTTCAGAATCTTCTAACTGAACCTAATCCAAATCGTCGAGAAGCCATTCAGAAAATCACCAACCATATTCCCCAATTGATCACTAGAGAACAAAATCTGGCTTTATTACGAGCAGTAACGATAAAAGAAGTAGAAGAGGTGGTCCTGCAATTACCCATAAATAAGGCCCCAGGCCCTGATGGTTTTACCAGTGAATTTTTCAAAGCAGCATGGTCTTTCCTTGGACAAGATATTTTAGAAGTAGTTGAAGAATCCCGAATACAGAAAAAGATGTCACCAGCACTGAATGCTACATTTTTTACTCTTATCCCTAAACAACAGCATGCTGATACCCCGGCAGGTTTCCGACCTATAGCCCTCTGCAATGTCATTTATAAAATCCTCTCTACTATCATGGTCAACCGTTTAAAACCATTACTGACGAAGATAATTTCCCCAGAACAAACAGGATTTGTTAAAGGTCGACAAATTCTGGATGGAATAGTGGTAGCACAGGAAGCAATACATACACTCAAGAAGGAAAAAAAGAGAGGTTTATTAATAAAATTAGATCTCTCCAAAGCGTATGATCGTATAAGCTGGCATTATTTGGCAGAGGTGCTGAGAGCGTTCGGGTTTGAGGAACGATGGATCCATTGGGTACACTCTTTTATATCTTCCCCGACCTTCTCCATACTATTGAATGGAAGCCCTTCAACGCCGTTCAACAGTACGCGGGGGCTTAGACAAGGAGACCCCCTATCACCATTCCTCTTCATTATAGCAGCAGAAGGTCTGGGTCGATTAATTAAAGCCCATGTAGCAGAAGGCAAGCTAAAAGGTTTGAAATTGTGGGGCCCTCAACTGTCTCTGACACACCAGCAATTCGTAGATGATATTTTATTATTTTGCATGGCCTCTCTGAAAGAGTGTAAGAGCATCCTTAAAATTCTGGAAATGTTTATGCAAGCCTCGGGAACAGAAATTAATAAGGATAAGTCTAATGTTTATTTCTTCAACTGCCCTGTTCTGATGCAGCATCATCTAACTAGAGCTTTGGGCTTCCAGCAAGGATCTTTTCCACTAAAATATCTCGGTATGTTCCTAAACCCAGGCCCTACGCGGATAGCAGACTGGAAGGATATTGTAGTCAGAGTGGAGAAAAGAATACAAAATTGGGCGTTTAGAACACTGAATGCGCCAGGCCGCCTTATTCTATTAAAATCAGTATTGCAAGCCTTACCGATTTACCAGCTCTCGGGAAGAGCTTGCCCTAAAGGAATATGTGAACAGCTGGTAAACATATTCAAAAGGTTTTTATGGCAGGGGAGTCAATCAAATAGGAAGTGGGCTCTACTATCTTGGGATAAGTTAATTACACCAAAGGCAGAAGGAGGTTTGGGTCTGAGAGATCCTTTCAGCCTAAACAATGTACTGGGGGCAAAACTCTGGTGGCGCTGGCTCATAGGAGGACAGGATTTCTGGAAGAGAATATGGCTAATCAAGTATGAGATGCCAGAGACAGTTGCAGGCTGAATGAAAGTCAATAGTACCCCAAAAGGGTCATCAATATGGAATCTAGCAGCGATGAACAGATTTTTAATTCGGAATCATAGCTTCTGGGAAGTTAGGGAAGGAAAAACAGCACTCTTCTGGGAGGACTCGTGGCAGCAAAGGGGTAAACTATTTAGTAGACTTGAATTAGGAGAAATCTTCTTATTTACCAATACCCCGAATAACAGGCTAGTAAAGCAATATTGGTGCACTAATAGTGATGGTATGTGGAGGAAGTGGAAAGACAAACAAGGGTGGCAGGCAACGCCTGAAACGGAACAGTGGAATAACTTTGCAAGGGAGCTAAAAACTCGTAAACTCAGAATCACAACAGGCCCGGACATTCTGAGATGGGGTCACCAAACAAGAGGTCTTTTCACTATCAAGGAGGGATACTGTCTCCATACTCAACAAGGGGATGGGAATGGAAGGCCAATTTGGAAGAGGATTTGGGAAATGAAGCATTGGCCAAAGATCACTTATTTTATTTGGCTTGTAGGCCACCGGAGAATATTAACCTGGGAAAACCTTAGAAAAAGAGGTACGTTTGGGCCATCATGCTGCCCCTTTTGTCGAAGAGACGAAGAAACCATAGATCATTTGCTTGGCTACTGTACAAAAGTTCAGCCCATGTGGGAGACTCTATCTCAGCTATTTAGGCAGACGATACCTAACAATGAAACAGTGACAGACATTATAGAAAGATGGGGAAAAGGTAAATTTAACTGTCAAGTCCTAAATACAGCGTGGACCCTCGCATTAGGATTCTTATTGTGGAATATATGGAAGGATAGAAACCTGAGGGTATTCCAAAATTTGGAGCAACCTATGAGTACAATATGGAAGCGTTCCAAAGAAAATATCCGGGAAACCATTTTAACGGAAAAATGGACGGATGAAGATTGGAAAGCAGTGGGAATTGAAGCCATCATTTTGGAACAACTGAATCTTAAACCTCAGATGCTAAGCCAAGGGCTTTGGAAATTTAGACCGCCTAGACAAGTAATAGAAGAACAATGGAGACCCCCCCAACCCGGATTTTTGAAACTAAACTATGATGGGGCGTCCAGAGGGAATCCTGGCCAAGCAGGATCAGGAGGGATATTTATAAACTCATGAGGGACTGTCTGTAGATTCTATGCTCTAGATCTAGGCCACGCAACCAATAACGAAGCAGAATTAATGGCGGTGAAACAAGGCCTACAGATAGCAATTCGCGAACAATATCACAGGATTATTGTTGAAAGGGACTCAGCTATGGTCACAGGAATCCTCCAAAAACTTCAGCAGGGAACGCAATGGGAAAAAATTTCGCAAAGTTGGAGAACAGCCGCTCTTATAGAGGAATTGAGCCAATTGGTGAAACGCATAAAATACCTGATCCCTCACCACATCAGAAGGAAAGGAAATTCAGCAGCAGACTACTTAGCAAATTGGGGATGTGAGAATGTTGAGAGCCATATGGAGGGACGCCCAAACGATCTCATATGGACAGTAGAGCTTCAATCACTCCAGTTGATAGTGGAAAAAGATCTCCATCCCCCCGATCGGGGTGAACACTTGCCATCATGACAAGGGAAGGCTGAAACGTGGCAAGCGCTTCCGTAAACATCACTTAAGATCATTTAAATGACCTGTCAGAACAGCGAGGTGGATGGTGCGACCGCCGGCAAAGGCTTGATGGCGCGTGATGGCCAGGGTGGCTGTCAGACAACCGGAAAGGCAAGAGAAAACTTGGTAAGTTTATTTAACCTGCCCCTTCATTCTAGCATGCATTATCCTTGGCATGCGAAATTTTGGAGGCATCGAAGGCAAAATACAGCTCTGCAACCTGGAATTCGCGTGAATTGGTTCGGGTATGTTTTGATAATAACCTTAAAGCTTCTGATATTAAATGCGGCAGATATGGTTTGCAGTGAAGAAGATAGGTTAGGAATTCTGTCGTTTCTGTTGTTTGGCAATTATCTGGAACCTGAACTGAATCAGGTCCCTCCCTGCTTCCGTGATCCTTGTTATTTCCAAGTTCTGATTTTATTTGCGGCTGATGCACTCTATAATGCTGGGGATAGTTTAGCTTTCAGTTTGTTTCTGTTCCTTCTGTCGTTTGTTAATCGCTGGGAAGTAGAATGGAATCCGGTCACCCCTTCCCTCTGCGACCATGGCAACTCCCAAGCACCTGAAACAAATTCTGTGCGAAGGTATGGGAGCAAAACCCCCAGTTATTTGTGTAACCCCTGTGGTAGCCAGGTTCGAATAGGCTGTCAAAATCTAAATAGGAAAAGTTGGCTTAAGTTCCCCAGTCATAGTCTTGTCTGCAACTCCTTAATTGGCGACAACCTCAGTCATAACATGTTACCTGCTTATCTGGGTGCTGCGAAAATAATCCTTTTTTCTTTTTACCTGCATGATAACCCCCACAGTCAAACCATTGATATCAAGTGCAATAATTTGGTCGAGCTTCAGTTTCGACGAAGGTCTGAAGGCACCGCGAGGTGCATACTGTGTTTTAAAACCTTTTCTCATTTTGTTTCTTCCTGCATGCCAGTGTTAGTTAAAACCTCATCTCCAGCAATGGGAAAGCGCCACTATAGGGCAGTGAATAAGGGAAAGCAACCTAATCAGCCAGCTCAAGTACCAAAGAAAAGGGGACGGAAAACGTATCTAGAACATCTGGAAGAATTGGCAGTTAAATATGTCATGAGTAACCCCTCGGCATCTAGGAATGAAATTCGAGGTTGGGAACAGGAAATCCACCAGGAACCAGAAGAAACTGAGACTGAGGCAGAAATACTGGATTTTATAACTGATCCAGGGCATACAAGAGGCAGGCTTACTTTGTTTAACCAGACAGTACATACATATTGGATTGTAAAATGCCTGCTAGCAAAAGCAATCCAGAGTAATTACCCAGTCCAAGTAAAGACAGAAGCAATGCAACCAGACCTACGCACCCAGGCTCTTCTCTTGGAGATTCAGGACAACCAGCAGCATCTAAAGATTACTTAATACCAAACTGCAGATAGGGTTAGCATATTAGATGAAAAAGTGGGGCGTATGGAGAAAACTCTTCAGAAGATCCTTCACAATTGAACCAAGTAGAAATGCCAGGGTCTAATGTCAAAGACCCTGCCCCTGTCTCATCATCTGAGGTTTAAATGATGTCTGCTTTCAAGGTCTTTTGTTAATTTTGAACTTTAAAGTACTGTTATGTTTGTAAATATTAAAGTAGAAACTCAGGTAGTACAAGCAAGTCATAGACGTAAGAGACAATTCCAATTTTGGGATGCAAACCATGTTTTTAGAAGGCCAATAAACCTGGTTTCCCTCCTGGGCAGGTTGAGGCCAAGAATGACTTTATTTTTGTAATCTGTCTTAAAATATAAATAGAAATGGCATGGACACACCGAACTTACAAAAAAAAAAGATATAAGTCAAATGATCCTCTTGGAGAAGACGCCGAATCGAAATTCATTAGCGACGAGAAAGACACAGATCTGTTGTTAAAGATTGCTAGACCAGGTGAGCCTTCAATTGAATTTCATGGGTTTCGCCTATTTTTCAGAACATATGCATATAACTTAGGTAGTTGGAAGAGACATGCTCCATATAATATTTTTTATTTCAGTGATCTTGTTAACCAGGGTTGATTATGTATGCATGTATCTTGCTACCCATTCTTTTCAGAAGGAAAAAAACGCTGTATATATTAATAGAAATATATGACAGTACATGATCATCAATACATTCTCAAACTGTTATTTAAAACAACGAGAAAACCCCATATACCAAATACATCCAGAATCACTTCTGAAGAGAAGTAATTCGATGTTCATGGCCAACAACATAACGGATAGTATAGTAATTCGATGTTGCTACCCATTCTGTATGGATGTGTTTTGCTACCAAGAACAGATTTTGTACTTATATATGTGTGGATAGATTGACCCCCTTCGGAGAAAGCCTTCATATTTCTTGGTTGATAATCTTTGTATGAGACGAAGGGTAGGGAAAATCTTCTAGCAAATGGCTGTTAACGATATTGAATCATGGTATGCTAAAACGAGCAGGCTACGAGACAGGCTATTGTTTCATTTTGCCCAGCTGAAATCTCTGAGGCCATAAATATGATCTGTGAGCGATTATGAGACGACAAAACAAAGGATTTTTTTGAAATCATGCATAGTCTAGGGTGTTGGAGGAATCACTTTAATTTTATGGAATCAGTAATTTCTATTTTGGGATCTTAGTTATTTGTTTGGAAAGTTTATCAATACTTGTTTGTTTTGCTGCAACAACAAATCTCTTTATAGTATCAGAGCCTGGACCCATCTATGAAATCAGTAATTTCCATCTTATGGAATCAGTAATTTCCAACCGTTTGTAAAGTTTACCAACAAATCTCTTCATAGTATCAGAGACCGTCTGTTTATCTACTTATTAGTTGTTTTCAAGTGAATAATAGAATTCTAGATGAAGAGAATCAATGCTTTGAATTTAATTTCAATTCTGGATAAAGCGAACCAATGCTTTGACATTAATTTCTTCTACTGCTGTGAGTTTGCTTTTCTCTGTGTGTGTTTTGATTCTGTGAGTTCGCTTTTCGCTCTCGGTAGGATTCGGTTTAAAAACGAAGAGCAGACGTAATTCATTTATCAGTGTTTAACATTATCTATTAGTGTTTTAACATTATCGTACCTTTTTAGTCCTGCCCTCACACCAGGACTATGAGTAATCGTTTTTTAACTATACATAATTTCGTAAACCTTTTTATCAAAAGTTTTTTCAAAGAGTATTTTTGTGAAGCTATTATAAAGTTACAACCGCTTTTTTAACCGATAGAATGGAAAATTTGATAGCCTCTTTTTTAACCAATCGTATTAATATAAAATTTATAGTTTTATTGGTCTCTTCCATCCGTCTATATTCTTCTTCAAATGTCTTTTAAGATATAAGGTTTTACCCACATATTTAGTTTATGTTCTTCTCCGTGAAGCCACAATGTTTTTCAAGCTTTTCAAGCTTGACATATGTATGTAATTTATATTTTTAGGCATTGTGTGGCAAACACATGGGAACGTATTGGTTTTATGTGTGTTTTTCAATTAGCTTGGAAAATATATTTTCCTTGTAATCTACTCACTTAAGATCTTTTTTCCTGCTATTCTGGAGTAACAAATAACATGTAAACAACAAATATAATATTTTTTATTTTTCAAGTTATTTAAATGCATTTATATACCTTTTTTTGTAAGTTGTTATTTATATACTTTTTTTGTAAATTTTTAGAATGCAATTTTTTTTTTGGTAGTTTAGACTAATCTTAATCACCCAGAAGTTTCAAACTCAGATGAAGTGCTTTAAGAGTGAACCCCATCACCAACTGCACATCGACTGCTTAAGATACAATTATATTTCATGATATAGAAATTGATTAAATATATCAATATTTATGTAGCCAATATACATGTAAAAACAAATATCCATCTACATCCTATCTCTATGTGTAAACTTACTATTACTTTTTTAATATGTCACCATATTAGAAAGATTAAGTATCATCAAAGCAGCCAACTCATTAATCACCATATCATAAAGCTTAAGTATTCTCATAGTAGCCAACTCATTAAGAATTTAGATAGATTTGTCAATAATAAAATTTCATAATAGAATTAATGTTTTTTAAGTGTAGGGTTTGAAAAAAAAGAATTCAAGTTTCCTAAAACTTTTAGCATAACTTGTAGTGTGTCTTGGTTAAACGGTGATGAGGCGGGCTATTATAGCACTCATCACAGGTTCAATTCCCTTCCTTGATCGTGGTGATGTATCTGCACATGTTGATGAAAATGGAGTAAAAAAGAGATTTATAAAAAAGAAAAGAAAATAGGAAGCATAATTACGAAAAATAGATTTAGTTCTTTAAACAAATACCCATTTCAATCTAGTGCAGAAAACGATTTTCTGTTTTTTTGTCAACACCTCATTTACTAGTAAACGATGTTATCTAAAACAACTAGAGTACCTCATTTAGAAAAGTCCTATATGATGGAGACTACTTTGCCACCTACCTTTATCATAACTGGCTAATATCTGCAACATACTTGTCTAAAATATGTGCTTCTCCAATCACGCTAGAAATTGGATGCAAGAACAGATTCATTTTTCCCGAGGACAGATCATGCATGACAGGAAAAAATAAAAGGTTGTGATTCTCACAAGAAAAATATATCAATAAGGTGCTTGAAAGGTTTAATATTAAGGATTCCGAATTGGTTGGTACACTCCTTGCAGACCACTCCAAGCTGAGTGCTCAGTTATGTTGTAGTGATGACAAGGAGAAGGAATAAATGAGCAATATTCCTTATGCTTTAGCAGCTAGATGTTTGAAGTATACCATGGTATGCAAACGACAAGACATTTCATATTTAGTGGGAGTAGTGAGCAGGTTCCTTGCCAATCCAGGAAAACAACATATGCAAGCAGTAAAATGGATTTTGAGGTATCTTAAGTGTACCTGTCATTATTGTTTATGTTTTGGTCATAATTAGACTGCGTTTGAAGGATTTATAGATGCAAATATGGCTGGTGACATGGACACCAGAAATTCCACCACAAGTTATTTGTATACATTTGCAGGTGCAACAGTATCTTGGGTATCAAGGATACAAAGAATATTACCTCTCTCTACAAGAAAGGAAGAGTACATAACTTCAATAAAGGCTTGTAAATATATTTTTTGGATGCAACGATTCCTAACAGAGATAAGAATAAAGAAGGACAAGTATGAGTTATATTATTATAGCCAAAGTGCCATATACTTGGCAAAAAATCCAACATTTCACTCAAAAACCAAGCACATTGACTTAAGATACCATTTGATTTGCCATGTGTTAGAGGAGGGATAATTATCCTTGGAAAATATCTATAAAGATAAGAACCCTGATGAAATTCTCACTAAGATTATATCAACAAAATAAACATGAGTTTTTAGAGCCATGGTAGGACTCGGTGTGACTTGATTCATGATATTTCATTTGGCTTCAAGTGGGAGAATGATAAACGTGAAGTCATATTGAAGACGTTGGTGCCAACTCTATGAAAATCACACCGACACTGAACCTAACACACTGATTTCCGCTGATCATGACTATTTTTCTAGCTTCATTGTGCAACCATGAATTTCACATGAGGAGAAATATAGAACTCTTATCACATCTATAAACATGTAATCTTGCCTCTTCCTAAGAAATGCAATTAAGGCCAAGGCATGTGCTGTGTAATAGATGTGATTTTGTTCTCCAGTTGTTGTGTGTTCTTTTATCTATGTTCTGTTGTCTTTGTCATTGAATTATTGTCTGATGTGTTCAAGGTCATATTTTTTTCCCTCTATACTCTATCAACAAGGGGCGAGTAACCAATCAACATTTGAAGGGAGACTTTGTGTGCAACTTTCTCCTGAAATGGTGAATTCCCAACCAGAGCCGAATCGTCTCTTCAATTATCTCACTCCTCATATCCCTCTCATATATCTTAAATTTCATTTCGGCTTGTTGATGAAATGAGCGCTTGATTGTTGGATTTTAAACTCAGCCAACGAAGAAATATATGTACCCCTAGTTTCTATACTTATCTCCATCTCCAAAAGACAGTAAATAAATTTAGTACCATAATGACTATGAGTGTCATCACGAGGCAGCCCAACCAATAAAACAAAGTCTATTTCCTGAGATAGGAGAAACACTTAGATATTGTTAGAAGTAAAGATTTTTGTATTCACTCCTCTCCTCATTAGATGATATCATGGTATATAGAAATAAATCTAGCTTAATCTATAAGGTCCTATCCAGTTTGTTCCATTTAGTTGTATCATTACAATGCGATATTCCAATCCAATGATCTAATTCCATAGTGTTGTTAGTTAGTATTATCCTAGGTCTCTATTCATTATTATGATGAAACACTTGTGTAATATTCCTAAATTAGCATGCAGCTAATAGGGATATTATTTTTTATTTAAAAATCTATTTATATGAATAAATGTACAAAGGAGGTTAATCAAACTCCTAATGAAGAATAAATCAATGCCAAATATGAAAAAGGATAAATCTTGGCTATGTAAATAAACACCCTTATGTGTGAAAGGGGCTAACCCTCTTGACTGGGTCAACTTTGACCAAATCCACAGTGTTGTATTAGAGGACTATTCATCAATGAGGCACAACATAATTCTAGTTGAAGATCTCTTGTGTGAAAGGGATGAGTCCATTGAAGGTGGTTTAGGGTTTTGCACACTCCCATCTTATAAAAGGAAGGGGAAGGAAACGTGAGGAGGTTGTTCATCATATGATCTTTTGATATATTGTCTGTTTACACCATATAACTTCTTGGGTTGTTTAGCCTAGATTGCAAATGTTGTTTAACAATGGAACTTCCTGTTAAGAGTTCCTCCTCTTCCCATTGAGTAGCTCTTGGGAGAGTTTGTATTGCAAGGTCCACTATTTGGCTTGAAGGCCAAACTTCTCGTTTCAATTACAAATTAGATCCTATGAGGGTTTGGTTTTCTTTGCGAGCTACAACAAGTGGAGATTAGATCTATTTAGATCTAAGACATTTCAATGCTCTTTTTCAGTGGAGAAGCCCTCTTATCCATTGGAGGAAGTGTATTGGAGTGCATGAGCTTCAATTATTGATCTTGGCATGTAGCCATCAGCTATATATACCCTACAACACAGTTTCTATCCCAGATCTGTGTTATTCTTGTAGGAGTTGTTGCAGGGTGTTTGGGTGCACTATTTGGAGAGTTGTTTTCTGAGTGTTGGGGATCTACCCATCACTTTGAGAACCATTGGAGGAGATATACATATTGTATATTTCAGATATGATCTGCACATTTTGAATACTTCATCATTTCTAAATATTTCTGCAAATTTTCTTTCTTAGATCTCAGATCTACTTCTTATCCTTGGTGTAAAGCTCAAAACCCCAAGGGGATCTGAAAGAAGAGCCTTTCTCGTGCATGGATATGATATGGATCTGACTTTTTATGCACATATCTGCTCCAGATCTGATATGTAACCTACAATAGTTTGTAGCCTAATAGAATAACATTGTCAAGGCAGTTTCAGTCATTTATGTGGTTGCAACACCTCTTTTGAGGGCATTTCTTTTGTATTTGTCTTGTATTTTCAACTATGCATCTCATGGACTTCGTTATACATCTATTTTGCTACTATAAATACTTTTGAAGGATATTTTATTGGCCTCCAGATCTTTCTCTTCTCAAACTGTGTTATTTTCTGAGCAATATTGTTGTAGTCCCTTGTTGGGTAGTTTTCAAGCCTTACTAGGTGAGGGAGATATGTTTAGCCCACCTAGTTTGATTTGTTTCTGATCTCCTCTTGGATTTAGGTCTTAGATACTCAAATCTAAGGGATACAAGGGCTGATTTCATATTCTGTAGCAGCCATTCCTAGAAAATACGTTATCCAGTCTTGCCTTGCTGACAATTCCCATGTTGGGATATTACAGTGGTATCAAAGCAGCTATCTTGGCACAACCTGTGCTTTGCTTATTGGAAAGCAAATATGTATTTTCATGGTGATAAAATATTGATGAAGAAATGTGGGTACATTGAAGACACAAAAGAAAAGGGTAAGATTCCTTTAACTGGAAGTTTGCAAAGGGGAGAGTTCTCTAAAACTCTTTCTCATGGTTTGAATGAGCTGAAAGAAGAAATCTAGGGAATGAAGAATGAGAGACAAGAAAATATTTTAATATTTGCACATGAAGGAAGCCCCACTATTTCATATGATGGGTGTGAGCATTCAGTCACATCATCTGCTCTACAACGCTCTATCAGCCACTTTTTCATTGAGAAGAAAAAGAAGGAAGGAGATGTGCCAAAGAGAGAGGCTCTTGGTGATTATTTGCAGGAGTATGAGGCTCAATCTAAAGAGTTCAAAGATCACTTGAACTTCCAAGGGTTTTGCAAGGCCAAGGAGGAACGAAGAAGCAAGAAGCATGGTGTGAGTAGATTCTTCTTATCTACTTTTGATGGATCATGTAAATGTCTAGCTAGGGCTTGGGTGAAGGAGCTAGACACCTATGTGCAACAACATCAAGTCTCAGAAAAGGAAGCCATCAAAGTAGCAGCACTGCATCTTGAGGGGAAGGCTTATGCTTGGTGGTTGTTTGAGTATTTTTCCTTAAAGAATGCAAATACATCTACCTATGCAAGGTTCATTAGAAGAGTAGTGGAAAGGTTTGATGAAGGGTCTCATGGAACACCTTCTATGGAGTATATCAAACCAAACCAACAAAACTTTTGCATGGATTGGAAGGGTCCTTAAATTTAGTTCCTCTTCAAAGGGATGTAAACTTGTATGATTTTTATCCAAAGGCAAAGTCCCCATTGCATGAAGATATTTCTCTTCAAGAGGAAGACATGGATATTCCTCCTTCAAAGGAAGACCAAGATCTAAGGTGTCCTTTTGATGATAAGGCATTCTCAACTATGGAAGAGAAGGTTGAAGATGATAACATAGTCATGCCAAGAGCACATCTAGGACCTCATGAAGAGGAATATGGAGCACTTTCTCCAAGGAGAGAAACTCTTGCACTCTTGCAAGAAGTTCTAAAGAATCTCACATATGGAGATCGTGGCACAATCCATGTGCAGCATGTGCCATCACCATCAAATGGTGAGATCTTGAAGATAGAAGAAGGAAAAGAGGAGGGCAAGCATCACATGATGGGGAGCATATACCCTTCTCTGTTTCAGAAGTTTGATGCACAAAGAAGGCAGGAGGATCTATGCAAGGAAGGCAAGGACAAATCTATCCACACACATACACATCCTGCTCTATGCCTTGATGTCTCTTTACATGGAGGCATTCCACCAGGGAGACCTTCTGATGGGAGGAAAACTAAAGTGTTCTCTAAACCATGGGCAACATATGCTTACTTGGCTAAGGAGGGAGCTTTGGGAGAAACTAGCACAATGCAAAGAATCTTTCATGGATTCAAAAGAGAGATCAACAATTTTCTGAATTGGACATTGCTATCTCCCTCTTATTTATTTGTGCTGAAAAAGGAGAATTCAAAAGTCTATGATGGCATGGACATGATGTCATATGGCAACTCCATATCTTTGTGGTAGCCAATGAGATTCTCATTCACAAAGGATATTTTTGAACATGACAAGAGGATATCAACACTCTTGCATGCATGGGCTACATTGAGGAAGTTTTAGAAGGCAAGGACTTTCCAAGGGGAGGTTGAATTCCATCTACTTCAATCTTGTCTTGAGCAAGATCAACTGCAAATGAGGTAGCAAAGTGAATTTGATAGTACTCCAATAGGTGACTTTGACATCAAGCATGTCAAGGAGGAGAGCCATGCTGTGACAGGGGCTACATTTCAAATTTATACAGCGCTGTCATTGTTGGGGAGCCTATATCCAAATAGGGATTCCCAACTTTTAATGGAATACTCCAAGGACCTTTTCACATGTAAGTTTCTTGATGAGAAAGTGATGGATGGGAGGTATAAAGTAGTTGAGGGAGTCATTTATTCACATGATCAGATATATTTGGCTAGAGACTCTAAGCTTAAGGAGAAATTACTTAATGCAGCCTATGAGATCTTGCTTTCAAAACCCACTGGTTTCATTAGAGCGTATCATACTATCTTAGATGGATTCATGTGGGATAACTTCAAAGAGGATATGCAGTCTCATATGAGGAAGTGCATGGATCATTTTCTGGTCGAGGAGGAACATAACTCTTGGGAAGAGTTATTATTACCACCTCCTTATTCATTGAGTGTGAGAGGAAGCTCATCCATGAGCTACCTTGCGGATTTGAAACAAGTGTATGATAAAAATTTTATTTCTGAACCTCATGATGTATTTATTATATACTTGCATTTTCTTAACACTCATGTGTAGGTCTTGGCTCCAAGAGGGGCACCTTATCTTATAGGCTTCATAAGCCACTTTGGGCCATGAACAATGGTGATGTTGGCCATTCCTTGGGAGACCTTAGAGAGATGATGTACTCTTCATGGTGTGATTCATTAACACCAACCATCATACACCTTCTCCAAGAATGCAAGAAGGATGGGGCAACAAACAAGTGTTGGGGAAAACACTTGTGATATCATATTCTATGGAAGTTAGGAGTAAAACTGCGCTAGTTGCACATGAAAGACCATTGTCCTTCTCCTTTATTACATATGGCAGCTAGCATGAACTTAATTATGATCCCATATGCTGAATATGTTCTTATATTTTTTGGGGGCATGGTTGAAGGAGAGATACATATGTTGGATGTGTCCTTGGGGAAAGAAATTTCCTACATTTTTTGAACTACATGTTCTAAGGGGAGCATGGGAAACTATATGGCCACTCTTGTAGATCACGTGTTTCTTTACGATGTGGACCATATGATTGATTTGAGAACTTGGAGCATGTCTTTCATGAGCAATTGGGAGGAGCTTTACTATGAATTACCAAGCTGGGAGGTGGTTCATTTCATTTGGATGATAGCATGGAGGTGGGAGTCGTTCATTGATGATGAAATTACCCATGTTTGTCATCACTTCTATCTTGAGGATGCCATTTATCAGCAAGGAGGTTTCCATATATACCTTCCTTTCTTTCATGATGAGAGCCATTTGGTTAATCTACCAAAGGCCAACTTGAACCCTTGGGAGGAACCATTGGGAGACAGAATTATTGCAGAAAATCTGAAGCAATGGTGGAGACCATTGAAGAAGGAGGCCAGAAGGAGAAGAGGGGATATTTTGCAGCACCCTTGAAGTTGCTTGAGGACAAGAAACATTTGGGAGGGGAAGAATCTAACATTCCTAAATTAGCATGCAGCTAATAGGGATATTATTTTTGCTTTAAAAATCTATTTAGATGAATAAATGTACAAAGGAGGTTAATCAAACTCATAATGAAGAATAAAAGGATAAATCTTGGCTATGTAAATAAACACCCTTATGTGTGAAAGGGGATAATCACCTTGACTGGGTCAAATTTGACCATATCCACAGTGCTGCATTGGAGGAGTGCTCATCAATGAGGCACAACGTAATTCTAGTTGAAGATCTCTTGTGTGAAAGGGGATAATCACCTTGACTGGGTCAACTTTGACCATATCCACAGTGCTGCATTGGAGGAGTGCTCATCAATGAGGCACAGCGTAATTCTAGTTGAAGATCTCTTGTGTGAAAGGGATGAGTCCATTGAAGGTGGTTTAAGGTTTTGCATACTCTCATCTTATAAAAGTAAGGGGAAGGCAGCATGAGGATTTTGTTCATCATATGATCTTTTAATATATTGTCTGTTCAGACCATATAGCTTTCTTTAGCTGTTTAGCCTAAATTTAAAATTATGTTTAGCATTGGAACATCCTGTTTAGGAGTTCCTCCTCTTCCCATTGAGTAGCTCTTGGGAGTGTTTGTATTGCAAGGTCCACTCTCTGGCTTGAAAGCCAAGCTTCTCCTTTCAATTACAACTCAGATCCAGTGAGGGTTTGGTTGTCTTTGCAAGATGCAGCGAGTGGAGATTAGATCTATTCAGATCTAACACATTTCAGTGCTCTTTTTTAGTGGAGAAGCCCTCTGCTCTATTGGAGGAAGTGTATTGGAGTGCATGAGCTTCAATTCTTGATCTTGGTATGCAGCCATCAACTATCTATACCCTACAGTGCATTTTCTATCCCAAATTTGCGTTATTCTTGTAGGAGTTGTTGCAGGGTGTTTGGGTGCACTATTTGGAGAGTTGTTTCCTGAGTGTTGGGGATCTGCCCATCACTTTGAGAACCATTGGAGGAGATCTACATATTGTATATTTCAGACCTGATCTGCACATTCTGAATACTTTGGAATTTCTGAATATTTCTACAGATCTTCTTTCTTAGATCTCAGATCTACTGCTTATCCTTAGTGTAAAGCTCAAAACCCCAAGGGGATTTGAAAGAGGAGCCTTTCTCGTGCATGGATCTGATATGGATTTGAATTTTTATGCATAGATCTACTCTAGATCTGATATGTAACCTACAGAAGTTTGCAGCCTAATAGAATAACGTTGTCAAGGCAGTTTCAGTCATTTATGTGGTTGCAGCACCTCTTTTGAGGGCATTTCTTCTGTATTTGTCTTGTATTTTCAACTATTCATCTCATGGACTTCATTATACATTTTCTTTGCTGCTGTAAATACTTTTGAAGGATATTTTATTGGCCTCTAGCTCTTGCTCTTCTGAAACTGCGCAGTATTGCTGCAGTCCCTTGTTGGGTAGCTTTCAAGCCTTACTAGGTGTGGGAGATCTGTTTAACCCACCTAGTTTGATTTGTTTTTGATCTCCTATTGGATTTAGGTCTTAGATACTCAGATGTAAGGGATCCAAGGGCTTATTTCATATTCTGTAGTAGCCACTCCTAGAAAATGCATTATCCAGTCATGCCTTGCTGACATTTCCCATTTTAGGATATTACAACTTGAATTCCATTTACACTAAGATTAGGTAAGATCTTAAGTGGCAGGGGTGCTAGCCCACTCTTCCTTTGTGGAGTTGGTTGTTCCCTATTCTCCCTCTCTCTTTTTTTAAACCATTACTTAAATGGAAAGTAAATATATATAAACATTCATGATACATCACATATGGATAAAGATTAAAGGATTCATAAAAATAAATTAAATTATCATGATATCATTATCATTATAATTATTAATTATAAAAAAAATTAATATTTAACTTGAAATATATACATTTAAAATAAAACTCATAGGGTTATTTAAATTGGTTGTGTCTCTGTAGTTAAATCACCTTTGCTATTAAGAGGTCACTGGTTGTTGGCTTGAGGGGTCGTGACCCAGGTTCAGATTTAAGGTTTTCCAACAAACCCCTATACTACTAGCCCTTTCGGCAATGACCTACTTGCACAGACCAAGGTCTCACCCGAATTAGTATAAGAGGGTGTTAGAACGATGTTTCTGCACCCTGAGAGAAAGAGAGTTAATTGAAGCAACCCTATTAAGATCTATCAGATTTACGCAGAAGAAGTCTTATCGCAGAGCCTTTAACAATATAATTTTCAGAATGCGAATATCATAAACCCATAGATAACATGTAAACATAAATAAAACAGCTATTATTAATTAGATCTCAGTAATAATTTCGCATCCATGTGCGCAACAATATTTATCAATAGGAAGAATCACTGCAATAACACAAACGCAGCTAGTTCTTATAACACAGAGATACTTCAGCAGATTTCTCCTTCATTAACATTTAGAACCCACTTACAGACTTGATTCTCAACCCACACACATATCTAGTGGGGTTTGCACACAGTAGGAGTGAGGATCTCCGCGCACACAGCTAGCAAGTGTCCTTACCCAATACAACCCAAAAATAGTTCTCAACAGTTCGCAGCTAGCATAAATCATAATTAGCCTCACTCTAGATTCAATCTATCTATCTATTTATATCATCATAGCCTGCACTATCCTATGGTCTGTAAACCATGGTTTGAGGACACTTGGTCTACCCTTTGACCCATTACAATACATTGGGAGCTTTGACCCACCCCAAAGCCTTTGCACTAGACTAATTATTACAAAATTTATATAAAAAATGTAGTGGGTGACCATGTTCCAACAGGCCCACAACACAATATTGTGACTTGTCCCGAGTCACAGTGGGCATGGGGTCTGCATATTTTCCTGGAGTTGCTTGATGGCGATGAACAGAGGGGGCCAGACACATTCGCTCTATGCAGAAGCATTCTGTGAAATTTCCACCAACTTTTGCGAAGTTGGGCCTTCTGTGGTGGAGATAACACTCTCCAAGGTATGATTCAACTGCTTGATCGCTACATCCAAATCCTGGGACAACTTGAGGGCTTTAACTACCCAAGGCTTGAGGTGGTCACTCAGGACAAGATTTTTCTAGCAGAGCCCCTCAAGTTCATCCCTGAGCGTGTGGCTAGCTTGCAGATGTGCCAACCGTTGGTCTGGAATGAGAGTGGGCATCATAGCCTCCATTTGCTCAAATTATTCTTCCTTATGGCACAACTCTTGGGTAAACTCATGCAGAAGAGGGTCACACTACACCGTAGACCATAGCTACATAGCTGTTTCAAAAAATTTGGTGCCCTAAGCAATCTGCACTGTAATGGTATTTGTAGCTTCTGCAACTAACGTAGCTCCCTAAGCGTGCACCTCGGGAGGGGTCTCAGGCTGCAACTTAGCCTGCAATGCAGCAATTTGTTGTTTCATATCTACATTAACGTTCTACATTTCAGTCTGAAAGGCTTTCAGAACTACGACTAGTCCTTCGATCTTGGTCTGTAGGGTGGCAGAGGCCGGGATGTCCTCCCGTACATCATCACAGAGTCTGTTGATTAGGCATTCCAACTCTATCTGTTGCGCGGCGATAATGATGCATGCATCTTGTGCCTGAGAAGCCTTAGTAGTCTTAGCTGCGATGGTGTGCTTTTCCTCACTCAGCTGCTGCTGCGCTCACCTATCTCTGTGCTGGATCTCCTCGAAGAGGGACATTGAGGAGATACACCAGAAGCTCTTTGTGATCGTAAGGCATCGTAGCGTAGATACATTATGCAACCGGTTCTACCAATTTTCTATCTCCCCGTCTGAGTCAAAGAGACATTCGTTGTCCTTCTCCTAGCAGAGCATGTCATCAGCTATAGGGTTAATCTAATCCTCATCCTAAGTAGTCAGTTTGTAAATATGATCAACGTTGTCATCTTCATGCACTGGTTCTGTATACCGCTCACCCTCCGCTGGGTCTAGAGGGACTATTACTCGCATACCCTCATTCTCAAAAACCATGCTTCTTTTCTTCAAGTTGATAATACCTCCCATGTCTATGGCCCATTCCAGTCCTAGGAGCGCAGGGTAAGGGTCCACATCCTCTACAATTTGAATCACCTCAAAATCCACATATAACTTAACTCCTGCGATATCTACCATAATATTTGATAAACTTCCTAACGATATGATCTTCTGTTGGTTAGCCATGTGAAATTGTATAGTAGACCATTCCAGCTTGGGTTCTCCCATCCTCTGCCAAGTCTGCTTGGGCAGGAAATTTGCATCGAATGCTAAATCCAGGATGAATTGATCCATTTCATAATCACCAATCTGCGTAGTTAGCCGTGTTTCCTGACCACTGTTTTTCTTATGCCCATAAAGTTTTTGGACATCTTTAACATCTGTTGGAGGGTTAACCTTTTCAACGTAGCTGTCTATCAATGCTTGAAGGTTGTCTACTGCCTTCTAGTTGCGTGGAAAATTCATACATGCCTGCAGGAATGACTTAACTTCTTTGTTCGCTTTTAGATCCGTTGGGGCCTTTGAGATAGATGCCTCATTCTTGGAAAATTCCTTTCTAGCTTCAAGGAAGGTTTCTTTCTCCTTCTGTAGGTCCAAGCTTTCCTTTTTGTCGGCATCTTTTCTGATAAGGGGTTCAGTTGCAGCTCTTTCCTCAACTCCTCCCATGGCCATGCCACTATGCGTAATTACGTTAATGTTGGGTCCTTAATTGCACAGTTCCTCCTTAACACTTTCTACAATATGCATCGTCATTTTTATATTTTTCCTGAATCTTTGCTATTAGTACAAGAAAGTATTCGATCACATGATCCAACTGCCTGCAATATCTACAAGATTGGTGTGTCGAGTTCAGACAGTCTCTTGTGAAGTGTCCCTCCTCACCACAATTAAAGCAGATCAATTGTCCTCTTCCCTAACCTGCACTTCCACCTCTTCCCCCCCCCCCTTGGGCCTCTTACAGGGGAGCCTTCTCGTCCAGAGGGAGATAATGGTGATGAAGGGTCAGCCTGCACCCTATACAAGTTTACTTTATCTATCATTAAATCATATGTTTGGCAGTTGTTCTAATCATGTCCTACAGATGAGAAGAATATACACCAATGTTGATTCAATTCTGGGACATAGGCACCAAGTCAGGGGAAGTGGTTGGTATCATGTAATCCAGCTACCCGGCAGTCGATGCACCATAACGTGGGGGTGCTTTGTCCCACAACCTATTTGGGGTGCAACAGGAATTAGGGTAATTTTGAGGTCTAAAATGGGCCTTCTAAGGAAATTATAAAATAATAGTGGAAATAATAAAAGAATATTTGATTAAATCATCAAATTTTGGAGGGAAAAAATACAAAATTACTTTTTCAACTCATATTTTCAACTTATCTCCCAAAATTTTTATTCAAATTTCGAGCAGGAGTACTTGTTGGATGCAAAATTTAATTCCTAATCCAAGGAGTACCCATGTTGCATACTTTCGATGGATCCTGCTACATGAAAAATAATAAATACATGAAAAATGTGATTGTAATCACATTTTTTATTGTATTTCTCATTTTTCGTGTAGTAAGGTCCATCAAAACTATGCAACATGGGTACTCCTTGGATGAGGAATTAAATTTTGCATCAATGAGTACTCTCGCTCAAAATTTGAGTAAAAACTTTGGGATATATGTTGAAAATACGAGTTGAACAAGTAGTTTTATTATTTTATTATTTTTTTCTTTTTACTTAAAAAATG